>CM046458.1:12457845-12980345 GCA_025506515.1 Flaveria trinervia | reverse complement strand
ACTGCACCCTAAAATCAAAACCATGGCCTTCCGATCCCATCTTCCTCAGATCAAAATCCCCAACCCCATGTTACAAATGTCAACATCACTACATCACTCTCGTGTGCGAATCGAACCAATACCCATGTGCCGAAAGTGGCCGATGATGAGGGTTTCGGCCTCGGTGGCTCAAGAAGAGGCTGCAGTATCGTCGCCGGAGGAGGAGGAGGTGGTGGTGGTGGCGGTGAATAAAGAAGAAGATGAACAACAAGTCGCCGGTGACGGAGAAGATGAAGCTCCGACCAACAGCTCTGTAAATACAAAGCTTTATTTTGGGAATCTGCCGTATCTCTGCGATAGTGCTCAGCTCGCCGGAATAATTCAAGATTACGGTAGCCCGGAGCTTGTTGAGGTATATTAATTCATATCCCGATATTTACGCGGGTTATTATTTTACACACCTCGATACTGTCAAACTAGCAAAGGCGCTTATTAGTTATGGTTTTGTATAAATGGATTTACTTCTGGGTGTGTTTTGTTGTGGATAAGGAGTTTGATATGTTGGTTTATATGGTTAAAAGATTATTTATGAGTGAAGTTGATTTTCAGGTACTCTACGATAGGAACACGGGTAAAAGCAGAGGGTTTGCATTTGTGACCATGAGTAGTGTGGAAGATTGCAATGCAGTTATTGAAAATCTTGATGGAAGGGTATGTGTCCCATTTTAAGAATTGGTTTATTTGATTGTGTTATATCAAACGGGTCAAATAAGTCGAGTTCAGAAAATTAAAGGGGAATAGATCATTTAACGAAGAATTTGTCTTAAAGTGACACTTGAAGTAGGAAGATGTCTTGCGTCTATACTAAAAGGTTAAGAGTTCAAATCTTACAAATGACAAGTAGTGAATTAGATTAGAATCGGTTTTAGAAAAATTAATCAATAATTCAGATTATTATTACAAACGGTGTCATCACAACTACAGCATTATTATTTAAAACATAAATGGATAAGAAATTGTTTCGCTAGCCCAACCTGTCTTATTTTGACTTGTCATATCTCAATATTTACGCCAATTATTATTTACGCCGATATCACTTTTGACTCGTTACCCAACGTGATGAGCACGCCCACTGATTGTCTAATAAAGATACATAGTCAAATATGGTATCTAAGATCAAGAGACAAGAATAGAAGTTCAAGTGTGGATCATTTTCTTCTATAACGAATAGAGTTTAATTATTGTTTACAGGAATATGGTGGTAGAACACTAAGGGTGAATTTTTCTGACAAGCCAAAGCCAAAAGAGCCTTTGTATCCAGAAACCGAGTACAAACTTTTTGTTGGAAACCTTTCGTGGTCGGTTACCTCCGAGAGTCTAACAGAACTGTTTAGCCAACACGGAAATGTGGTTGGAGCAAGGGTTCTATATGATGGAGAAACCGGAAGGTCTCGTGGTTATGGGTTTGTCAGTTACTACACAAAAGCCGAAATGGAGACTGCCCTTGAGGTTCTTAACGGAGTGGTAATAACTAATAACTCATTACTTCAGCTAACCTGAAGCTCTCAAAATGTCATGATTTTGGCGTGTATAATGACACGTGTATTGTGTTTTAACAGGAGCTAGAAGGGCGATCAATACGAGTTAGCCTAGCACAAGGAAAGAAGCAGTGAGAGTCATCAAGATTCAAGATTTCAAGTGCAAGCACAATTAGATACAGGAATCCGGTCGATCTGTTGCGCGCTTAATGCGTGCATACTGTTGCATTGTACTAAGTCCATTTCTAGAATCAATGAAATTAATCAGGAGCCATGTTTGCTAAGGGAATAACAATCTGCATAGATCAACTAATGATGCTAGATTTGTACTCGCACGTCGTGCTAACTGAAGTAGTAGAACTTGAAACCGCAAATTTTATAGGCATTATTTTTAAGCATCAAGTTTCATGGATGATACATCTGACGATTCATGAAACCACATGTACTTGTAAAAGCAGCAAACTATATGATAGTGTCATCAACGTATAGACAATAAATAGGTCATACAATCAAGCATCCACTAGAATCTTTGGTACATGACCTTAGATTCAAGATGAAATGAACTTAATTAACCGTTGAAAAAAAGTGAAAATCGAATCCTATGAGTTGGAAGCTACTCTAAATATTATTTTTACTTAATTTTAAAACAAATAATTATATGTAGTAATTATTAATATCAGTATTATTTGATGAGTTTACATCCTCGGATGAGAGCTTCTTAGTAAATCAAACATTTCTAAAATGAAGATAAGATAAACAAAATATCAATAAAGTTGTGTGCGTCAAATACAAAAAAATGTGAGAAAGGCGAAACTTTAAAAAGTTTCATGTGGTGTTTTAATGAGAAACTTTTACTTTTAATATTGGTTAAACATTTATACCAACTCACGACCGACAACAATTGGTGTTAAAAGCTGTTGATGCGCTAGTGAGAGTTGTCGTTGGTACGAGTAATTGAACGCTCACTTGTTGTTCAGTTATTACTGATGACTAACACATAGCACCAGGAAATTCCTCTTCATTTCCTATTGACGGGCATCAACATTGTTGATAGACAACAACATAATTTCTATTACTCGGTAATTATTGAGGTTTCATACCGAATGAAAAGTAAGGGAGTGTTTGGTTGGAAAAATGGAATCGAATAGATTTGAATTGAGAAACTAATATAGTTTTCAAGTAAAATTATGTTTGAGTGGGTGATGAAATGTAAAACCCAAAGAGATTTATCACCTCAATTCCACTGGGATTTCAAAATCCTTCCACCTAGAGAGGGAATTTGAAATCCCACAACCAAAAGAATTAAGGTGACACATTCACTTGGGTTTACATTTCATTACACACACAGACATAATTTTACTTGAAAATTATACTAGTTTCTCAATTCCAATCTATTCCATTTCATTCTTCCAACCAAACACTCCCTAAGAGTAGCTCCACCTCTTGGTAATCTACATTCTCAGCAACATGCCGGAATCTTTGGCACTTATAACACTTATGCCTACTTTTATCAAGTCTTGCATTTGAAACTTGATGGTTTCCTGAAATGATTTGCTTAACTCTCTCATAGAACTCTTGGTTTTCATGGTGTACGTATCTATTCAATGTTTTATGTCCATCTTCTCCTGGTAATTAGGGTGGAAGGGTTATAAGACTTTAGCAACAAATAAAGTTTTGTCTAAGGAACCAACCATTATCACCAACAATGTTTTGAAGACCGGTCCAACAGATCGAACCGGGAATCAGAGAGGTGGTCGAACCGGGAATCAGAGAGGTGGCCGAACCGGGAATTAGAGAGGTGCCCAAACCGGTTCACGCGGTTCGTTTTAAAGGGGTTCGACCGGGCGGTTCGTCCCGAATTAGTGATCGGACCAGATTTTTTGAATTTTTATACTTTTTTATAGTTTTTGGATTTTAGTAGGTAAAAACGAGGGGTTGAACACTAAATTTTTATGTTGTACATAAGATTATTGTTAAGTTTTATATATAACTATAATACACACATAAATTACTTATATTAAATTATATATAACTATATATATACATACATATATATATACACACATATACATATATATATGTATATATATAAGATCAGGATCTTGTTAAAAATCGTGAGAACTCCGAGAACTCATCCTAATCGTTGATTATTTTTGTTTAAATTATTTTTGAATGATTCGGCAGGGGTAATTTAGTCTTTACATTGAATGTATTTAATTTTGTTTTTTATGAATCATGTCTTAATTTAGTAACTTACAAAATTCGAATAATTATCATAATTTGATCAGTTACATTTGTTTCTTTTGTTTTCTAGTTTCATCAGAAGAGTGTGTATTGTAGATATTAAAATTAAAGACAATGATTTTTATTTCAAGAGCAAAAACAATTGTGCATCCATCATTATTTGCGATCGAGTGATGATATTTCAAGATAATATGCATATTTTTGAATTTTGATTGTTCTTTTTAGAATTAAACATTGAAGATTGATTATAAGAATCAAGTTTGTTTTTTTTCATACATCATTCTTTAAGGTAAGATTTTGTTTTTATTATTGTATAGAATTTTATTGTCACACCCCAACCTTGACAGCGGAATCGTCGCGATGTGAAGATTAATATTGTTCACAGCCATATAACGCTATATTTATGTGTAAATATTAAAATTATAAGTTTCAAAAGCATTACAAACATAAATCTCAAAACATGAAATAATCCAAATAAACAAAACGTAACATAACATTTATTTATTTAATGGGTCCAAGTCCTAGTTTTATTGCAAGCTTCAAAAGACCACTTTAAACTTGAGGGTTACCTGAAACATGATAAAAATAAAAGGTAACTAAAAATAGTGGTGAGTTCTAAGGTTTTCATACATAATAAGATAAGGTTGCAAGTAGCAATTCATGTCATACGTTATAGTTAGTAAGGTTATAGAACACATATCGTTACAACCAAACCTTGACTTGATTACAAGTATATAAGATTGACTAAATGTATTTGGTTCCCATGATGAATAAGCATACGTCATCAGGAGCCGGCAATACCTCGGCTTTAGCACCAAATAGGCTTGTCAGGCCAAAGATCTAAGACGTCGCCAGGCTAGCAATAGTTAATGATTGTAAACAAAAATACGTATCTCATATAAACACTTACAACACACAAATAACCATGACAAAAATATGAATTGCAAGTGCTTACAAGTTTAAACGTTACAAGTGTATGTGAATAAGTATCATGTTTCACCTCAAATTGGTGTGAAAACATAAAAAGAGACAAGGAAAACTCACTTGGCAATAAGTATATAATGAAGATTAATAATAAGAATGATATAGGTCGTTCCAAGATGAATCGTCACAAGATACTTAAATATATACATATGTATAAGATTTAAGTTTAATAAATTTAACGAATTAACGAGAACTAAGGTTTTAGTAATATTTGAGGATTTTTTGTATGTAAGTTATAAAGAAATTTACCATTTATGTATTTTAATAGAGGAAATGAAATTAAAGCCTTTGTAACAATTATTAAATTTAAATAAACACTTTAAAATACTCTTGATTTAAAGGTAACGTTTGGACCAATAACTTATTATTAATTATTTGAAATCCATTTTAAGAGAAATAAACAAAGAGTAGCCTTTGTTAAAAGGTTTTATTTACATAAAGAGAAAGTTGTTTAATTATTTAAATAAAAAAAATATTATTTGACGTCTATAAAAATATTTACAGTTTACAAAAATTATTTTATATTTATTAAAATATTATAGAACTTTATTTTGGGCTAAAAGCCCTTAAAAAAATTACATGAAGGTCCCCGGGTTCGAACCCGGAACCTCATGCTTACACACACACACCTTAACCATCGAACCAAGGGCCTTAGTCGTGTTACAATCCAGTTTTTAAAATTTAAAAATACAAACTCGAGCAAATCCCCAAACCCATGAACCCTAGATCGTTTGAATCCAAAATTGCACATCAATTCGGGGTTATTACTCGAATTAACCATAGGGCTTTTGTTCCCCATGAAATTTCGAGTGTATACAAGGGTTTAACTTACTGGATCCGAGTGGTATTTGATGTTCACGTGGAAACCTATGCCGCAACCAGGGAAGAACTGATTCAGGTTGGAATTGTTGATTATAAACGAATTCCTTTTACAGAAGGCTTCTAGTGACCTTAAAGATGAGAAGCCTTCTGTTAATTGCAAGTTAACAAGCTCGAGATGAGGTCTACGGGTGTTGCAGGTTGCGACTTCAAAGGGGTAATCGAAGGGGATGTTGGTGTTGATTCCAGGTGAAATTGGTGATTGAATTCGATTGGAGTCAGATAAACGTACGCTTAGGTTGAGTTAATGTGATTATTATTAGTGTTTAATGAATGAACGGTTAACGTGTTGATTTCGAACGGTCTTCAAGCCCAATCGACACCTTTAATCACGAATTATGGCTCATAAAGTGTTCGAATCAGTTTTAGGATGCGACTAGAATCGATTTGGCATCAAATTTGGCGGTTATCGTTCGGTTTAGGAGCTAACGGTCTTGGCCGGAGATGTCGTCGGCGACTCGCCGGAATTGCGGGAGTGAAAAATGGAATGGGGTTTGGGTTTTGTGATTTACACGTTTGGTCCCTGTGGTTTTATTAGTTTAACATTTTATGCACCAACTTCTCAATCAAGTTTCCATATTTACAAACAACCCCCAAACTTAATTTAAGTTTATGTTTTATACATGGTTAGATTTAATAACTCTTATAAGTTATAAGTAACCTTATTATAAGTAATCTTATTATTACTAATATTATTATTCATTATTATTACTTATTATTATTGATACTTTTATTAATATAACATGGTGATTATTATTTAATATTTATATTTTCAACTTTCATACATAGAACCTTAATGACAACAGTGAATAAGCACAAACAACACATGAGTTTCAAAATTGATAATAATGACCCTTATAAGAATAATCGAAGTTAACTTTTAGTTAATAAAAATACGAGATGTTACATTTATCTTGATGAATATTCTTTAATATCATTTGAATTAGTTGAACAAGAATCATATTATTGTGTTTGCTATATTTGCTATTATTTCATGCTTTTTCGAATCGCATTTCTACAGATTAGAGTTTTTTGTTTCGAGCTTCATACGAGACGTCGAGTCACGAGGATATGATTATGAATGTTGCTGTTGATGAATCAAAACAAAATGATCCTGATCAAAAAGTTAACGACGTTATTCCTGTTGAGGGAGGTAACAATGGATTCCGTAATGATCATAGGAGCAAGTTTTTTTGTCATTATTGGTCTATTGGGGCGCATGGGGAGCTTTAAGCCGCATTAGCACTATTGGGACGCATGAGCAACACTTAGTCTATTTTGGGTAATTCTAGGCGCATGAGCACTATGCAGGCGCATGAGCTATCTGGGCGTATGAATACTTAGTCAATTTCAGCCTATTTCTAGGCGCATGAATACTATTCGAGCGCATGAGGTTTTGGGCACATGAGAACACTTAGGCAGTTATTTACAGTTGGGCGTATGAGCTACTATTTGGGCGCATGAGCAGCCTAAGTCACACTTAACATCATAATTTAGTCCCCAAACATCACCTATCGTGTTCCAAGCTTAAATCATACATTCTAAGCCTTAGAAACACCATCATAACAACATCAAACACATACATAGCCCAAAATCAAACCCCACCCGAAATCACACACATAAACACATACAGGTATAAAACCCAACTTTTATAAAAAGTATACATGCATTTCCAGCCCCAAAGAAGTTTAAAACAAGTAAAAAGAGGGTTTTAGAACTCACCTTTGTAGTATTTGGTTATGACTTCTTCAAAAAACCATTTGCAACAAAGTTCAACCGCCTAGAAACCCACAAAAACATACCCGAACATACACAAACTTACATAAGCATACAACCGAGGATAAAACCAGTTAAGAACATCATAAACTCATGAATTCTTACCTTGAATTCAAACTTCTCTTCTTGTTCATCTTCAAACCCGAACTCTGCTCTTTCTCTCTCTATAAACCCGAACTCAAAAGGTGAAAAGTGACATGACATGGGCGGCCATGCTATGTTCGTACAAAATAAAATAAATTTTGTACCTTTTACATATTTAACCCCTTAACTTGGATTAAATAGTATTTTCTTTCTTTTTCTTCACTTTATTCTTTTCTTTCTTTGACTTTTCAAGTAACCGGATGTTACATAACATAATCTTCCTACTCTAATAAAAGGTAAATGAGATGCCATGTGTCACTATCACAATCATTCTGATCAAAATTTTCTCGTATTTCTCTCCTATTAAATAATTACCTTAATTACTAATAATATTATTTTTATACTTTTTAATATTTAATAAATTAAGAAAAATATATTTATTAAGATTATTTCTAATAAATTGTATTTTTAAGAAGTCAATTTTAAAAACGAAAATTAAACAAAATTAGGAGGAGTAATATGAAAAATTTAAAATGACATTTTTATACGGTTTGTTTTATAACAAAATATTTATTTTTTTCAAAAAAATAAAAGCAAATTTTTAAAAAGTTGATATCATTATTTTATATTCTAGTTATATCATATCTTAAAATATGCTTGTATAATTAATAAATTTATTATATTAATATTTTATTTATTAAATTCGTGTAATACACTATTTAGATTGAGATATGATGCAGAAGCATGATAAATTTGTAGTTTAAAAAAAGGGTGGTTTATTTGGACACCCACCAATTAAAATCAACACCCCTTTCACCCTATACGCCGCGTATGGGTCCATACGCGGCGTATAGGGTTGCGAAAATATTCCCTATACGTCGCGTATGGACCCATACGCGGCGTGTAAGATATATTCTGACAAGACCTGTGTCACACGCGTGTCGATGAGGCTATACGCCGCGTATGGGTCCATACGCGACGTATAATTTTCCCAATCCGCAATATTTCTATGTATTGTGAAGGGAGTATACGCCGCGTATGGGTTAGTACGTATAAAAATTTTGTTGGCTTTATTTTGTACGTTAAGGTTGACACTGTGCGTATAAGTTATATTTTGTAACATATTAATCGATAATTTTAAATCTTAGTTAACAAATAAACATATAAAACAAAACAAACATTAAATGATAATATAAATAAATAACGAAGTTTTTAAATACATAACAAAATAAAGTACAATTAACAAAAAAAACTACGGTGAATCTGGGTAATATCGAGGCGGTGGCAAGTCTGGAGGATCAATACAACAACATGGGCTCGTGCAATCTAAGCTGAACGTGCCAATCCATAAGATCCTCAACTTGATCGAGGCGACGACCCTGATCTCGTAATCTCGTATTAATCTCCTGATAAATGTCTCAATACGTGCAGGCACCCTTACATCTCTATAAATATGCCGAGGGAACTGTGGGTGAGGAGGCGGCTGGTCGTGTGGCGGCTGATCATGCGGAATATGCTCCTGCTGCTGGTGTGGATGGTCATCGCTGACCTGCTAAAAGGTGCAGGATGCCAGATCTCACCGGTCGAAGAGAGAACCGTATGCCACCCGGAAACTGGCATATAATACGCATGCCGTATAACGTACGACGATATAATCTCACCGGCTCGATCGGAGGAGATACGTCAGCAGCATGGCGAGGAAGATAACTAAGAGAACGCGCAATGATCGTAATGTACGCGCTGCCATACACCGCTCCTCGCTCCTGGCGATGATAATATGAAACGTAATACTCAGCTAAACATCTCGCCAGGTTGCACCTGGTCCCTGTAAGCAAACAATATAGGTAAAATAAGTGGAATGGTACACCATTCCCGACTCTTACCACGTCCCGTGATTAGAGGTGTACAAACCGGTTTGGGGGCCCAAACCGGTTCGGGTCCCAAACCGAAACGGTTTGGTCAAACTCGGTCAAAACGGTTTGGCCCCAAACCGGTTCGGGTTCAAACCGGTTTCAAAACCGTAAAAACCCAAACCTATCAAAACGGTTTGGGTCGGTTTGGAACCGGTTCGGCCCAAACCGGTTCGGCCCAAACCGGTTTTTTTTTTTTTTTTTTTTGTTATATTCAAACGAAATTTTAAACTTTTAATTAAAACAAAATATTTATAACATTTTTATATAATTTATATAATTAAAAGAATTTATATAATTTAAACAATTATAACATTTATAAACATTTATAACATTTAAACAATTTAAACATTAAACGATTTAAACAATTTAAACATTTAAACGATTTAAACAATTAAACAATTTATAATATTTATAAACATATATATATATATACTATTTATTAACATTTATAAACAATTTAAGCATTTTAACAATTAATAACATTTATAAACAATTTATATCATTTATAAACAATTTAAACATTTTAACAATTCGTAACATTTAAATAATTTGAACATTTAAAACTAAACATTTAACATAGTCGTTTCTTCGTTCGTATTATACTTGTACGTTTATTCCTCGCCACCAGAACCGGAACTGTACGAAGGTAGTCATCATAGCCGCTTCATCATCAGTCATTCTGGTGTCAATCCGCTCTCTACCTCGTCCTCGTATAATTCTGCTTCGTATTCCAGTTCTCCTTCAAGCGATCGTTTGTCTTGTACTCTTTCCGCGGCATCCAAATAATCTTTCAAGCAAATTGACATTTCAACTGCTTGTGGAGTGAGTCGAGTTCGTCTTATTGATATAATCCTGCCACTAACAGAAAAAGCAGATTCCGAAGCTACCGTAGAAGCTTGGACGGTTAGTAAATCTCGGGCCATGGTGGATAGGATGGGAAATTGATCTTCCTTACCTTTCCACCAAGCCAACAAGTCAAAATTTTTAAATTCATGTGGAGTCATGGTCGATAAAAAGTTTGTAAGACCATACTCCCGAGTTCACTACTCGGAGTGTACCACGTTGACGTTATTACATTCATCCCTTAAAGTATTATATAAATCAAACATTGGATCATTCGAACATTCGGCATTTGCCGCATGCCTTAAAGAATCATGGATTTGTGATGTTTCCCCGTTTTTAATAAATAAACATCATACATTTGTTGTAATTGTTTGTTGAAAGTCGCTTTTAAAGTTTTACTATACATTGGTTACCAACTTCTAAATCCAAATTAAAAGTATTTTATCAAGTAAAGTTTCAACCCCGGACAAATTTAAACAAGGGTTTAAAGCAGCGGCACATGTAATAACGGGAGGCATTTCTTCAAAATATTTTTTAAGTTTTTCTTTCATTGGGGGTATCATATCGGAATAAGGTCTACCCCTACACGACAATTCATTTAATTTTGAAGTCATTAAATAAATTTGGTGTAGTACCAACGGACTCGTTGGGTAATAAACTCCAGAAAGACATGTAGTTGCATTTTTAAAAACTTGAAGCATTTTTGTTACTTCTTCGATGATGGCCCAACCCGATGGATGGTAAGAATTTGCCTTTTCCCGACTTACCAAACTATTATGAAAGGCTATTAAACTTTCTTTTTGTTCAATAGCCTTTTCAAACATGTTACATGTGGAATTCCATCGTGTTGGTACGTCCCAATTCGGACCTAAACATTTAGTATTTGCGTCTTTACAAAACTTGCGATATTTAGTATATCTTTGGTTGTTACTAAAAATATCACGTAACATTCTTTTAAAACAATCTTTAATTGTTTCAATCGTTTTTAAACCGTCTTGCACGGCTAAGTTTATGATGTGCGCAACACATCGACTATGAAAAAACACACCTCACATTGGTTTATATTTTAATTTCAAATGATCTATCGCAAGAGTGTTGTTTGAAGCATTATCAAAAGATATAGAAAATATTTTGTTTCTAATTTATACGTTTGAATAACTTTATCAATAAGATAAAAATGTTTTGGCCGGTGTGAGGATAATCAAACAATTCAAACGCAATCGTACGTTTCATCATTTGCCACGAATCGGGTTCAACCCAATGGGCGGTGACACAAATGTACGAGTCCGGTGAACCGTGAGGTGTCGACCAAACATCACTAGTTAAGTTAACACCGGTTTGTAAATTTTCAAAATAAGATATTAATTCATTTTTAGCTTTTTTCCACATTTTAAACAATCTCTCGAAGAGTAGCACGACTTACATTGGTGTAACGAGGTTGGAGAGTTCGTTGAATGAGTCGAGTCAAACGTTCGTTGTCGAAATGTTGAATGGCAAGCTTTCTTGAATTACAAATTGCGCCATTTGCTCCCGAACCGCATCAACGTTATAAGCCCAAATATTTCCTTCGTTTGTCATCGAAGCTTGACCTTGAGAAGGTTCACCTTTTAACGCTCTACAATATTTATTTGCAATATGGTTTTTCAACGTTGTGTTTGCATCTTTTTTGAAAAACTTATGACAAAACTTGCAACGAGCCTTGTTTGGACCGCTAGCCATTTGACATAAATCGTAATTGCACCATACTTCGGGGTTCCTATTCGTAGGAAGGATTGCTATCACCACGTTGCTTGAAGACGCTTCACAACCAACGGATGATTGAGCACTTGTTGAAGCCATTTCAGAGATTTTTGTGAGAGCGTTTTTGAGAGCGTTTTAAACGAAAGTATTTGTGGAGAGCGTTTTTGAGAGCGTTTTGAGATTTTTGAGAGTAGAGAGTGTTATAAGTTGTTGTGATTCAACCAAAACATCAAATACATATATATAGTAACCTAGTGGGGGTATAATGGTAAAAAAACATAAAAAAAACGGTCAAAAATTGCAAAAACGGCTATATAGCCGTTGGGTAACGGTAAACGGTTTGAAAACCGGTTTGGGTGACCGGTTTGAAAACCGGTTTGGGTGACCGGTTTGAAAACCGGTTGGGTGACCGGTTTGAAAAACGGTTGGGTGACGGTTTGGGAAAACCGGTTGGGTGACCGGTTTGGAACCGGTTTGGGTGACCGGTTTGGGAAACCGGTTTGGGTGACCGGTTTGGGAAACCGGTTTGGGGTGAACCGGTGGGGAAACCGGTTTGGGGCCGGTTTGGGAAACCGGTTTGGGTGACGGTTTGGGAAACGGTTTGGGTGACCGGTTTGGGAAACGGTTTGGGTGACCGGTTTGGGAAACCGTTTGGGTGACCGGTTGGGAAACCGGTTGGGTGACCGGTTTGGGAAACCGGTTTCGGAACAGTTTGGACGGTTTGGAACCGGTTTAAAACAGCTTCGGTTTGAAACCGGTTTGGAACGTCGAAGTGATAAACGGTCAAGAACCGGCGGTTCGGGCCGGTTTGAAAACGGTTTGGGCCAAACCGGTTTGGGCCTCAAACCGGTTCCGGTTTTTTTTGGCCGAACCGGTTCCCAAAACGGGTTTTTTTGGCCACCTCTACCCGTGATGGATGTGGCGATCATCCGATGCAAGTAGCAGATAAGAGGGTCTCTAATGCCAGTGACCCTGCCCTTAGTCCTCTGAAACGGACCTCCGGCAATTTGAGGCCACCAATCTCTCAATCGGGTCTCCTCCATCTCAGTAATTCCCTCTGTAAATAGAGGGGTAACGGTCTCCGACTCATAATAAAATCCCGAGAGAACGGAAAACTGCTCAATCAGCATCTGATGAAATCGTCCACATAGCCGAAACGAAATCTCAGATCGCTCATCGTCCTCCACCATCTCATCAGGACGAACATAATAAAGGTGGATAAAAACTCCATCGTCAGCTTCGGTATGAAGGTAAGAACGCCAGCTCAAATAATCGACTCCATGGCGTATTATCTCCGATAATCCCAACGAGTCTATCGCGCTCCCCAAGTTCAGCCATCACCTCCCAATCCACTGCTTTTTGATGACCGATCTTCATACGAATGAATTTTGAGCACACTTGCATGCTCAATAGTACGGGCTCAAACTGTAGCCATGGATGATTGGCAATAACATCAACCTCAACCTCAACGTTAGAATCGGAAGAACATATCTGCAAAAAAAACGAAAAATTTTAAGACCTGCGTATAGACCTATACGCCGCGTATAGACCTATACGCCGCGTATAGACCTATACGCCGCGTATAGGTACCGCGCGTATGGTGTGTGTGTGTCGTATGGGTCCTATACGCCGCGTATAGCCCTATACGCCGCGTATAGGTACTCACCTATGGGTGTTGTGTGTGTCGTATGGGTCCTATACGCCGCGTATAGGTACCAACCTATGGTTTTTCTTAACCTATGAACTATACGCGACGTATAGCTCTATACGCCGCGTATAGTTCCTAAAACAGTTTACAGATCTATGTTTTTACTGCATAAAACATCAGTTTAACGTGTAAATTAGCGTACGATTAATATAACAAAGGTATAAGAACAATAAACATATCTGAACTAGTGAATGTAGAGAAATCAACGAACAATACGTGTAGTATCGATCTATACGAGAGAGTTTTTTGGTTTGAAAAAGTTTGGTAGGGTGAGTTTGTGAGGAGATGTCCCTTTAATGGGTCCGGGAGGCTATACGCCACGTATGGGTCTATACGCGGCGTATATTTTATTTTATTTTATTTTATTTTTAATTTTTTTAATTAAAATAAATTTATATAAGTTGGGGGATCTCGGTTAGCTTCTATTATTGTATTGTATGTCGAGATACGACTCCTATACATAATCTCCCAACCCTAAAGCGATAGATCGAAAACCACAATTACCATCAGGTCGAACATCTCGTATACGTGAAATATACTGATAAAAGATTGAAGAAATCCAATTTTTTAACCTGTTTATATTGTGTAATTGCTGATCTCAGACAATCGATGAAAAGTCATTGGTACTTTGTGACACCTTAGACGATGTGGAACGACTACGTTGTGTGATAAACTTCTGAGACTTTACTGCTGAAGTTGTTATTTCGGTAAATGAGCTATGTCTTGGTATCTCACACGTACTATGTTGAGTGTCTAGCTTCTGCTCTTGAACCTTTAACGTTGGACGACCACGAATATTTGTTTGAATAACAGGCGTTTTTTTGTTATTTTTCCATGGATACACAACTTTTTTTATTTTTTCCACCAAACTAAATTTTACAAGGGCGGGTTGTGTCATTATATGTTGTTTCACCCATTCCATCTCTTCTTCAACATCGACTTCTTCATGCTCCATAAATGATGATTTAATTGTATCAAGCTTCGTCCAAAATACGTCAGTTGCATCCAATGAGATTTTAGTGGCTGCATTATAAATTATAAATCTATATAAAATCATTACTGTAACAAAAAAAAATGATAAATATGGAACGACTATTACCAGAATATTCATATTTTTCCAGCGATAAGCACAAGGCAACCCACAACTAGTGAAAAGTTGACAACCACACGTTGCATTTGCTGAGCGCATCACATGCAATTTAGTGTTTTCAGCAACTAATAAATCAAGAGCTTTGTGTGACACTTTGCCTCGTAGGTAATCAAACAACGGGAGATTATGATGATTCATAATTTTAGTTTTGCCTGTCTCAAAATTTCTTTTAAATTTACCTCTTGTGCGTTTACCAATTGATCAACAAACTCCACAAGTCTATCCAGTGAGCTATTTGTTGATTTAAGATATCTTTTTAAATTTGCATGTTGACTCTCGACTCTGTTTGTTGTGTGTTGGCCAAAATTGCGGTTTGAGTTAGTCCAGGCTGATACAAACATTTTCTTGTAATTCTCTAACCAGTTTTTGTTTATATATGACAATACTCCTGAAAATATATTTAAAAAAATCAAATTAAGTGTTATATAAGAGTATTGTATGTATGTATGTATGTAATGAAAAACTTACTTTCTCGCTTCGCTTCAACTAGTTGTTCGTACAGAACGTTATAGTTATACTCGAAAATATCCAGCGTGGGAGACTCACACAAACGTGCCCATGCGTATTTAAACTTTCGCCAATCATCTTTCGTAAAACTTGCTTTATAGTGTTTCGCGATATTCTCATTAATATGCCACCTGCATAAATACTTTGAAGCATTCGGAAATACTTTAACACATGCCTTCATTAAAGCAAGATCTCTGTCTGTTATTATGACTCGCGGCTCCATACACCTGTTTAACGTATCTTTCAATCTATTTAGCACCCACTCAAAATTATCTTCTCGTTCTTTACTAATAAATGCATGAGCAACACAAATGTCTTGTGTGTCGAGGTCACACCAACAATCTGAACAAACGGAAGTTTGTACATGTTTGTTTTATACGTCGCGTCTATCATCAGCACGTGCGTATGATTTTGGATGAAAAAAATATATCTTCTACGGTATTTGTATCGGGATCTTCTCGGGTGTAATAAACATACCTTTTAGAAGATAAAAGGTTTTTAAAACTTGCATTGGTATTTCACTGACTTTCTTTTCACTCTTATCTTATATTGAGCGTTGTATACGTCTCTGGTTATGGATGCGTTCTTTGGATTTTGCTTTTTCAAAGCTGATAAGATGTACGAGGCTCCATGTTCTGATCGGTAAGTTGTTCCCCAAATTGAATTCGTTTTGAGAAAACCTTCTTACAAATGGGTGCCCCTCCATATGTTGAGCGGTGGGATCATGGTTATGTTCGTCATTTCTCACCTTTAATTTCCACGAACGACGTTTGTTGTCGTATATCCCCACTAATTTAAAAGAACATCCGATTTTTTTGCTACCAGATCGTCTAATTGTTGCTTTACTTTGTGTTCACCATCACGATCACAAATAAGCCACACCTTTACGACCTGACCTTCTTTTTCTTCGATCTTCGTGTAATAATAACGTAACCATTATCACGTCCCCTATTAACAACCCAACAGACTAGCTCATCGAGTGATAAAAATTCTTGACATGTTTCAAACGATATTTTCGTGTTTTGATTTTCAGCACTCGAGAGATAGTTTATATTACTTTGTTGCGGGTCATAACTTGATTCTTGGCAAAACTCGAACTCATCATCGGGAACATAAGGTTGGTTTAAATCTGGCAATTCGTAAGCAGATTGAACGTACGAATCATCTTGATTACTATCTGCGACGTACGAAACACTTGAATATTCACCAAACAAATAGTTACCATCCCAAAACGACATAACGAACGAAGAATCTTGAATCACTTCAAATTCAACCATGCTATACGTTCCGTGGCAGCCCTATAAGACAAATGAGATTTTTTTAAGAAAATAGAGTTTTGTGGTTTAACTATTTCTTCAAAATAATAATTTTTCTCTAAAACTATAACTCTTATTTTTTTTATATACATACTTACGTACACATAAATGTTTTGATTACTTAATAATCATTTCAACTAACTCGGGTTCCACGATACTAGTCGGTTATGATAAAAAAATTTAAAAATTAATTAATTTTACCGTAACCGACTAGCATCGATAGAACCCGAGTAGTTGAAATGATTTTTAAGTATGCAATTCAAATATATGTATATATGTATGCAAATACTTAATGAAATAAGACATTTATGGTTCCATACGCGGCGTATAGATGTCGGTGGAGATGCGTCCCACACCTATACGACCCAGACCTATACGCCGCGTATGGACCCATACGCGGCGTACAGACCCGCTGAATGACTACTTCGCCAGTTTTGTCTTTTGAAAAGTCTATACGCCGCGTATGGGTCCATACGCGACGTATAGGCTCACTGATGTGACGTGAAATTCTTGGCATTTATGGGGGAGACCTATACGTCACGTATGGACGTATAGGTGTGTGTCGATTTAAATTTAAGGGTGTCTTCTTTGTCACTGATGTGACGTAAAATTCTTGACATTTACGAGGGAGACCTGTACCTTACGCAAAACGTAGGGTAGGGCCCGGTGACAAACACCCGCCAGTTGAAAAGAATGGTGAGAGGGGCAGCTTTTGTAGGCAAGACGTAGGTACCCGAAGAGACCGGTGCAGACCAGACCAGACCTCTTCTTCTTCTTTACTTCTACTCTTTTGTGTTGTTTTCCCCTTGCGACTTTTAACTTTTATGGCGGGAAAACCCCTCTTTCTCACCCCCTGAAACCCCCAAAATCCACACAGAAACATGTGTTGGGTCACGGCGGGGTCCGTCGTTATCTCAGATCCATGGTGGCGTTCTTCCGCCGTTCACATCTGTTCCCCTCTTTATCGCCGTTGCTTTTCATCCTCATCCTCTACACTATCGCAGTAACTCTCTTAATTTCCCATCGTTACTCTTTTGTTTCATTTGAATTCAAGTTGTTTCTCTATGGTTTGAAGAATATAATATTCGATGGGTGCTTCAAATGTGGATTGTTATAGCAATTGCAATATATAGTCATTAAATTAAATATGTTTTGAGGATTTTTGATTGTGTTGGAATTTAGTCATCATGATTAAGGCAACGGCAAAAGATACTGATCAAGTACAGGTGCTGCTATCCCTATTTTTTGGCAAATTCTAGGGGCTTCATGTATATGTTGTTAGACCATATGTAATGGTTACCGCATCTTAAGGGGCATTTTATGCCACATAAACGTGTGTAGTGGTTAATGTTTGTTAATGCACTTCCATCATTACCTAATTATGAGATTTATAAGAAGTTATGGTGGAACTGTCCCCCAACTTATAATGCCCACAGTGGTGGTGTAAGGGCGTTTTAAGATGCTATAATGCGCTTCAATGCCCTGTTACGTTTGGTCTTATATGCTACAGACTAGGCTCCTTGATTCACATTAGAAGATATTGTTCAAGTTCTACTCAACCGAAGTACGTAATGGATATGCTTAGAAACTATGATTATGCTGTTTTGGATTGGGATTGATTAAAGAAGCACTACAATCAATCATGGTCTAATTGCAATAAGAATTGTTGAATTTAGTGCCTCCAAGCACCATCTACAGGAGATAAAACAGTAATCATTGGCTATTTATTGATGACCATTTTATGAAGCCATGATCATAGGACCAGTAAGCTGTTTGGGTCACAGTTCAAGTTAGGTTTAGTTGACTTTCAAACACTTCTCATTTATTTCTTTTGAATCTTTAGAATGACTGGTGTGCTAATATGATTACAAAACTTATGCTGTTACATATGTTTTTGAATAAAGCAAGTAGGAGGCTTTATGCATCTCTAATTCTCAATACCCTTTGACATCTTTTACCCTGTTTGATCAGCTAAATTTTTTTTCTAACCTTGTTAATTCGGCTCTTTTGGCCTGTTAGAGATTGAAAACAACCAAATTGATTTATTAATCTATAAATGGGTCAAAATTTTCACCTCTACTTCAATCCGGCTCTTTTGACCTGTTAGAGACTAAAAACAACCAAATTGATTTATTAATCGATAAATGGGTCAAAACTTTTACCTCTACTACAAGCATGTATCTTTCAAAGTGATAGTAAAGGTCTGGATGCCTTCTTTTGTTAATCAGGGATATAGTTGGTACATTTGGTCTTCTTTCATTCTAAGACTCATCAAGTTTGGTTACCTGATGATTTGTAATGAACACTCTCTTATTGGCTTCCTTTTATTTTCTTTTAAGTACCAGACAGCACAAGCAGGTCTACTGTTCCAGAGAGAGAAGGACGACCGGCACCAAATCAGCTAAACAACTCAGGGAACTAAAAGATGTGCTAGCGGAGAAAGATTATTCTCATATCATTTGGTGGAAGGAGGTATTCTTAATAACTTTTTAAGCAGCATGTTATATATTATTCATAGATGTTTTTTGAATTCTCCTCTACACGTATTAATAATCGTCTTATTTGTACTTTCAGAAAATGCAGACATGCATGAAGACATCATCTGTCCAATTGGTAAATAGACTTGTTTACTCAAATCTGCTTGGTTTGGATGAAAACTTGAAGAATGGGAGGCAAGTGTTGTTTTCTTCTGTTGAAAACTCTATTTGATATTATTTAACTTAATCTTGTGAATGGTTGTTGTCAACATGAAACAATGATATATTAGTGATTTTTCCTTTGTATTATTCTGTGTAGTCTAAAACAAGGAACGCTTAATGTGAAATATTGAAATTCAAGTCAAGGTTCCCTCGGGAAGTTTTACTTTGTAGGGTATGTTGGTGTGTCTTGTTAAAAGCGTGGTTCTTTTTAGAGTGGCAATATGGGTGGATTAGGTATCGGTTTTAAACATGTTCGGCTTGAAATGGGTTATTTATACTATGGGTCAAAATGGGGCAAGTTGGGTATGGTTGGGTTGACCTCAAGTAATTTTTTATATTATTAATAATTGGTAAATAATGAGCTAATAATGGTTATAAATACATGAATATCAGGATAATAATATGAATCAATGAATAAAATGGTTTACGAGGCTATATGTATTGACAGTAGACTAAGGTGACTTTCATTCTGTTTGTCCTGTTCCACTTTTTTTTCTTAATTTATTCTTTTGATCCTTTTGAGATACAACTCATCACAATTAACCTGTTAACAAGTAAATACGTAGAAATTGCCACCTCTACTTCTTCTGTTGTTTTCTCAATGGTAATCAATATCAAGCGCAATATCATGAATCTCTTCATTCCTTTAGGTTGGGGACTTTTATGAAGCCATTGGGTTTGACGCCTGTATCCTTGTAGAATATGCTGGTTTGAATCCCTGTGGTGGTCTTCGTTCAGATAGCATTCCAAAGGCTGGCTGCCCTGTGGTGGTATTTCATATAATAAGTTTTAATGGCTATCCCCTTCCCCTATATGTTAAACTTGGTATATACACATTACCTGATTTAAAAGGATCATTGATCAACCACAATTGCTGTGATTTGCTAATTCTTGGATGTTCTTTTACATATTCATTGTTATCATTGTTTTTAATTCTGCAGAACTTACGTCAAACATTGGATGATCTGACACGTAATGGGTTTTCAGTAGTAAGCTCTTTGACTTTTGATGTGGTCAACTTTACTCATTGCAAATGATTTTAAACTAAGCTGCTTTCAGGGTTAACTAACCTTGCACAATTGTTTGGTTCCTTCTTTATTTTTCCTTTGGTGTATTAGAATATGACACTTCCTTATTTATGATTGCCAGATTTGATTTTTATTATATATGAAAGTTATAATAATAACTACTGCTTTTTTTTGCAGTGCTTCCTTTTAATTACTTAATAATATGAAGGCTGAGCTGATAGTTTAATGTTTGTGGTTGCAGTGCATTGTTGAAGAAGTTCAGGGTCCAACTCAAGCCCGTTCTCGCAAAAGCCGTTTTATATCTGGGTAGTTACATGCTCAAAGCTCAGCTTTGCAACTTGTTCTGATTATGTTGCTAACTCCCCTTTGCATTTTGACTTTTTTTCAGCATGACCAGTTTAGTTTTATGGGATATTTTAAAAAAATAGCAAATAAACAAACATTTAATGTAATGAGTTGTCATGACCTCAAGTATATCCTAATTTGACTTGCTAAATTTATACAGTTACATCTACTTACAATTATAGCAAATAAACATATAATGTAAGGAGTTGTCATGACCTCAAGTATATCCTAACTTACCATACCTTTAACACTAGGATTCTAATTGTAATACCCTGATGTACTTGTATTTCAACTGTAATACTGTATGTATTGGTAACAACTTGAAGCTCAAAATTTGAACCACTTATTACTATGATTTATTAATTTATGAAGGCATGCACATCCTGGAAGTCCTTATGTATTTGGACTTATTGAAGATGATCGTGATCTTGAGTTTCCTGAGCCGATGCCAGTTGTTGGTATGTAAAAGTGACATATACTTAATTAAGTTATCTCAGTAGCTTCCAAAACCATGCAACTTAATCCCTTTATTAAAAATTTCACATGCTGACTATGTTTAATGTTGATCTGTACATTTTATAGGTGTATCTCGTTCTGCAAAAGGGTATTGCATGGTTTCAGTATTGGAGACAATGAAAACATTCTCTTCAGAGGACGGCTTAACTGAAGAAGCATTAGTTACCAAGCTTCGTACATGTCATTACCATCATCTGTTCCTCCATAAATCGCTGAAGAACAATTCTTCAGGTATTTTTTCTTTGTGATACAGCATGTTTAAAGTAAATGTCATGTCTTATCATATTTCCTTTAACAGGGACTTCTAGTTGGAGAGAGTTTGGTGAAGGTGGGCTATTGTGGGCAGAATGCAATGGCAGACACTTTGAATGGCTTGAAGGGGATATGCTTGATGAGATCTTATTTAGGGTTTGATATACTTTTTATGTTTATATCCTTTGCATCTCTCAGTATGTTGTCAGTGGTTTACCATCGATGTTTTAACTTCAGGTAAAAGGGCTATATGGCCTTGATGACAATGTCACCTTTAGGAATGTGACGGTTGCTTCTGAAAACAGGCCTCATCCATTGCACCTTGGAACAGCCTCACAAATTGGTTAGATACATCTCTTCGTTTTCATTGTTTCTCATGCCTGCTATATTCTGACATATGTCTTGTGCATACTAGGTGCTATACAGACTGAGGGAATACCTTTTTTGTTGAAAATTTTGCTCCCCTCAACTTGTACTGGACTACCTGCCATGTAAGTGAAGAACCTGTTCAAATCTTCAATATAAAATGTATTGGTGGGTTGAGACAGACGTTGAGAAGCCGTGTGTACATCTTGGCTAAGTCTTACTAAATTACCTGAAGTTCTTATCTTCCTTTGTTGATACTTCCCAAAAATAAAATAAGAATGTCAATTAATGCATTCATATTTTTTATTTCTTCATGATGATCGAATGTTTTCCTAATAATTCAAAATTCAGTTTATCTTTTCTATTTTTGTTCCGTTTACAGGTATGTAAGAGATCTTCTTCTGAATCCTCCTGCTTATGCAATTGCAACTACCATTCAAGGTGAGTTTCTAATTAACATTAGTTGGCCTGAAATAGTGCAATTTAATTGGAAATTTTATGTGGAAGATTAGTAATCCTCTGTCACTTCTAAAATCTTGCTTCATTAACTTGTGACTATGTCAAGAAAATTTTGCATTTCTTGTTTACCTAAAGGGGAATGGAACTAGGAGACTTACGTTAGAGTTCTAGTTAGAGTGTTTATCAGCAAAAATCAATCTCTTTTGATAGCACGTTAATATATCCATGTTCACATTATGTGAATGATGTTCTTTATCGTTTTGAAAATTTCTTATAAACTATTAATCTATAGTATTTGACTTACTTTGTATGGTAACTATGTTTTGAACATTTTCTTATAAACTATTAATCTATAGTATTTGACTTACTTTGTATGGTAACTACTTCTATTCTATTTCAACATTTTGCAGACATCTGCAAACTTATAAGCAATGTATCATGCACAATTCCTGAGTTCACTTGCATCACACCTTCAAAGGTACTGAAATCAGTTCTAGTTTCCACTATAGTTGAAGGTGTGGATCTCACACTCCGACAGTTACAAATCTTTTCTATGCACTATTTGCCATGTTCCTGTAGTATAACCTCTCTTATTCTTGCTCAATATATTGGCCCAATATCTTGCAGCTTGTAAAGTTACTTGAGTTAAGGGAAACAAATCATGTTGAGTTTTGCAAGATCAAAAGTGTGCTTGATGAGATCTTGCAGATGTATAGAAGCTCTGAACTCAATGAGATACTAAGATTATTAATGGATCCTACTTGGGTGGCAACAGGACTGAAAATCGACTTTGATACGCTAGTAAGTGCTGAGGTTTCTTCTAGTGATCCTCCTGGAATTTTTTACTAAAGATTATAATGACCATGATATAAAAATTTGAAATAGACATCCTTATGTAGATAGTTGGCTGTTTCTTGTTGGTGGTTATCAGGTGAAAGAATGTGAATGTGTGTCATGTAGAATTGGTGAAATTATCTCTTTAGATGGTGAAAGTAATCAGAAAATGAGTTCCTATGTGAATATACCAAGTGAGTTTTTCGAGGAAATGGAGTCTTCATGGAAGGGTCGTGTTAAGAGGATCCATCTAATAGAAACTTATGAGGAAGTTGACAATGCTGCTGAAGTCTTATCTTTAGCTGTGAGTTAATAATTGTAATCTTGTTTTGTATTTGATGTTTTGTAATTATTACTGAGCATGTGGCTATTCTTTTAGGTTACAGAAGATTTCTTTCCTGTAGTTGTAAGAACAAGAGCTACTACTGCTTCATGTGGAAGTCCAAGGGGAGAAATCTCATATGCTCGGGAGCACAAAGCTGTTTGGTTCAAGGGAAAACGTTTTGCACCAGCTGTTTGGGCTGGTACCCCAGGAGAAGAACAAATCAAACAACTTCGGCCAGCTATTGATGCAAGGGGTAGAAAGGTCGGGGAGGAATGGTTTACCACAGTGAAGGTGGAGGATGCACTTACAAGGTTAATCTTTTTGACTTTAATAAAATTTTATTATTCTTGTTACACTGTTTATGCTTCTTTATTCAAATTTCAGGTATCATGAGGCATGTGCGAATGCAAAGTCTATGGTCTTAGATTTGTTTAGGGAGCTTTCTGCTGAATTGCAAGCAAAAGTTAATTTTCTCATTTTTGCCTCCATGTTACTTGTCATTGCAAAGGCATTATTTGCTCATGTGAGGTAGGTCTTACAATTTACAATTATCTGCTAGTTTGTAAGTTTCTTTAATTATCAGGTGATAATTTAAGATGTTAATGGTATCATCTAAAGACAAGCTAAACTGAACACTCTCTAATGTTGACACAGCGAGGGGAGAAGAAAGAAATGGGTATTCCCTACTCTCATTGAGTCGTTTGGTTCTCAGGTATCTATCAATTTACCACCTTTTACTTAGTTCTGTTACATAGTTTCTGATACTCGTGCACATAGTTTATGTCATTTCTGTTTAGTTTCTTCAATGTTGTCTTGTCTCCTGGACATCCACCAAATGCCCCATTTTTATCTGAGACTGTTTTGATATGCTATGGTAGGCAATATAAAATCAAGTGATATAAAGGTTTCATACCATAATAGGCTTGCCAGCTTGGCATCATATAACTTTGAAGCATGGTTTAAAAAAACGTTCGAGGTGTACGCCTCGAGGAGCGCCTCGAGGCGAGGCAATAAGAAACCGTACTTGAGGCGGCGCCTCATAGGGTTTAGATGAGATGTATGCCTCTTAGGGTGAGGCGGTGAGGCGGACTTGTTGAGTAGAAACTCAGGCGAAGGTTAGACGAAGATTCCGGCCACTCTTCTACAACTTTCGGCCAAAACTACCCTGACGTGGGTCACGAGTAGATACTTTAGCTTTCTGCTTTCATTTTTGGTTCTTCTTTCTTTACAAGAAATGATAGAAATTTTTAGATTTGTGTAGTGATGAAGAAATATGTTTATTTTTAGAAAAAGTATTCAAACTTTTATTTTTGAATTTGTTTATTATATTAAGTTATTAAGTTTTTGTTGGACTATATATATTTATTTTTTTTAGGTTTATTTTTCTAGGTTTATTCTATACTTTTTGGGTTTGAAAATAGGTTAATTCTGTGCAGGATGATCTTATATTGTGTATAATGTTTGAGACTAATATTAGATCAATAAATGTCAACTTTTGGATTGAAATTAGGTCAATTTAGTACTGAAACTAGTCTTATTTAATATCCCTTGAATTGTTTGTAAGTTAGCAAATCAATATGTTGATGTTTATAAAGACTAGTATGTGATTAGATAAATTATGCTTATTTTTTTAGAGATATATAATTATTTATTTATTTATTATTTTCGCGTGGGGCTTACGTCTCGTTTCGCCTCGTGAGCTTGGTTTTAAATTGCGCGATGCGCTCCGATGCGTTTTGGTCTCAAATTCCGATGCGTGATGCACGATGTGCATGCATCACGTATGTGATGCGTTAGATATTAAAAAGTACTAAAAGTTAAATATACAAAACAATTTTTGTATGATTGATACTTCAAAATAAAAACTACTTATTAACACACTCATAAAGCATACTTTAACATTAAAACCCAAATTCAAGACTATTACACTATACAGACTATTGAAACAAGAGTTTAACACATGTAAATATATTAGCATAAACACAGATATGAAACAACACGTCCTAATGTTGAGAGGTTATACCCATACTCATGTTGAAAAGATTCGACCCATGTCCAAAGTTGAAGAAAAAACATAGCAGTTCATAATGCACGCATCAAGGCGCATCTTGCGCATCAACGCATCAGGGGCACATCGGCGCATCATGGAAACGCAATGCATCAGATGTTGCGATGTGCTTGCATCAGGCGCATCACGCATTATGCACGCATTTTAAAACCAAGCTTGTGAAGCAAAGGGAAATGCCTCGAGGCTTAATTCTGTTCTTTTAAACTTTGCTTTGAAGTTGCGTGCAAGTATTTTGTTTTTATGTTAAAATTTCTGATGCAGGAAAAGGGACAAACAAATGGACATCAGGGGATGCAGATTACAGGTCTATCACCATATTGGTTTGATGCAGCCGAAGGCAGTGGTGTTCGGAATACAATTGATATGAAGTCGATGTTTCTTTTAACCGGACCAAATGGAGGTGGTAAATCAAGTTTGCTCCGTTCAGTTTGCGCGGCAACACTACTTGGAATATGTGGACTTATGGTCCCGGCTGAGTCAGCAATAATTCCCCAGTTTGACTCTATTATGTTGCACATGAAGTCTTATGACAGCCCTGCAGATGGGAAGAGCTCATTTCAGGTGGCATGATCATAAATTCTTACGTCTTAAAGCACCATTCGATATATACGTGTTCTTAATAATAAAAAAACATCATTAACCAAGTGATAATATTTGCATCTTGTGATCTCAGATTGAAATGTCAGAGGTGCGCTCCATTATCATGGGAGCCACTTCAAAGAGCCTTGTTCTTGTGGATGAAATATGTAGAGGAACTGAAACAGAAAAAGGGACATGTATTGCTGCTAGTATTGTGGAAACTCTTGATTCCATTGGTTGTTTGGGCATTATATCAACTCACTTGCATGATATCTTCAAGCTACCATTGATAATAAGGAATACCGTGTTTAAAGCAATGGGAAGTGAATATGTAGATGGTCAAACTAAAACCACATGGAAGTTGATCGATGGTATTTGCAGGGAGAGTCTTGCTTTCGAAACGGCTAAGAATGAAGGGGTTCCCGAGGCAATTATACAAAGAGCTGAAGAGCTTTATACTTCAATGAACACAACCGATGCGAATTTACAGAAGAACGATCTAAAAAACGAACTTCTTTCTAATGCAAAGGGATCTTATAAAACAGACAATCAGTCAACTCTTATTCAAGAAACTTCTGCTCTTTCGTTCACTGAATCGATAGACCAGACAAAGAAATTTTTGAAGGAAGTAGAAAGTGCTGTCAGCATGATATGTCAGAGAAGGCTAGTTGAGCTTTGCAAGATGAGAACTACATCAGAAGTTGTCATCAGATATGTCGTAATTGCTCCTCGACAACAACCACCACCATCAGCAATTGGTGCTTCGAGTGTTTATGTGATTCTTAGACCTGACAACAGACTTTACGTTGGAGAGGCAAGTCATTTCACTTCACTATATACTCACTATATACGTATTAATTTTTTTTTTCAGAAAAACTTGATTTTCCATTCAGATCTTAGATAAATTGTCATTTCAGACTGATGATCTTGAGGGCCGGGTTCGTGCCCATCGGTCAAAGCAGGGAATGCAAAATGCTTCCTTCTTATACTTCTTGGTTCCCGGGAAGAGCGTGGCTTGCCAGCTGGAAACTCTTTTGATAAACCAGCTACCGAAATATGGGTTTCATCTCATGAATATAGCTGATGGTAAGCATAGGAACTTTGGCACTTGTGATAATATCACAATAGAAACTGTAAGGTTACACAGGTAATTAATAGAAGCCCCCATGTAAATTCTAGAGTACTTTGAGTTATTGTAGTTTCAAATACTGGTGTTGAACTGTCATTTTGTTGTCAGCCAGCCAACACCATTTATGTCAACCAATTATCGGTGGGCCTCGAAAATTCTAGCTTGGTCCCTATCTTTTTATTACACGTATATTGACCCTTTTGCTTTTTGATGGCCTGATTTGGGTCATGCTTTTTTCTCAAGTCAGACAGAATTAAGCTAGATGTAAAACGGGTCAAAAGAGTCAAGAAGTTCTCCAAACTGATTTCTAACACATACAGAGGCCTTATCACATGAAAAGTAATGCAGTATTAAAAACGACCTGTTCAAGAGTCCACTTTGTTGATGCTGGCATGAACTGCTCTATACCTTGTTTGGGTACTTGCATAACTATCCTGGGGCGCTAAACCTGATGGTGCAAACTGCAAAACAAAAAACGATTGCTATACTTTAAGGTGGGTAATTAACTTCTCTATAACTTGTAAACGGGCTCAGCTCGAGCCAACTTAAGTTTGGCTCGTGGCTAGCTGGTGTGTGGACTTGCTTGTTTGGCATGTATAAATTTTACATATACATACATATGTATACATATACATATACATACATATGTATACATATACATATACATACATATGTATACATATACATATACATATACATACATATGTATACATATACATATACATATACATACATATGTATACATATACATATACATACATATGTATACATATACATATAAATACATATGTATACCTATACATATACATACATATGTATACCTATACATATACATACATATGTATACCTATACATATACATACATATGTATACATATACATACATATGTATACCTATACATATACATACATATGTATACCTATACATATACATACATATGTATACATATACATATATATACATACATATGTATACATATACATACATATGTATACATATATGTTTACAAAAAGCAATTCATGTTAATGGTTACGAATTATGCAAGTTTATAGATAACATATAGTTACAATCAAACATTGACCAAGAATAAGTTTACAAGTATATAACGATTAGCTAAGTGTACTTGGTTCCCATGATAAATAAGTATACGCCATTAGGAGCCGGCAATAACCTTAGTTTTAACATCAATAGGCTTGTCAGGCCCATAGATCTATGACGTCGTCAGACTAGTAATAATTAATGATTGTCAACGTATAATGTCCATCATATAAGACTCACAATATTACAAATAATCATAACAAAAAGTAAAAATAAATTGTATGTGCATTTACAAGTATCAAGATGTTTATAAATGTAAGTTTATAAGGTTAACATGTTTCACCCCAAAAGGTGTGAAATAAAGTAAAAAAAGGCATGGAGAAAAAAGGGGCATGGAGAAAAAAGGGACATGGAGAACTTATATTCTATAATGATGATTGTAGAGTACATAAGAAAGTTTGGATGCTCAAGAGTCAAAAGTGATATCCTAAAGGATACAAAAAATAATAACTTGAGATTGAAATTCATTACAAGAAGTTAGGTCATTTAGAGAATGCCAAAAAGTAAAAGATAGATTGAAAAAAGATTATTGCATCAATTTTAGATTCTGGACAAAATGTTTGGTACGTGTTTGAATAGGTTTTAAAAATAGAAGATGGTTTCATAAAATTAAAAAATTTATATTTGACTAGTTCAAAGTCTTCTGGAAAGCTTTCGCTATTGTTGAGTCGTCCGATTGAGTTTGAAGACATATAAACTGTCGTTGAAAAGGTTATTCAATGAACTTAATATTAGAGTCTAAGTTTACTCAAATTTAGTTTGTTATGATCATGTTATAGTTAGTTCAAGTCAGATTATATTCTGCTAAATTTGTAGTAGGGCACTTATGTGCACTTTTAAAAATGCTAAAGCGTGAAACGGGCTAGAACAAATTTATTATGTCAATATATGATATATTAGACTTCATTTGAGTTATATAAAAATATTTTAAGAGTTTTGCATAGCCATCATTTAGAGAAATAATATTGTGGAATAACCAAATGCGGCGATATAGCCGTCCATATGCAAACGAGATTTTTTGTTTACGTTAGTGTGTTGTTAACTTGATTTAGGAATATTAGTGATTGTTATAAGGTTAGTGAATGTTAGAAGGTTAATGATCAAACAATAATGATTGAAATTAAAAGAGATTTAGTAGAAAAATAATAAAAGTAAGAACATAAAATCATGAGTATGATGAGACATTAAGATGATTGAAACAATACAAAAATACATAATATAAATGCAATATAAGTTACCTTAGTATTAGAAACTTCTTGAAATTACTTGTAAAAGAAATTGATCAAAACCAAAGGATGAAAAAAATATTTGTTAGTAAGTTATTTTTGAAAATGAGCAAATGAAAAGTGAGGCATAAAGCTTACTTTTATGGTTAGAAGGAGGTTATGAATGTGTTAATGGTGAGTTACAAGTCTTTCGAAAGGGGGTTATGATTAAAATTTAAAATAAATATAAAATTAAATATTTTAAGTAAATCAAAGAATAATTATAATTTAAACTCTAAAGTTATTAAGACTTTAATTTAACAACTTATTTTTTTATAAAATCTTTATAGACTTTATAAACCTTATAAGAACTTGTAAGTTGAATATTTAGAATCTTATAGATATTAATAACCTTTCAACATTTATAAAATTTATTTTATAAATTATAGAATTTAGTTAAATTGATTAAGTGACACATTTATTGTTTTTAGAACACAAAAAGAAATAAAATAACTAAATAATGAATTTGATTTATAAGATTGACTCAAACGGGTTCGGATTTGAATTTATAGTTTGAAAATTGATGGATGTTACATATTAAACATCAGAATAGATGTATAGGAGTGAGAATGAAAATGATGAGTGTGAGATTAGCTAAAGAAGATAAATAGATGGTATTCTTTGGGAGAGTAGAAGGTTATAAATGATTGTGTGCATGGGTCTTTACCTAGTATTGAAGATGGATTTATAGGGCTTGTGCTAATAAGTCTGTAGAGAACGATTCTATTATGGGTAACCTATAGTAAAATATCCAAACTGAACTCTCTTGGCCATTGAAATGGTGGTAACAGATGGTCTTCTGGTGGAGGTTTTATTATGCCTTTTTATTAGTTTTTATGTTCTCTGAATGGTATTGTGTTTTTTTATGATAAATTCTAAAAATATATAATGGTGGTATAACATTGTTGTGTATCTCTAATATGTAAAACATAATATAAATTAACAAGTAATTAATCTAATTTATTAAAAACAATGACAAAATAATACAATGTCTCATTGTGTTCTTTAATACTCATTGTGTTATCTTGAACACTATGATTTTGAAAAATACATTGGTGAAATAAAGACATTGTGTAAATTTAATTGTAAAAGACAATGACTATTAACAAGTTTAAATAATCCATCAAAAAAAATAACAAAGATAAATGTGGTGTTATCTTCAACACTATAAGTTTGGAAACATACATCGATGAAAATATATCATTGTGTACTTTTAATTGTAAATCAGTAGTGATGGATAACAAGTTTATATAATATATACAAATGATGACAAATTAACATAAAATGATTTAAAACATACTACACAACATAAATACATATTACAAATGATGTAAAATATATGACACAATAAATTAATATTTGACAAAATTGAACGTATAACACACATTGGGCTAACATATTTAACCCAATTGTCAAAATGTCATTCTTTTTAAAACAATATAATAACACATGTAAAGCCACAATCCTTCTCATACCTTTTTAGATTAAATACACTTTTTACTATAACCTTACCTAAAAAATTGAACACCAAAAACCAACATCCATCCACTCTGGGTACCACCCGTGTTACGATTGATTGAATAATCGGAACCACTAGTGTAACTTCTCAAAGTCTAGGACAATAAATGCATTATGGATGTTGCATAAGGACTAACCGTGTAATTAACTCAATATTATTTATTTTTCGAATATATCAACGTGTTAAAAATTACAATTTCAAAGATTAACTAGTCGGCTTGATGAGCGACTTAGCTCGGTTAGGTTGTGAATAAGTTGAGCACAAGTCTTGTTTTAGCTCGTTAAAATAAAAAAAACATGAAACAAGATGATAATTCAATGCTATCATATAAACGTCGTGGGGTACGCCACCATGTGAACATGGTGGTGTACACTTGGTGAATGAAGGTTATTGTCTTTGTGCCCATCAAATAATTATTTTATTATAAATTTAAATAAATTTATATGTTATTGATGATTTTTAATGGCAAATCAATGACGGCCATATTTTATGTGTTAAGAAAGATAAAAGTATGACAATATGTTCATAATATTTATTAAAGCAAACCAAAGTCCACGTAAGCAAAACTAGCGTATATATTGTTTCTAAGATGTTTTACAATAGAACTAGACTTTGGCGCCTTGCGTTGCTGCGGTTATACGAGTTTTAACGTAACCCTAAACTAAATTCAAAATCAAAATGAAGGTTCAAAACTATAAAACGGCAAAATACCCAAAGTAAAACACACTAAATCCTAGATACATAACACACTAGAACATGCAGAACCCAAAACTAAATCAAAGCCCAAGACTATACATAAAATAAACGAAAATCAAAGACGCAAGAAGACGACACAATCCAAAATATAAAACCAACGAAAATCGAAGCCCCAAAAAAACAAACAAAAGGAAAACCCAAACCTTAACAATGAGGATCGTCGGGTATCGATAACGAAAGAAAAAAAATAGGAACCCGACGAAAGACAATGCAAACGAATCTTATAAACAAGCATAATCAAAACACACATCAAAGAGACGTGTCCAGATACTAAAAACCCACAAGAAAAACCTCACCCCAAACCTCAAACCCACACCCAAAACAAAACAATTATAAAAAAATATTTAAAACTTTATCTATAAATCACAACCATTGGCAATCTAAAAGTTTATTCAATATGTTATTTGTGGATTACTATAATTGGTAGAATTGATTTTAGTTAAAAACATTATATTTAATTTCTTTTATCTTTGGTTAAAATATTCACCTATTTCCTGATTGAATTGGTTTCTCTTGTCTCAAACAGTCAATATTATTAAAAGTAAAAAATATATTTTCTTTTGAACGGTTCAATCTTTTTCACCTTGTTTTCTAACTTGCGTTAAACACACCCCATCATAGAAATAGTTGATCGCCACTCTCTCCACCTCCACCTATCGGTACACCATCTGAATCTTAACCCCCTTCTTTGTTGTTTGAAACTCTAACACAAACGACGCTGCTGACGGAAGTCTCAAAGCTTTCGGTTATCTCCACCCAAGCTGCCATCTACGCCACAACCGCACCGGTCTCTCTGTTCACTTTGAAATGAATGCGGATAATGCAGGTAAAGACGGGAATATACTCCTTTTTGTTTCCGCTAAGCCCTGGACCAAAACTGAAACTCAAATCTCTTGTTTGATGTTGGTTTTCACTGATGGACCGGTAGCAACATGATAAGGTTCAATACAACCGGTGGAACTATGGAGAGAGCAAAGGCAAAACACAGAATAATAATAATATAATAATAATAATAATAATAATAATAACAATAATAAATACAATAAAAAGTACATAACCATAGAAGACTGACACGTGGCTCAATGGTGGGTGGTTCTATAACCACCGACCAAAGGGTTTAATATGTATTATAATTATAAATTTGTTTAACATTTTCATGCGAAGAGATATTAATGTGTAAATAATGTTAAGGGTCCTTTGTAGAAAATAAATAGATACTTTTAACGAGTGGGCTTTTGGAGACGTTTACATACTAGTGTTTTTCATGGTTTAACCAATCCACAGTAACTCGTGGCTCTATTTCATTATATAATATATCGAATATCAACGTCTAGTTATAATTTTCTATACAAAGTTACCTATATTATCAACGTCCCTTTCAACGCATGAATATGGATGACAATTAAAATGAACCCGATGGGAATACTCAAAATGCAAGACATCTAGGACGGTATGAGATCGGGTAAGTAGGTATTTGACTAGTTATGGAATTAGTTTTTATTTGCTAAATGTGATTTCTAAATAAACTCTAATGCCATCCCATGATTTCACATCAATTTTTTTAAAAATAAATATATAAAAAAGACACAATATATATATATATACATATATATATATATAGATATATAGATACATATATATATATAGAGAGAGAGATACATATATATATATATATATATATACATATATATATACACATATATATACAAATATATACATACAAACTTATACATATATATATATATATGTATGTATGTGTTGGATCAAGAAGAAGGCTAGTGCAACCAAAACCAAATACTTAGACTATTTTTTGTACAACTTGTAAAGGACTTCCGAAGTTAAGTATGGAACTTCCGAGCCAGTTAACATTCAAAATATGCTGCTATAAACCAGTGGACATAAGTATGGTCTCTGACACTCCGCTGTAGACCTCTGATACTTTATGGTGTTTTCCCAAAAGGTCGTGTAGTTGACCATACTTTATTCTACTGTTCACCTTTATATATTACTACAAGTTGCCAACTATATTTGGTGATAAAAGGTAAGTCATGGACATGTCATGACTACCATATCTTAGATAAGACATTATCTAAGATACCTTAACTATAGCTGTGTAGTATCTGTTTTAGTTAGAGGATTCCAGCTGGTATCAAAGTATATCCGGCTATAGATAATAGTATATATAGTTTCTCATTGTAACTCTTGTAGTAAGCTTGTAAGAGTCTTGTAAAATTTGAGTTGAGAAGTAATATATACAGGTATCTTGAAAATATTTCTCTTGAGTTTTCCTTGTGTTACTTAGTATATTATAATAAACTCTTAGAAGATCTCTACTTTTGAGTGTTTGTTAGTGAGTTTAAAAGAAATACTTGTATTGAGTACAAAAACCGATCCTGCAATTGGTATCAGAACTTCTTAGGCTCCTGATTGTGTGATCTAACCATCCTAATCAACCTCTTGTTCACTCACTCTGTTACTACACTCAACACATGGCCCTTAACCAGAATCTGAATGTGAAATGGGGACGATGACTAAAACACCTATCATTACCCCAAAGAACTTCAGACAATGGAGCAGACGTATAGAAGGGTTCACCTGATATCAAGACAGTCGCATGTGGAAATCCATTGTCTATGGTCCCTACAAGCCAAAGGTGTCTTTACCTGCTGGTGGTGGTGCCATGATAGTCCCTACAAGCCAAAGGTGTCTTCACTTGCAGTGGAGGACTACTCTGAAGAAGACCTCAAGCAGATAGACATTGATGAAAAGGCAATGACTATTCTAATGATAGCAATTCCCAACTCCATTATGGTGGGGTTTGAGAATTGCTGGATAGCTAAAGGAATGTTTGATGCTTTAACCCTGATGTACTCTAACTCCAATGATTCAAAGAAAGATTCTTTGAAGCAATAATTTGAGAAATTTACTCATATTGCTGGAGAGACCTTACACGAGCAATACTTCAGGTACATGGATCTTATCTCTTCCCTTCAGTCTATGGGAATAGCTCCTGAATTAAGAGATCTCTCAAGGAAATTCATGAATGCACTTCCCAATGAGCGAACGTTCTACTGTGTCTCCATCAAGAGAACAGAGAACCTGAACACACTCACAATGATTGAGCTATACGATACTCTAGATGGATACCATGTAGAGATGGAAAACAAGAGTGGCTGTCAAGGAAGCAGTCCTTCAAGGCTTTCTGCTAGCAACACTCTCATGGTTGTTGAAGGCTCAAGACCCCCTCAACCTCAGCAGTACCTGGCATACTCCCAACAATCATCAACCTCTTCTGGGCCTTACATCACATTCCCTGAAACCCCAAGGTCTCAACAGGCTCAACCCAGTCCCTTTTTGGACAGCTGTGCTTTTGTCTCAGGGAGTGGACGCTCTAATGATTTTCAGTTTTGTTTTAAAGATCTGGAGTGTTTCAGCCCAGATGATGTGGAATACATGGACATAGTCCAACAAATGGCTCTGTTACCTACTGGACAAAGAAGTTCTTCAAAAGAACTGGAAGACAGTTCCCTCAGAACCCAACAAGCAGCAAGTTCAGGTTTGACAAAACAAAGGCCACATGTTACAACTGTAACCAATTAGGCCACTTTTCAAGGGAATGCAAAAGCTCCCAAATCAAACCCAGGATCTGCTTATGTCTCCTCACATCCTTCAACACCAAAAGCTGCTGGAAAATCAACTAAAACTGCTATTGTGGTACAAGAAGTTGATTGGAGCTTTATGGCTCAAGATGTCACCCCTGCTTAGGCCCTCATGGCTGGAATAGACAACTCTAAGGTATATGATCATCTCTGTTATCCAGCCTATATTTCTAAGGTTAAAATGTACCCAGACTAAAACATGGAAATTAAATCTGATATCAAGACCTTAAACATCTTAAAAGCTGATTTTAAAAAGGCTGAATCTGACTATCAATATAAATTAAGGAGTTAGAGAAAACAGTATCTTCTTGAAAACATGAGCACACTAATTACAGAACTCAAATCAAGGATTTAATATCCAAGCTAACTGAGGCTCAAGCCAAGCTAGTAATAGATGAGGCTCAAGCGAGGAAGCATGCTATTTCTGAGCAAAACTTCCAAGCCATTCTTGCATCATCCTCCCACTCCAAAATTTGTTATCAAAACAAAGGTGGGTTGGGGACTAATAAGATTGCTCCACCACACTCTTATGAGTCTATTAGATAACCAATGTGTGGTACTAAAGAGCAAGAGGTCCTATTTGCTGACCCATCTTCACTTGAGTTGAAGAATGATGCAACAATGGAGATCACCACAAGGAAGGAATAGGTAAATCAACCCATTTCTATTTGTGATGTTCAACCCCTATCCACCAAAGCTAGAAGAAACCAGGCAAAGGCAGCCAGAAGAACTTCCAAGAAAGTAGCTGAATCTAAGTTGAAGATTAACCCAAAGAAAAAAGGTGTTTTCATTTTAGCTGGATTCTAAGTGGTAGGCACTTCTGATTCAGGAAAGGAGTGTAGTACCAACACTCTTGTCCTACTAAAGGATCAGAAGTCAAAAGAGAAGGCTGTAGAGGAAGACAAGAAGATTAAGAAACCTCAGCCCTCAAAATCCCCAAAGATTAACATAACATGTATAATGTGTGGTCGGCAAAACCACTTGGCTAAAGATTGTTATTACAACCCAGCAACACACATTATGCACAAAATGTTAAAAAGGAAGCAGTCAAGGAAGGATTCAAATTTGGACCTTATCACATGGTTCAAGTGATGAGAAAAGGAAAGCTGGTTCTGAAGCTAAGTTGCTTTTGGAAGAAACTCATTCTTCTGAAGGGAAAATGGCTTCGGAAGATAAGCCAAGGAAAGCTCAAAAGAACAGAAGAGCCTCCTCAAAACCTTCCATGAAGAAGGCTACTTTAGAAAAGAAGGTAGTGAATGCTTTTTCCAAAAACAAAGAAGCTTCAGAAGAAAGTCATGTTAATCAAGCTTTAATAAGCTCATCTAAACTGACCAACCATGAGATGGAATGGAAGACCAGTCAAGATGCTGCAGCCATACCTTCCTCTTCAAAAACATCAATTGAACCCTTTACCATTCATTTTGGTTCAATTATGTCATCATCAATGGAAAAACTCAAGACCAGCCAGGCTTGGGTTTCCAATTAAAACTAACTTTTCACCTTATGTGTAGGGACATTCACAAGACAAGAACAATAATGTCTAGATAGTGGACAGTGGATGCTCCAGGCACATGACCGGGAACAGATCTCTACTTCAACAATTTCAACATTTTGATGGAGGTCTTGTTCAATTTGGAGGTGAGACCAGAGGATACATTCTAGGCAGAGGAAGTGTATCCAATGGCTTGCTAAGAGTCGACAAAGTGAACTTTGTCAAACAACATGAACACAATCTCCTAAGTGTTTCTCAATTCCGTGATCAAAAGCATCAAATGCTCTTCATAGAACATGAGTGCATCATCCTCAAACCTGGGATGACAATTCCTCAGGAATTGGTGCTTCTTAGATCTCCCAGAAAAGGGGATATGTACAAGCTGAATATGAACAATGCTTCCCCATTGGGTGAAGTATCATGCTTTCTTTCCAAAGCTAATGGTAATGAGTCTTCCTTATGGAATAAACGTATGTGTCATGTAAATTTTAAAACCATGAACAAATTGGTTAAAAATAACTTGGTACATGGTGTGCCCAAAAAGGAATTTTCTGTAGAGACAACTATGTAGCTTGCCTGAAAGGAAAGCAACATAGAGTCTCTCATAAATCCAAAGAGGTTAACTCTATCACCACCCCATTACACTTATTGCACATGGATTTATTTGGTCCAACAAGTATAATGAGCATTGAAAGGAAATCACATTGCCTTGTGATAGTTGATAATTTTACAAGATTTACATGGGTATTCTTTTTAAGAACTAAGGATGAAACTACTGAAACATTAAAATCTTTTATTCTTAAAATAGAAAATCAAATTGATCAAGGGACTGAGTTTAAGAATCAAATTCTTGACTCATTCTGTAACTCAAAAAGGATTGCTAGACAATATAGTGCTCCTAGGACTCCTCAACAAAACGGTGTTGCTAAGAGGAGGAACAAGACACTTATTGAGGCTGCTAGGACCATGTTAGCTGATTTAAAGCTGCCTCTAACATTCTGGACAGAGGTAGTCAGCATTGCATGCTATGTGTAGAACAGGGTTCTCATTGTCAAGCCACATGGAAAAACCCTTATGAGCTATGGAACAAGAGGACACCGTTCATTGGCTTTCTAAGGTCCTTTGGCAGCAGGTGTACCATACTTAACACAAAGGACAACTTGGCAAAATTTGCTGAGAAGTCAGATGATGCTATCTTTGTTGGATATTCCTCCACCTCTATTGCTTATAGAGTCTATAACATCAAAAATCAACAATTTGAGGAATCATCCAACATTGTTGTTAATGAGCACACTCCTCGGGGAATGGCCCTAATCATATTTTTGACTTAGAATTATTTCCAAACTATTCTAAACCATCTTGTGAGAATGTTCCAGCTGGAATAGGTACTCAAAGTAATTCTAATGAAGACCAGCTATTTGAGCTACCCAGACCTCTTCCAAGTTCTCCAAGAGTCTCTGAACCCCAAGCTCCCATCATTGGTAGATCCGATAGCATGACCATTTCAAGAAATAGTGGAGCTTCAACAAGTTACCAGCAAAGTGAGCCTAATAACTCATCAGCTGATAACATACAACACCAAGCTGATGGAAGTAGTATTCTGAAGGAACGTGCAACTTTTAATACTACTTCTCAGTCAACTGATACCGATGATATTTCTCTTTCATTCAATCAGTCCTCATTGAATAAGACTGAAACAACAGTTGGACCAAGTGTTTATGTTCCTGAGCAAAATATGTCCAACTTGGATCTATCTTTGCAACTGGAAGTGATTCCCAGACTGAGGATCACAACACTCATCCAGCTAAAAACATCATAGGAGGAGTCTCTGAAGGCATGAGAACAAGGGGACAAACTCATCATAGGAATGTCTGCCTATACTCATGCTTCTTATCTCAGATGGAACCCAAGAACGTAGAAGAAGCCTTAAAAGATAGTAGCTGGGTTGAGTCAATGCAAGAAGAGTTGCTTCAATTCAAGAGACAAAAGGTTTGGAACCTTTGCCCGCTACCATCTGGTCAAGTAACTATAGGCAACAAATGGATTTTCAAGAACAAGAGAGATGATAGAGGCTTGATCATTAAGAATAAAGCTAGACTTGTTGTTTAAGGATACACCCAAGAAAAAGGAATTGATTATACTAATGGGTCTTTGCACTTGTTGCAAGACTTGAGGCAGTTAGAATCTTCCTTGCTCATGTTGCATCCAAGAATTTTACTATCTATTAACTTGATGTCAAGTGTGCCTTTCTATATGGAAATATAGATAGGGAGGTCTATGTGTGCCAACCTCCAGGATTTGAAGACCCACAACACCCCAACTATGTGTGCAAATTGGATAAAGCTCTTTATGGTCTACACCAGGCACCTAGGCTGTGGTATGGGACTTTGTCTCAGTTTCTCTTGAAGAATGGTTACACTAGAGTAACCATAGATAAGAATCTTTTTATTAAGAAGTCGAAGAAAGACATATTGCTTATTTAGGTCTATGTTGATGATATCAAATTTGGTTCTTCAAATGACCAAATGTGTAAAGACTTTGAGAGCATTATGAAGAAAAAGTTTGAGATGAGTTCTATGGGAAAAATGGACTTTTTCCTTAGAACTCAGGTGATGTAAATGAAGGAAGGGTTCTTTATCAATCAATCTAAGTATGTCTCTGATATCTTAGAAATATTTGATATGAAGGATTGTAAGCCAGCCAAGCCACCATACCCAGAAACCATGACCTTTGTCCTGACTTTGAGGGGGAGGATACTGATCAACATCAGTATAAGGCAATCATCGGTTCTCTGATGTATCTCACAACAAGTAGACCTGATATCATGTTTGCTACATGCATCTGTGCAAGATATCATGCTGCTTCAAAGGTGTCTCATCTAGTTCCTGCTAAGAGAATTCTTAGATACCTCAAAGGAGCACCAAAACTTGATCTTTGGTATCCTAGAAACTCCAACTTCAATCTCCATGGCTACTCAGATAGTGACTGGTGGCTGCAACATTAACAAGAAATCCACATTAGGAGGATGCCAATTTCTTGGTAGAAGGATCATCTCATGGCAATACAAGAAGCAATTATGTGTCTCTACATCTACTGCTGAAGCTGAATACATTGCCACTGCAAGTTGTTGTGCTCAGCTGCTGTGGATTCAAATCAAGATGCTAGACTATGGATTCAACTTCATGAGCACCCCTATCCACATTGACAACAACAGTACTATCTCCATCACTGAAAATCCTATGAAACACTCCAAGACAAAGCATATTGATATCAGGTACCATTTCATTAGAGATATTAATGAGAAAAACCTAATCAAATTAGTCAAAGTTGACTCGAATGAAAAATATGCTTATTTGTTCACCAAAGACTTTGATGAACAAAGATTCAAGTATCTCATTACGGCTATTGGGATGATAAACATTGACTAATATATCTCATTTGAAAACCTTTTTAAAATGTGTCTTGTCTTTTGTCAAATACAATCTAAGCCCTGTTACAAAAAGTTATTCTTCACAATAACTAAGTGTGATTATTTTCGAAAAAAAAATTACCCTCGAAAGAACTCTTCATTATCTTCTGAAGGCAATTTCCTCAATTCAAGTTTTATCTTCCGAAGAGTTTTTAGTCTCGGAAGCATATCTTCACTACTTTCGAAGCTTGAAAACTTCTTAATTCGGAAGACATTCTTATTCTCGAAAGTAAATTCATTTACCTTCGAAAATAAGTTTTGGCTTTGGAAGAGAAAATCCGTTGGAAATACTTTTACCTTTGGAAGAAGACTAACCTTTGGGCCCCACACAGTAAAAAGTAAAGATTTTATTAATGATGTCGGAATCTTTTGAATGGTTCTTCACCTTGCCACCACTATCACATCTAACCCTAAACCATATTTTCACCTTATCCACCCAACACCACCATTTCACCCATTTAAGTAATCCCAACTTGTCACTTTAATCTTTTTACCAAATTCACTATCCAAAACCTCCTTCACCCTAAATTCACCCTACTCAAACTTGTTTCATCATATCCTTTCTTACCATGGCACTCAACCCTCAGCACAACCAAGTCGCATTCCTTGACTCTACCAAGAATGCTGACTTCTTAGACATCATCTCCTTCCTTACCCAATCTCCTTACTTCACTGCTCTGACTGTAAACCCTACTATTTACGTCAACCACATGGAAGACTTATAGAGTAACGGTCAGATAGTACTCCTAAGTAGAGTTAGGGTTATTTTGACAAGCATTTCTGGCCAGGAGTTGGTCATTACTGAACAGGTCATTCGGGAGCATCTAGAGCTCTATGGTGAAGGCGCTCCTACTGAGTTCCCTAAATCAGACCTTGATGACACCTATCTTCGAATGGGATACGGTGGAGATATGAATAGGTCTACAGTTTATAAGTTCAAATTTTCTTATAACTGGAAGTTCCTACTTCATGTTGTTCATCATTGTTTGTCAAACAAGTCTGGGGGATGGGATCAAATCCCATATGAACTGGGCTGCCTAGTTCATGGATTGGTGAAGAGCATCTGTTTCAACTACTCAAGGTTTGTGTTGACTAACCTTCTAGGAAACCTCTAAAAGGACACATTCTTTATGTATCCTAGGTTTCTTCAGCATGTAATCAACTGTGAGCTGGACCAGAGTAAGCTTGCCTGTGCAGCTACTCTGCATGTCCCTCAAATGAGGCTGACCATCTTCAAGATCTTGAAGAGAGTGTCCACCAACTTCACTAGAAGACACACTGACCTTCTTCCAGGTATGATTAAGCCAATGGCTCCTGGTGACATCCCTGTTCACCCCACAAGTGATGAACCCACACCAACAACTACCCTTATTTTGCCAAATCTTCCTGCTCACCCCATTAAAAACACACATCAGAGATGCAAACAAACCCTTGCTCAATCTACTTTGATTGAGCAAGCCCCTCCTATTCAAACCAAAAAGACTAGAGTGGAACCATAGGCTCCCACTCAGTCATAGGTCCCCCCATCCTTCTTATTTGACCTTAATATGGGATTTGAGCCTCCTCAGTCTCAATTCCCTGAGCCCCAAACCCAGGCTGCAAGCCCTTAGGAAGAGTCCTAACACTCTCATAAGAAACCAAAAAGGGACATCCCCACCAAAGGCTTAATGCCACTAGACATTGACCAAAATCTTGAGTCACTAGGCTTCAATTCCCTATCCTTTACTGACCTTTTATTTGGAATTGATGAGGAGATTACGTCTCTTCATAGCAATGAAGTTGATCCACAAACCCTCTAACGGATCAACAAAGCCTAGAGGGACCTCTTATCTCTAGCCCACATCACTTAAAATCAACTGAGGTGAGTCCCACAGATATGAAGGGGACTCATGTAGATTCAGCTACCACTAATAAAGGAAACTCATTTGATCCTCATGACAGTGGTGCCATATCTGAGATTGAATCTACGACAACCGTGCCTTTTGATGACTCTAAAAGAGACATCCTTAGGCAAGGGATACCAGGGTGCCAAGAAACCACATCTGGTGGTGAGGGTGAACATACAAGGTATATTACCTCATCTCCCCGTGATTCTTCAAAAGAAGATGAGAGAAGTATGCAACTTATCATTCAAGACCTATTTTCTGAAGTCTCAAATCTTGAATCAAAGGTTAAGGCTTTAGAGGATAGGTTTGCCACTCAGCAACTTGAGATTGAAAATCTCAAAGCTCAACTAGCTGGGAAACAGATTGAAAGATCTGTTAGGCATGTACCAACTCAGGTCTCATTGACCTCTTCCTTTAGCTCATCTATCTCTCAAGATGATACTACCAAAAAAAGGGAGAGTGTTTAGAGACAAACAACAGAGGAACCACTAAGCCAAGCTTTAACTTCCCTATTTGCTAGATATTCGGTTCCCACTGCAACTGTCTTTCTGAGCCTTCGTAGATTGTCCTTCAAATGGACCCAAGGATGCTTAGAGATCTCAACAGGATCTTCTCCAAGTTCCTATTGAGATCTTCTTTAGATCAGCCTAGCCCTGATGCAGCTATAATATACTTTGGAGCTGAAGAGCTTTAGAGGTTAAGTGCACCTTCTATCACAGTGGAAGAAGTTGGTCAACCTAAGGTCCAAATGGAACTTGAGATTCATTTCAAAGGGTAAATGAGGACTGATGGCCTAGCAACTGAAATAGTTGCGACAGATAGTGCATTCCCTCAAACTTCCAAAGCTGAAATCAAAGCCTCGGAAGAACAAGTTAAATCTTTCGAAGTTGAGATGGAAGTTGCAGAAAGTCTGTTCTCCTTGTTCGAGGATCTAATCATCAATGATGCAATTCTAGAGTTGGCATTTGAGGTGAATAGTGAGAACTTTCTCAACCAACCCCTAGCTCAGACAACTTCACTATCTCTATCCACCATGTCTCAACATGAACCCTCCATCCAAGAACCACCAAAGTCTAACACTTCCAAAGATGGTAAAGGAAAGAAGAAGATGACTGTAGAAGAGCTTCAAGAGGAGGAGAGGATTGAGAAACTCAAAAGAAAAGGTAGACTCCCAACTGGAAAGTTGCTAGCTGCAAGTTCCAAAGCAGCTGCAACCAACCAGGAGGCAGTCAATAACAAGAAAAGGGTGGAGATCATTAAGAGGCTCATCAAGCTTGGAGCTATCAGTGAAGATATACTCCTTCTACCACTAGAGGAGTTAGTATAGCTATAAAATGCAACCATGCTACAGATTGAATAAAGGGAGGAAGCAACATGGTTGGCCTCAGAGGAAGAAAAAGAAAGGGAGAAGAGGGAAGCTGATCTACAACTCAAGAAGGAAAGGATATCTTTCCTAATCTCCAAGGGTTTCTCTCTTCAAGAACTATCTCCACATGATAATGACACGATCCTATGGCTCTTCAACAAATAGCAGGATCAACTGGAGAAAGAGAGGAAGAAAGCTGCGAGAGAGAAGACGGGGGAGAAAAAGAAAAAAGAAGAAGAAGTCGGGGTCACTACTGCTAAGAAGATAGGTGAGAAGGCCTGGATGAACGATTATCTTTGGGCTCATGGCTTCTCTGGTAGGTAGGTGGGACCCATGTCTGAAAAGACACTCTAACGACATGTGAGTGACATGAAGGTTGACATTCACTTGGGAAAGAAGAAAAAGATGTACAGAAGGGTACAGGGGATGATCTTTAAACCAACACCTCAACCCCAACCTACAACCCAAACTCAATCCCAACCTCAACCTAAATCTTTCCCATTTCCTTTCCCTATCAAAACTGAGCCTATTTTCGAACCTTACACCCCTGAACCTACACTAACCACCATACATATCTCATCACCACAACCACCTCAACTAATCATCCCTCAACCTAAAACCTAACCCAAAACCAAACACCATTACCTACCCAACAACCATCCAGACCATCCCCTCAGCCTTCTAGACATCTCTCATTAGAAGAGTTTAAGGAGATCAAGATGAAGCTCAACAAATGCACAACCTTGAGTGACATCTCCTGTGAGGAGGATTCTGTCAAGCTGACTTATATTGATGGATCCTCATGTTCCCTAGCAAGAGATTAACTCCTTGATCTACCAAGAGGAATATTAGACTAGGATGTTAAACTCCTTGGCCTCAAATCTAACTCACTACATGATGAAGAGAAGAAGCTAAGAAGAAAGCTGGTGACTCGGGGATAAGGTTCCTAGTCAACCCCTTGTGCCTAGAAGGAAAATTATCCAGTGGAGGTTCGATGAAGCCTCTCATAATTTTGTTGTGGAGAGAGAGAATGGAGAGAGCAACAGGCTGAATGCCTCTTCCCTACTACACTCTAGCATATTCGATATTGCCAAGTTAGTAGAGAAGCCATTCTCCAATCCCTCCAACTCCAAAAAAGCTAGTCACATCAGAAATCATCTAAGTAGCCTTCATCTTGCTGAGCTAACTGTAAAAGCCAAGATTGAAGAGGAGTTGAAGCTGAGAGAGAAGGAAGATAAGGAAAGGTCAACCACCAAAGGCAAGACCTTTCTACAGATGGTGGAAGGCCCTGAATTAGAACCAATATTAGATGGGAGTATGACTATAACTCCCGTAAACTAACTCTTTTCAGAGGGACTCAGTAGAGGGTACATATCATTCAAAGTGGCAGACTGGATCTCCTATCTATGAATGATTTGTACAAACTTCTCAGCACCATTTTCGGGAAGAATAAAGAAACATACAAGTATCTACTTTCCCTGGTGTTGAAAGTTTTGAGAAGTAGGAACAAGTGAGGTTTTGGTAGCATCAGCCTAGGGGGAATTTGTTGGATCAAGAAGAAGGCTGGTGCAACCAAAACCAAAAACTTAGATTATTTTTGGTACAACTTGTAAAGGACTTCCGAAGCTAAGTATGAAACTTCCAAAAGATATGGAGTTCTTCGAAGACAAAGTGCAAAATCAACTTCCGAAGGAAAAGCTCAAACTTCCGAAGACAAAGTCTTCTCTTTCGAAGTTCAATACTTAGAAGAATTCAAAGACAATGACTTCCGAAGAAGTCCCCAAGCCTCGAAAGAAGTAGTCACTTCCGAAGTATAAGTGGCTTCGGAAGAACAAGTTCTTCTGAAGCCAGTTAACCTTCGAAAGATGGTGCTATGAACCAGTGGACATAAGTATGGTCTCTGACACTTCGTTGCAGACCTTCAATACTTCATGGCGTTTTCCCAAAAGGCCATGTAGTTGACCATACTTTATTCCACTGTTCACCTTTATATGTTAGTACAAGTTGCCAACTTTAGTTGATGACAAAAGGTAAGTCATGGACATGTTATGACTACCATATCTTAGATATGATATTATCTAAGATACCTTAACTGTAGCTTTGTAGCATCTACTTTAGTTAGAGGATTCCAGCTGGTATCAAAGTATATCTGGCTGTAGATAGTAGTATATATAGTTTCTCATTGTAAATCTTGTAGTAAGCTTGTAAGAGTCTTGTAAACTTTGAGTTAAGAAGTAATATATACAAGTATTTTGATAATTATTCTCTTGAGTTTTCCTTGTGTTGCTTAGTATATTATAATCAACTTTTAGAAGATCTCTGCTTCTTGAGTGTTTGTTAGTGAGTTTGAGAGAAGTACTTGTGTTGAGTATAAAAACCAATCCTGTAGTATGTAGGTATTTATGTGTGTGTATATATATATATATATATATATATATATATATATATATATATATATATATATATATATATATATATATATATATATATATCCACACTTGTATCTTCATTTTCATATCCAATCTACGTTTAATCTTTTTTTCAATATGTTTTCTTCAATATTTATTCAACTATATTGGGGTGGTTCAGAATCTTACGAAAATGGAACTATATTACTTGATGATTTCACCAGAAGTACAACAATTATTGTTCAATGAAAAATGTCATATGACGAATTCGTTGATATAATTTATCTTCACCTTCGAATTTAGAAGAACTTGTACAAAATGAAGTTAAATTTATATTATACTTATCAAGGTTTTTTCTTAAACATTTGAAATCTTCAAGGAGTCAAGTCTAAAAGTGATGTATTATTTGGCAATAAAAGAAAAATTTCATCCTGACATTTACTTTTAAATGGAGCCAATAGTACCCATCCAACAATCCATTTGTATAGATCTCCTATGTGGTTTTTCAATATCTGAAGCTCTGTAACAAACAATCTTTTCTTGTCAAGATAATAGCAATCCACATCAAACTGGTCCGTCAACCTATGCCAACCTTAATGATTGAAAAGAAGATGATGAATCCAAAATTGAAGTTGTACCACAATGTTTTGAAGAATCTGAAGTTGTTCCATCACCGGATGAATCTTCCGATGATGATGTTGATAAACATGAAATTCTGGAACAATATAATTTTATGAATATTCAAGAATCCTTTCAAAGAGTCGTAAATTATTCTCAAGATTATGAAGAACTAAGAGTTTATGAAGCTGTTGAATTTGATGATGACGATGACATGGTTATATGAAATAAAGAATCTAACGAAATATGTGTTGGTATGTACTTTAAAGACAAATCTAAATTGGTGGACATTGTTGATTGTCGAATCTTGTTCGTAACAGAGAGCTAGTAGTTGTTGAAAGCAAAAGTTTTTTATGGAGAGTAAAATGGATGTCAACAAGCCTAATTGAAACAATTTTCACAGTGGTCCTCCCTATACGTATGAGGTACGTAGAACCACCAGCCTCAACATATGATACATTGTTGCTCTACATAGATGTTGGTATAGACTTGCCAATGCAACACTTCCCCAACTCAGTCCACCACATGCATTTACATCTTCATGTGGACTAAGTTGGAAGCTCCATCAGGAAATAAGACCACGCCAATAACAAAAATATATTATTAACATTACATGTTGAATACATTGTAGCTCCGTTGGATTTTCAGAAAAGTCCAACTTAATTAATTTTAGAATGTGAGGCGGGTTTAACTTTAACCCTTTTTATAGAGTTTGGAGATAGTAAAACACCTACAAGATTATAAAACCATAATAATATTTGATCGGGTGTCAGGTTTATCAAGTACAAACACTACATTATCCTCTATTGGTAGACCCCACAAAACTTTTATATCTTGTAGTGTAACTGTGGCTTCTATAATACCCGCAAAACCCGCTACTCTTGTAAAGTACATAACACTTTTGGGGATGCCATTTGTTTGGATATATTTTCAAAATGCTTTGTCATCGCCTTATGCTTAACATTCCTTTATCACAATTTGGTTTTTGAAAATAGTGATCCGCTCTGTAATCTCTGCTTAAAAATAACAAATCATTGATAAGAGGACTTGATGTGAAATGAGAGTTTATTTTTTAAACTAAAAAAACACAAACAAATTGATATTTTTGAAAGAGGTGTAAAAATTTCTGGTGAAAGTGTTGAAATTAAAAAACTTAAACAGATAAGACTTGAAATATGAAAATTACCAACCTTATATAAAAGTAAAGTTAGATGTGATAGTTTAAATATGTTGTTGAAATTGATCGAGAAAGTTGGTGAAAATAATTATAATGGGAGATACATCTGATGAATTGAGGATTCGACCTTCCATTACTATCAAAGCAATCGAGGGGTGGCGGAGACCCCGATAATGATAGCTGATGTTTTGAGTTATCAAAACAATGGTGAAAACAGAAAGATTTATTTTTTGAGTTTTTAAGAAAAGAGTGGTTTAGGTTTATGCTTTCATTTGGAAAAATCCAAATGTTGAATTCAATTGAGTTGACACTACAAGAGCGGCAACATTAATTTTGGAGTTTATTGAGAAATTACACTTAACAAGTGTGATGTTTCAAGTACTTGAACACGAGTAAATGTGAGATGTGACAATGAGTTTGCTACTTCATAAGGTGATTGTAGTACTTTTTTGAATTTATCAAAAATCACATTTCGCAAGTCTGATGTCTCAAAAGTAAGATGTGATAGCTCTAAAAAATCACACATATCAAGTGTGATTTCTTATTTTGTGTTAGATTCGTAAAAGTTGCACATAGCAACTATGAACCCTATATGTGAAACAAAACCCCATGCAACTCCTATTGTGATGTACTCATTCAAACCTATTTTATTTTTATTATTTTTTTAATCTTTATAATAAGGTTCCCCTTTACCCCTTTTTATCTCGAACGATGTTTTATCTTCATCTTCTTCAGGCTACTTTGTGGGCTGGACTAACCAATCGATTGCCTGACAGTACACTTGAGTCTAAACAAAGGCGAAAGGCCAATCCACTGCAACTTTGCTGATCATTTATGTTTCTCCAAAGCACCTAGGCGCACCTTTTGTGCCTTTGATCAAATGTCAATATTTCATCTACCAATTCTACAATGTTAAAAAAGTTTAAAAAAAAATTATATAAAAAAATAATAATAAATATCAGAAGTGGAAATGGTACGTAGACTGCGATCGACTATTTCAGCATGCACTCCACATGGAGCATCTATATAATCTGAATTAAATATGTACAAATCTATAATAAATATTAGCCACCTTCAAGTAAGATTAGCAGTTTAAACATACGTGTCTACAACAAAACAATCTTATCAGCTCTTAGATGTCTTGTATCAACTTTGTTAGTGCAAACATCATTAACTGCTACTGAGCTGCTGCTGCTGTAGGCTGAATCAAACAAACAAACAATATTCACCCTTGACATGCCTCCCGACCCCCTTTATATTTACTTGCATCCAGAAACAAAGTAAATCCACATCAACATGACATAGTTTTGAAGCTGGTGAATGAATCTTGCAACTGTTTCTTGTAAAATCTCTACTTTTTCAGAGAAACATAAGATGTGTTTCTTTCAAGCATTGAGCTGCAAAATAGACGCCAAGAGATTGTTCTACACCTCTACCTACAAAAGACAAGACATTGTATCGCAGAATTAGCATCCACAGCCATTTATAGCATACCCTTTATCATTGGGTAACAAAATAAGTTATTGCTGCACTAATTTTAAGATTTTATATTTCTAATTTCCTTGGGTAATCAAATTATATAGAACTAAAATAATAAGAAATGCATTTGGATATCCCAGTGAGTCACTTTCAGAAAGCTGACAAGTATATTGGATGCCCGACAATTATGGGACACGGTTTTATAATCGGGTATGGGACTGGTATTACCAATACCTTTCCTATTGCCATCCCTACAATGTATGCAACGGTGACAAGGAAACCTAATGTTGATAATTAAAAACCATATTTATAATTAAAAACCGTGAAAACCACCGCTAACCAATCACATAATTTATAATTTATTTAAAATTTTAATTGTTTAAAGTATATTTTAGTAAAATTCAACCATATTTTTCAAGTTCATCATATATTTTTTCATATAAACTCCAAGGAACATCGATGATGACGAAACGACATATGTATACGTAACTTATAGGAGCTACATTTACGTACTCTTAGTTGTACACTTAGTAACACGTACTTACATATACATAACCCATGCATGTATGTAACTCATAGTTGTACACTTTGCAACACGTAATTACATACATGTAACAATTGGTTTTCATGGTTTTCATTTATAATGTGGTTTTCAATGGATCCCTCCCCTATATATATATATATATACACCTGTATATATATATACATGTATATATATACATGTATATATATACATACATATATCTATATACACATGTATGTATAGACATGTGTGTGTATGTATATACAGGTATGTATGTATGTACATACATGTATGGTTTTCATTTATATGCACGTACATGCATGCATGCACGTACGCACGTGCATGCATGTATCTACATACGTACATGTATCTACATACATACATGTATGTATCTATATATATATGTATAGATACATGTATTGTATACGTATATATGTATGTATGTATACGTACGTATGTATATGTATAATATATATATATATATGTATGTATATATATGTATGTATATATGTATGTATATATATATATGTATGTATATATATGTATGTATATATATATGTATCTATATATATATATATATCTATATATATGTATATGTATATGTATATCTATATATATGTATATGTATATATATATATGTATATATATATATACACATATGTGTATGTATATATACATATGCATATGTATATATACATATGTATATATACGTATATGTATATATAGGTATGTATATATATGTATATGTATATATATGTATGTATGTATACATACGTATGTATACATACATATGTATACATATGTATGTATATATGTATGTATACATATTTATGTATATATATGTATGTATACATATATATGTATATACATATATATATATGTGTGTATATACATATATATATGTATATATACATATAGATATATATATATATATGTATGTATATATACGTATAGATGTATGTATGTCTATATACGTATAGATGTATGTATATATAGGTATATGTATGTATGTATATATAGGTATATGTATGTATGTATATATGTATGTATATATATGTATATGTATGTATATATAGGTATATGTATGTATATGTATATGTATATATGTATATCTATATGTATATGTATATCTATATATATATCTATATATATATGTATATATGTATATATGTATATATATATATATATATATATATATGTATATAGTATATGTATATATATATGCATATATATATATCTATATTGGGGAGGGATCCATTGAAAACCACATTATATGCACACACACACACACACACACACACATAGATGGTTCGCTTAATAATTGGTTCATGTTTCATAGATGATTTTACAACATAAATTGTGTATTACTTCTTATGTTAATTTCATGTTTAATCTTACAGCAACTTCTACAATTATAACAATACATCAAAACCCATAGTTGGAATTATTTGTTAAATGCTAGATGTTCAGTTAGTTTTTTGGAAAATTAACTACTTTGTCCTTTACTATTTAAAGAAGTAAATGTCTAAATTTCACTGTTATTTTCTTCTCATTTTATTTTACTTTTCTATTTCTTTCATTCTTTTCAGCACTTTTATTATATAAACTTATCTTAAATTTTATTAATTAAAAAATCTGTTTATTATTTTATCAAAAAAAAATTCTTCATATATTTTAATTCTACTATATAATAAAATATAATTAATTTATCTCATGACTTTTCAATTTATTTAAATATATAATAAATCAAGAATCTATACAGAACAATATTATATAAAAGAAATAGAATTATCAACTAATTAAATAAAACTTCACATCTCATACCATAACCAAATCTAGTAAACCTAATCAATAGCCAAGCTACTAATGAAGTCTAAGGAGCAGGATGTAAGCAAACCTTACCTCTATCACAAGAATAAGGAGGTTGCTTCTAGAGAGACTCACAAATGTAACGCAATGAATACAAACACAAAGCAAAGTAGAAACAACAACCTAATTGTAGATCATCAAAAGCACATGTACCAAAAATATAGACAAGGAGCAAGCATACAACACAAAGTGAGTTATTATTATATATTAAGCAACAAGAAACATACAATGAACAAGTAATATGCACTAGATTGTATGTCATCCATACTCGATACACATTAAGATGTAAATGTCCAAAGAATCATAAGTCATCTATACACAAATACCTAGTCAATAAGCAACATATATGGTAGTAGGTGATGAAGTGATATCAAGGAAAATAATCGCATGCAACAACTACTAGAAGGATGATAATCCGCACAAATATCCTAAGACATAGATGCGACATATATAATAATAATAAGTCGTCCATAGACAAATACCCTAGTCAAGAAGCAACATATAGTGGTAATACCCTAGTCAAGAAGCAACATATAGTGGTAATAGGTGATAAAGTGATATCAAGGAAAGTGACTGCATGCAACTACCAGAAAGATGATAATCCACACTACTATCCTAAGACATAACTACGACACATATAATAATAAAACATAACATAAGTTCATAAAATTTAAGTGATGAGAAGAAAAACAAAAAATGAGAAAAAGAAAAGAAAAGCAATATACATAAACAAAGTAAAGTAAATGAAAATAATAGTGAAAATTACATATCTCCACCATTAAGAGAAGGGCAAAATAGTCCTTTCTCAAAATTCCAAAAACTAGCTGAAAATCTAAGGTAAGTTAGTGGAAAGGAAAAAACTTGTGACAAATAATAAATCGAATGGATATGTAGTATAATTTTTCAAACTTTACGACGAAAGATGTAATTACCATTAACAAAAAACATAGAGGACAAAAGTGTAGTCAATATTTAACTATTATTGAACAATTAACTTAGTTATTAGGATATCAATGATTGCAAATTCGTGAAGCAATCGTGATCTTACAAATAAAGAATGAAACATTTATGCTAGACTAACAAGATGTGAACAAAGAACTTGACTAAATCTAGTTTAGCCAAAGGAATAGTAATTTGAACCTAGAATTATTTGCAAGAAAAGTTTAATGATCAACCAAAAATGCTACAATGTGAGTCCAATTACTTTTAAACTAAACTCAAAACCTTTTAATGAGTTTAACTAGTAAAATGGTAATCTTTACGTGCATCGACTCCTTATGAATTCGACACATGAATCTTTCCCTAGCTATACTGTTAGTCTGTTACACATAATCCAAATGAATATTTCCCTACCTATACTACTACACAATTAGGTACACGTGCTTAGAACATGTGATGATCAATAATCCTGGCATTAGTTTTCTTTTTAAATAATTGACTTCGAGTACATCACCCTTATCCATCATCCAGTGTTGTAAAAATCGGCGCCTAGCACCGATTAATCCCCAATTAATCACTAATCGGTCATCCACAGATTCAATTTTAGCTAATCACCTAGTTAATCGGTCAAAGGTCAAAATCGGTCGAAATAGGCCAAAAATCAAAGAAATTGGTCAAAATTAGTCAAATTTTATCACATTTGGTCAAAATCAGCCAAAATTTGATAACGATAGGTCAAATATAAAAAAATATGTATAATTTTGAAAAATATATTGTATATATATTTATATATTTGTAAATTAACATATAAAATTCCAATCCGATTAATCCCCTATTAATCCCGATTAATCCCTAGTCAGTTCCCCACCACCCGACTAGCGCCTAGCGATTTTTACAACCATGCCATCATCACACTAATGTTCGTAACATAAATGCTAGATTGCATAATTTAAATATAAGTTTTTAGTCATAGCCCATGAAAGATAAACTTCAAATATAAATGGGATATTTAAATATAATCAGAGAACAAAACTCTTATATGTTGTATAATATTTAGGAGAGGGATCTAAAGTAAAACTAAACACTATGTGGCCTATTGGGCATTATATATTCTATAGTGGGATGTTCTACTAAGAAAACATAAAATGGGCTATACATATTCTAACACTCCCGCTTAAGCTAAAGCATAAGTGTTGATCATGCCCAGCTTATTACAAATATAATTACCCCGACCACCCGATAATGCTTTAGTAAACACATCAGCTAGCTTCTTGACGTGAGTTGTTGCAATAGTCCCGTCTTCAAGCTTTTCTAAAGTAAAATGTCAATCAACTTCTATATGCTTGATTCTCTAGTGGAATACCAAGTTATTTACAATATAAATGGCCGCCTCATTGTCCACACCATAACTTCATAGGCTTAGTTTAAGGAAACCTAACTTCATCAAGTATTACATAGCCGTATAAGTTCACATGTTGTTGTGCCATGGCCTTGTTTTTTCAAACTTGGCACTTGAACGTGAGGCTACATTTTGTTTCTTGCTCTTCTAAGATACAAGTCCCCCCTCGACTGAAACACAGTACCTAATCGTAGGGTCTCTATTGTATTGGCATTAGTAAAGCCTTCTATAGCGTGATGCCCATGATATTGGTACAATATGGCACAACCTGGTGTACCCTTTAGATGATGTAGAATATGAGTCACGACATCCCAGTGTAAAGTCCTTAGGAGACGACATGAACCGACTTACCATTCTCACTAAAAAGGCAAAATCTAGGCAGATAATCATAAGATAAGTTTGGTATCTTCTTCAAAACAAACCTAACTTATTGAATTGGTCTAAACAAATTTTCATTATGACAACAAATTTCCTTAATTGCTACGAGAAACTTCAATTCCCTATATAAATATTTTAGCGGGCCGAGGTCTTTTGTTTAAGGTAGTTTCAAGAAACAACGTTAGCTTTTAAATTCCATGTTCATCACTTTTGATGATTACTATGTCGTCTACATATACCACCAATAAAATGTAACCGGCAGCAGATGAAGTAAAGAATATTGAGTGATCACAAGCACTACTCCGTATATAAAATTCAGTCACTATTGTATGAACTTTTCCGACCAAACACGAGGAGATTGTTTTTAATCATAAAGAGATTTACGTAATCAGCATACTATCACAAACTCCCACAAAGCAACAAATCTACGTCGTTGCTCCATGTAAATTGCCTCATTCAAATCACCCTATGTAAGAATGCATTTTTAACATCAAGTTAAAGTGCCCACTTATACGTGGGTGCAGCTAATGAAACAAATAGGTGAATTGAAAAATGTTGCCAAAGGAGAAAATGTCTCCAAATAGTCATAACCTTTTGCAACCAATCGTGCTTTTAATCAAGTGCCAGAACCATCTGGATTAACTCTGAGTGTAAGTACCCCCATTAAAAACCAATGGCCTTTTTTCGAGGAGGCAACTGACTAGCATTCAAGTACCATTCTAAGCAAGTGCCTCCATTTCCTCAACATTAGCAGTCTGCCATCCACAATGGGTCAGGCATGCACCAACAGTGATAGGAACAGACAAAATTATAGAAAACGTCTTTTACGTTTATATTAAACATATCTCATCCTTCATCTTCAAAAGACACGTTGACCTTTATGCAAATGGTTTGTAACATGTTTCTTCCTTTAAACTAACTTCCATTTGTTTTGGCCGTTAAGTCCAGGTATTTTGCTTTTTATAACCTAAACGAACCATTTATGTAATTTCTTAAACTATAAACATTTAATAAATTTTTAATATTTATTAAAAAGAAAAAATCTTAATCTCTCTCATCTTCGTAACTCTCTTTACGCTTTCTTATTTTCATCATCTCATATCTCTCTAAGCTTCATGATCTCTTTTTACTCTCATCTTCACATCTACCATGATTTTCATATTTTAGCTACTTATTGCCCCACACATCTACCAACTTTTAAGCAGATAAATGATGAAACCTACAATTTCATATAAATGTAAAGGACACTTTTTGTAATTTTGACAAATGGAAAACCAAATCTACTTTGGCAACAAATGAGATAGAGACTGCAAATAAGTTATCAATGAAGCAATTAGGTTTGTACACATGCGTTTACCTTTTCAAAGGGCCATAGGGAGGTCGATTTCACAAGGATCCGTGGGTGAATCTTTTGATGGAGCGACGGTTTAGAATCATGGTCTAATGGTAGGAGATGTTGTCTATGATATACATGAAAAACATGTGGTTGGACAAGGACTGAAGCTAGTGGGTTGATGAGGAGTTGGCTCATCAGGAGTAAAAGACATCATGGGGTTTGGTTATTATATGGGTAACGAGTACACTAGAAAAATTCATTAGTCTCCCATTTCCCCGTGAAATGAGGTTGTCACACGGGATAGAAAGAGACATTTGAGAGACTTTGGATCAAATATAATAGTTGTGATATGAGGAAGACTATCTCAAAGAAAACTACAAAGATCTTTGGAGGAATTAGATACAACTTTGTGGGGAACAAGACAGGATGAAATTTCACCATAAAGGACAATTAACGACATAGACATGCGGTTTATCAAAAAAAAGTTATGGAGATTGCATCTGCCCAAAATGGCTTTGGATTAGTCATTTGAAACAAAAATGCTCGAGCCACTTCAAGGAGATGATTTTTCCCGTTTGACAACTCCATTCTAGGTTGGTGTGTAAACATTTGAGGAATATACCATGTTGAAAAAAGTAAGACTAAATAGATTCTTATAAATATTCTTTTGCATTGTCACTACGTAAGGTTAGAAGAGAAACATTAAATAGGTTTTCAATTTTAGCATAAAAAGAGAAAAAAATGAGAAAACACCTCAAAATAGTCCTTCCTGAAGTCATACATGAGAAGTCATCAACAAATGTTATAAAATAACTAAAACCAAAGTTAGACAAAACAAGACTTAGACCCCAAACATCAAAATGGACCAACTCGAAATGGGATGCAACCTGCTTATTCACTTGAGGACTCAAATGAACACGGTGTTTTGCAAATTGACATGCCTCACAATGTTAAAGATGATAAATAAGAAACATAAGGCCATAGTTTAAACCGAGCAATCCAAAGAATAAGGAGTTTGAGTTTCAAGTATATATGTATGCCATTAGACTCTCGTCCTTTACCAATAATCATCTTCATTGATGGATCCTAAAAAACACAACAATCGGGGAGAAATAAAGGACTACAGTTTAGACCACGGGTAAGTTTACTAACAGATAACAAATTAAACAAAAAACTAGGTCAACTCAAAATAGATTATAAGGAGATTGAAAGGACGGTATTAATGTTTTCGAAACCACGTACATTTGGGGTAGATCCATCAATTATGGTGACATGAAACGATGCGTGATTGTGAAAATTAAAGAGAAGCTAAGGACCACCGGTCATGACGAGCGTCGATGACTCATTTAGAGTCGGAAGACAAATGACACTTAGCATTGTTAATTGTCTTAGCAAATCTAGCGGTTGGAGTCATAGTGGGACGGAAATGTCACTAAGTTGTTTATGTTGCTTTCGGATGTAGCGGCAAGCAGAAGAACCTCTAGAATTCCTAGCCAATAATTTCTTGCAAGTGTGTTAGGTATGCCCAAACTCATGACAATAGTAACACTCAACAATCATCATTCTCCAAAGGGAGTACAATCACTATGAGCAACAACACGATCACTATAATTCACTTAAAAGCCACCTTGTGGTCCACCACGAGAATGAACCCAAGATACCCCTTGACTGACCAAAGCACTCATATAAGCCAGAAGGGTGAGTGATTGACAACTTTCATGATGCATAATAAGAGCAAAGGTCTTTTGAAGAGAAAAAATAATTGGGATCGAGTAGCTTTAAATTCTAGTCACAGGTTGTTCAAGAAACTCATGATAGCTAGTTAATCATGTTGAGCTTACATAACACGTATGTTAGTGCTAATGGGTAGGGGAGAGTTCAACTCATAAATCTTCTTAAATTCCATAACATTACACCGTGAGTGATCAATCTTGTTGTTCCCTCCGATGAAATGATTTACAAACACTATAAATCCTAGATATATTACTTTGTCTAGAGTATAGAAATCTGAAATAGTCCATCAATTCTTTGACATATTCACAATGAATGATAAGAGACAAAATTATTGGTTCGATAGAATTCTTAATTTGTATGAACAATCATGTGTCGTTTTGTAATCTTTTGTCTCATTGACGGGAGGTCAGAACTCAAAAGTGAGATGCAAAGACTTCCCAATACTACGTAGATATATCCAAAATTTTGCTCCATACAAAGAAATTCAAGCCACCTAGTTTGTTATCGGTGAGCCGAGTTGCTACAGCAAGAACATTAGCAACACTCGCAACAATACTTGAACTACCATTATTGGTTTCTTTTTTGTCATACATATTAAGTCTTCTTGATCTAGTAGTGAGTACAAAATCAACAAAGTACTAATAGGACTAGATCGAAGATATAGAACCAATCCGTACCGGATCTAAACCAACAACAACTAAAGGTTGACACAACCCAAACCAAAAACAGATCTTCAAGCAAAGAATCAAAACCATATATGAGTACACTGAACTCAACTTAAGAACATATGCCAAAACAAAAACCAAGCTATAATCCAAGCAAAACTAAAATGGTTAACCAACAAAATAATCGTACAAGAAGTTCGGATATTACTAGAAACTGCTCCTACGGAAAATAGGCGGTGTCCAGTGAGGCACGCACTCTCACGCATGACGCATGGCGCATGGGTAAGATGCAGCGGAAGACCAGCAACGCTTGGTGACGCATAAGGCGGCAGTTTGACAACTTACTCATTGGGTACGCAAATCCAACCTCCATAAATATGGTGGTGGCAGTGGTTAGTTGAGATGGTAGCTCGAAAATAGAACCCCCAGGAGGCAGCTCTGTTTACTCGCAAAGGAATGACTAGGGTACTCGCAAATCAAAGAATTTAGGCTCTGATACCATGTAATCTACATGACACATGAACAAATGTATGTATACCTATGGCCTACTTGGTATTATAGTGGCCTATTCTATAATAGGCTATTCTACTAAGAAAACATTAAATGGGCTACAAACATTCTAACAACAGACAAAAATAATATATAAGGTTCAGAGGCACGGTTGTGAAATTCACAAGGCACAAGTCGGCAGTGTTGTATCGGATTGGAATTTTATGTCTTATATAAATATTAGTGTATATTACACACATATATTAATGAAATTCAAGCATTAACATAAATTGACCAAATATTTGACTGCTTTCACCAAAATCTGAGCAATTTTGACTGATTTTGACTATTTTTGACCAATTAGGTACGATTTTTTTCCGACTAGGACGGGCTACCGATTAACCTTCTGAGTATGTGACGATTTCCTATTAATCGCCGACCAGGACTGACTTTTGCAACATTGTACAAAGGACTTTGAGCTAAAGCAAAGACAAAAGTAGTAAGAATAAACTATGAGATTTCAATAAGCCTTATCCACATTATAAAAGGTAAAAAAAAATATGTCAACAATCCAAGGTTGTGAGCACAAGGAACTTAAAGAAGACATATAGTTTCTACACCTAGAAACAAAGAATTGGATTCACAACAATGACTAGATAATGCAAGATGCAATTAAAACCCAAGGTCGCCACTAAAAATATACCACGGATTAAAGTGAAATAAAGCTGACTAGATAATGCAAGATGTAATTAAAACCCAAGGTCGCCACTAAAAATATACCCCGGATTAAAGTGACATAGAGCCAAAAATATGAGAACTAGGAAATTCAAGATACAAGAAAAGTAGAACCCCTATTGTCAATAGCGGCTATAGCGATCACTATAGCGCGCTATGTAGCGTGGCGCCAAGCGGTCGCTATTTGTAAATAGCGACTACATAGCGGGTTTTTTTTTAATTTTATTTATTTTTTATTTGGTAAATATGAGATTTAGATGATTAGTAATGAAGTATTTTAGCTATTTTGAGGGTCTTTGCTTAGATTTCCTACTACTTTATTACTAAGCATGCTTATCTATTGAATGTAAAACAATCTTACATATTATTCTACTTAATCGCTAAACACGAAATAGCGGTCGCTATTTACCGCTATTCGCTATTGACAACTATGAATAGAACATGGGTTGATTCAAGTTGTATTTTACCTCAAACGGGTCAAAAAGGTAAGGTGGGAATATTTAGCTTTAAAAGAACATGTCAAAATTCTCTCAAATATTATTTTTAATGCATAAACAACCTAGTAAAAAGTTATATTATCACTGTTTAAATGATAAAACATTTTTAATCGGATGTGACAAACTAACTATTTACAAATTTATTTTTAGAAAACCTTAGAAAAGAAGGGTTATTGATCAACCAAACACATTTTAACCTGTTAACCAACCCAAACCAGTTTTGTCAATGTGTGATACTTCTGGAAACCATTTAGTTGATGAGAAACAGTAATTACCTCGGTGCATCATCCATCTGTGAATCTACATTCAGGTACAAAAAAAGCTGCTCCATCTTGATTTAGTTACAAATGGACAATTTTCCTGCCCATTCATCAGCCTCTCCATAATCAAGACTAAGTTCCCTCATAGGAGGAATATTCTCCATAGCAAACAGCATAAGGTGAGGAAATGCAAAATTGGAATGATCATACAACACCAGCTGAACTAAAACATTGGACACAAACTGTGACTGAGGTAACAAGCAACATTCCTCATTCTAGAAACATCCATTGCAAAATCAAGTGGCGGTACTGCCGGATATGATGGTCGTACATAGTCTGAAAATATTTGGGACAAATCTCCCCATTCTGCCCATCTCTCACCAAATCGATTTGGATAGATCAAACTATCACCATTCATGCTAAAAAGTTGTGCTTGCTCTCTTGTGAGAATAACCCCTGTGTATTCACAAATAAAAGAACCAGCTTGTATCAAGTCCAAGGATCTAACTCCCCAACCCGTTTCCTTTGACCTGAACACTTCAAATCTGTTCTTAATACCGTTTTGGCTGACCCGATTTCGGCAGTTAGGAGGGCAACTACAATGTGGCCCACATTCAAATACTAATGGTTTCCCTCTAACAAGTAGACCATTTTGATCATAAGCAAATTCACCGCCATTCCTTTTAGCACAAAAACAACCTTCTGTACATCCAGAAACACAATTACATCCACCGCCATTCCCCCCACGGTGATAGACAAAAGGGGGGAAAACAGATGTTGCCAAATACTCATAAAACATAGGCTCATGATTATTGTCAATGTCATTGAAAAGAAACACAGGTATGCTTTCTTTCTTCATTGACATATCCATGGACACATATCCCACAGGCAAACTCTGCATCTGCCCCTTTCTAAGATTCTCAGCATACTTGAGAATCGCACTCCCCATTTCGGGTTGGTTTTCCATTCTAACAAGCTTAAACTTGATAACACCAAAACAGATTTTCCAGCTTCAAGCCAGGATTCAACAACTTTATACAGTCCATCATAAACATACACTTTGCCACTTGGGCTGCCTTCATACCTAAATCCACGAACAACACGTACCTCAATGCCATAATGCATACTTCGCTCCATCGCAAGATTCCCACCTTCTAATCTTTGATGATCAGCTTGCCTGCAGTACTTATCTTGCCCACCATGGCCTGTGTATATAATCACATCACCAGCATCTTGATCATCTTCATACCCACCTGAAACAATTATACTCGTAGCAATTGGATCACCATTGGAGCTCTGACTCGAGGTCAAGTAATCAATCCCAGCTTGAGGTAAACCATGCACTCCCACAACACATATCTCCATCCTAAAAAAGAAAATATCACCAACATACACCCCAGGATCGGTCCAACGATTCGTTTATCGCGGTTCAACCAAAGCCCACGCTCTTTCATCACCGTAGCAGACCGCAAATCACCCCGCGCACGAGGACTACGCCCAAACACATTAGTATTCCTACGCTTCTCGTCCTCCATAGACACAAGAACCCTGAGTGAATCATACATCATCCTAGTTTTCCTAACCACATGTCGAAAATACCTTTCGTCTTCAATCCCAAGGTTCGTAACCCTAACCAATTCACCGGACCGCTGCTGATTCCTCCGGCGAGACGAATCTGCAACCGCTGAAAGCTGATTTTCATCAGGAACCGGCACAATCGCTTGTGCATCGGGATCAGTGACACCACCGTCATCATTTTTCTCCGGTTGACCGGAAAACGCCGTGTGAAACATCTGCGATATCCTGTTGAATTCGGAATAAACATCGTTTTCATCAAGTTGTGGGGCATCGGGATGTGTGTTGAGAGTGCAATCGAAGCTAGGGTTTGTGTAATTCGTGTGAAGAGGTGGTGGTTCGTCGATTGGTTCTTCTTTAGGTTCGAGTTTGGGGGTGTGTAGGGTTAAGGCGGTGGTGATGTTGCCGCCGGCGACGTCAGCAATCTCCGCTACGGGAGAATCAGGATAAAGATTTAGGTCAATAAATGTAGCCATTATTATTATTGTTATTATTATTATTATTATTATTATTATATTATTATAAGATGAAGAAGAGTTGCAGAGAGCTTGAAGGTGCTCAAATGGCGATTCCGCCAAGAAATGAAGGAGAAAGGGGACAAACAGAAATCAAATGAAAGAAAAATTAAAAAGAAAAAGTTTCAGAAAATTTGGTGCTTTTGATGTTTGAATTGGTGGATTATCATAATATTTCTTTAGACGGGAACAGAGAGGAGAGAGAGGCTTATTCGTCTCTTGTGTTATGTCGAGAGATTTTTAAATACGATACTAAAAAGATAACTTAAATGAAAATTTAATACTTTCTTAAGTCTTTTAATTTTGTTTTTTCGTTTTTCTATCTTCTTAAATAATAATTTAAACTAAAAAATCTTAATTAACTTTAAATCTCTTTTATTTAAATTTATAATAAAATAAGAAGGGTGTTCTTTATTAATATTATTTCTAGAAAACAAACTTTTATAAAATAAGATTTTTTTCTAAGACATCTAAATTTTAAAAATATAAATATTTTAAAACTTATGTTTTAAAAAAGTAAACTTTATTATAAACTAAACATATTAAAAATTAGGATTCATAATAAGAAATTTTAAAAAAAAATGAGATTTGATAATATAGTTAGTATTGAAAAAAAATTCTAACACTTTTTGGGAAAAAGTTTAAAAACAAAAGTTTAATAATTGATATTATTATTTCATTACTTATAGTTACTACTCATACGTAAGTTTAATCATATTTTATTTTAGAATATCATTTTATACCTCATAAAATTTTATTATATTTAATAAATTATTTTTTCAACCTATATAATACACGAGTTTACTAAAATTAATATTAAATAAATAATAATCAACAACTAATAAGATATATTATAAACATTCATAGCCCGATCCGACCCGATTCAATGTTATATCTCTATATCCGATAATAAGGTCAAAATAATTCAAAATTGATACCATTACTGCATATTACTTTTTGGTATATATTATTCAAATCTTATTTCTTCACACTAATATTCTCACACCCACTCAGTATATAGCTAACGATTTCACCTATCAAAATGATTTCTTTTAAATCTAAAAGAAAACAATTTACTTTAGCTGTATATTTTATTATGGTAATAAATAAAAGTTAAAGTCAATATCTGTTAAGAATCTGTTTGTACTTAAAAGAGTATGTTTATACATATTGTCAGTTTTAGGTCGTTTTGTCACAAGTCAACGGTAAAGATAACTTGAAACTTTTAGTTTTAGATAATGAGAACAAACCTATTAATACTACTATAAATGTGGTTTATAAAGAGGTTTTAACTCACTTGTGATCTTATTATCAAAATTTGTTATGTATTCTTTAATATATAAACACTGGATATATTTATGTTTTTATGTTATTTAATAGTAAACTCTCCCCTTCCGTGTAATACACGAGCAACTAAAGCTAGTTCTTATAATAAATCGGTTTAAACTTAAGATAATGTGTAGGTTTTGTTTAAATGAATATTATTGTGTATTTTTAAGCTTATTAAATATATGATTTTGATATCATAATACCCTTATTAAGCACAAAAAATTTATGTGAGCATACTTTCAGAAACTTATTAATATCATGTATATACAAACAAATCCCTACTATTTTATAAAAGAAATGTTTTGAGGTAAAAGAGGAATTTCACAATTCTCGTAAGACGTGTCCTCCCTTTCCACCGCTAACCACGTATTCATCACTCTCCTTCATTACCCTCGCCTTCATTCAAGCTGAGTAAACCTCTATTTCAATCATATGCACTCGCATTCGATCGTAATCATATAGGGAGCAAGTGTAACGGTTCAATCATCGGAGCAAGTGAAGCGGTTGAGTAAAGCCTTCCATTTAATCATCGGAGCAACGAAACAACTAGGTAAACTTCCATTCAATGGTTGAGTAGGATGAAACTAGCATCGAATGGTTGTCTATGTTTACATATTCCCCCTCCCCCATACCTTTACTTATAATCAGGATGCAAATCAAGTAGACCATCATGTCCATGGATCTTGATTTCATCATGTATGCATACGAATTATGCTTTTCTTCCATTCTAATCATCCCTACCATTTGGGTGTAAGTCTTCTCACCTATGTCATTCGCGATCAAGGGCGTGCAATTTGGGGTGATTTCATACACTACCAATCTTCCATTTTGGGTTGATTTCACTTTGCAACCCTGTTGGTCCATTGATCGATTTGCAGTACAAATGAAATGTTGATTTGTTTAATATCAAATACAATAAAGATATAACAAAGATGAATAATGTCACACCCCGACCAAAGCGGCGGAACATGCCGGGGCGCAACTAAGATTGTTCAAATACACACAACACTATTAAAGTGACAATATTTAATCAACTCATTCATTTCATAACATGTTCTTACAAATACAAGAAAATAAATAGTTCTTAACTAATAACCTAACGGTCCAAAATAAAGTAACGTATTTAAATCTTCAATCAACCGATAATCAAACCTGTAGCATTGCATAAAATATGTTTTGTCAACATGTATGTTGGTGAGCAATTCCATGACTTTATAAATATAATATAAGGCAAAAATTCACAACTCAAATATGTGAAGCCGTAAATAAAAGTGACAATTGAGGTATATCAATCATAAATAAATGAGGCTCCTTTCTAATTGATAAAACTATCATATTACAAGGAGGAGCGTATGATCATACTTATTGAGGATGAGGATGAGGCTAAACGATCAAAAGCAATAAACATGTAGCAATTAATCATATGAGGTATATAACATACAATTGGACAATTATTCTAAGCAACATAACCTAGAGGTTGTGGGTTGAGGATCTAGATGTTAAATCTTTTTTTTTTTGGTTGAGTAAGTATGCTTGCTACCCCCAAAGTATAGAAGAGAAAACGGGGATGAAATTACTCACCTGGAATAAAATGACGTTGATGAATAAATTTTGAATAAAATCCTCAAGTAAGCGAGTCCGACGGTTTTAACGTGTGTGTCCTAGATTGAAAGATCTTGAGTAAGTATTGAGTATTGAAGATGAATATAAATGGTATAAAAGTTCATAAAATTAAGGCTTGGGTTTTTGGAGTTTTAGTTATATTTTACAAAGTGTGTTTAAATAACGTAAGTATAAAATGAGTTTTACAAGAAAACGGGTCCTTGATGTTTAGTTTTACTCAACCACTGTTAAGTTTTACATATGGGAGTTGGTTTAGTGCTAGTATGCACGATCCCATTAATGTAAGCATCAAGGTCTGACTTACACTCTCTTAAACCCGAGATTGAGACTTTAATTAATAAAGAAATTCGCTTAAACCCGATCTTAGTATAAAACCAAGTTTGGTTCCGTCATACCATAATATTATTAATACAAATAACATAAAGTGAAACATAAGTTAAAAAATTACGAAAGATTTTTCTTTTGGCGTTTTGAACGGTGACTAGCTCGTTAAGATGATAAGTTCGACTTTTACTCGGGTTTATTCTTACCCGAAACTTGGTTTGAGCTAATATTTGTTCTAACACTTCCAAAATCTTAAGTAATATGAGTAATATAAAGTAAAACATAACTAAAAAGATAGGTTGAACTTTTGGTGGTTTGAACATTGACTAACTCGTTAAAACGGGTGTTCGGTTTTACTCGGTTTTTACCCGAAACTTGGGTTCAAGCCAAGATTTGTTCTAAACCTCCATATCAACCATATAATAACTAAAATATCAAGAAAAACTCAGATCTAAAGTGTTTGATGTAACATAGTCACTTAAAAGTTATTTAAAGTGCTTAAACGAGCGTTCGGTTTGGTTCGGTCTTTGACTCGGTATGAACCCGAGGATGCTTACCACATGTCCAAAACCATTGAACTAAAAATAAGGTAAAACTTCCAGATCTAAACTCAAACAAGAAAGTTAATTAAGTAAACTTCCCGAAAACGACCCAAACGGGTCTAAAATGCATAAATATGAGTTTGAATGCCCACAAGACTTAAATAAAGATGAAAATGGTTTTGTGAACATAAAATAACTTAGAAAAACTGAAAATAACCAAAATTACATACCCGAAATGATTTGAAATGCAAGATTCGGTTCCTTGACTTTTTAAAGTCAAACTTAAGCAAAACTAGCTAGAACAACTTACAAGATCAAAACTTTTAGGAGAAGAAGATGAAAATGTGCAGGTGAAATGGTTGAGAATGAGTGGTATTTATAAGGAAAGATTAGGGTTTGAGGAAATGGGTAATGCGTTTGTCCGGTGGGTAAAATGGTGCACTTTGATTCTTTTATTTAAAATAAACTTTAATTTAAATAAATTATGACCAGGTATCTACATGTTTGGAGGGTTCTAGAATAGTTATGGGTTAGGTCTTGGTTGGTTTGGATGGTTAAAATACAAGTCCGGACCTTAAACGAACTAAAAACGTTAAAAAAACTGATTTTGCTTAAATGAACTGTGGGTCACGCCATGACAAGTATGAAACATGATTACAACATAAAATCCATCATTTTATTAATATTCAAAGATCCGAAGACCAAAACAAGTCGGGTTTACAATACAGGATAACAAATACAAAGCTAGTCGAAAATGACGAATGTCACAGTATTCCCTACTTTTGGAAATTTCGTCCCGAAATTAGGAAGAAGCTACGACGAAGAGATGCGGGTACTTTTCCTTCATGACGTCTTCTCTTTCCCAAGTAAATTCGGCACCACGTCTTGATTCCCAACGAACTTTCACTAACCGAATACGGCTTCGTTTGGTTCGTTTCTCGTTGCGATCCATAATTTCTACGGGTCTTTCAACAAGTTGCATTGTCTCATCGATATGTACTTCGTCGAGTGGTATGTGGAGATTACCCTCAGCTAAGCATTTCTTAAGATTTGAGACATGAAAGGCAGGATGAACACCGGAAAGTTCTTTCGGTAAATCGAGTCTATAAGCCACTTTTCCAATCCTTTCGAGGATCTTGAATGGGCTTACGAAACGAGCTAGTTTTCATTTCTTTCCAAAACGGACTACCCCCTTCCAAGGAGATACTTTGAGGAGGACAAGGTCGTCGACGTGAAATTCTAGAGGCTTTCGTCGTTTATCGGCATAACTCTTTTGACGGCTTCTAGCGGCGAGTAGATTCTTGCGGATTTGATCGATACGATCGGTAGTGTCTTGAACCATCTCAGGACCGGTGATTTGAGTTTCACCAATCTCGTTCCAACAAATAGGAGAACGACACTTGCGACCATAGAGAGCTTCAAACGGTGCCATACCAATGCTAGAATGGAAACTATTGTTGTAGGAGAACTCAATAAGCGGAATATAAGAGTCCCAATTTCCACCAAAGTCTAGTACGCATGATCGAAGCATATCCTCGAGGGTTTGGATTGTACGCTCGGATTGGCCATCGGTTTGAGGGTGGTAAGCGGTACTAAGGTCAAGGCAAGTACCTAGAGCATTTTGAAGCGATTTCGAAAAATGAGACGTGAAACGAGCATCACAATCGGAGATGATGGTCATTGGTATACCATGGCGGCACACGATTTCTCGGACATAGATTTAAGCTAGTTGTTCCACGAAATACTTTTCTTGGATCGGAATGAAGTGAGCCGATTTGGTCAATCGATCGATGATTACCCAAATACTATCATTTTGGTTTCGGGTATTTGGGAGCTTAGTGATGAAATCCATGGCAATGTCTTCCCATTTCCAAACAGGAATCGAGGGTTGCTCGAGTAAACCGAAAGGTCTTTGATGCTCGGCTTTAACCTTTGAGCATGTAAGACATTTTAAAACGTAAAGTGCCACATCCTTTTTCATACCGGGCCACCAATAAATGGGACGAAGATCGAAGGACATTTTATCCGCACTGGGATGCACAGAATAACGTGACTTATGAGCCTCGTCAAGAATGAAAGTACGAAGTTCGTCACGATTGGGAACCCATAAACTATTGAGAAAGTAAAGTAAGTCATCGGGTTTAGTTTCGAGTTGAAGTTCGGCTCCACATGACATTTCTTCGTACATGTTACCTTCATCAACGGAGGTGCATTGGGCTCGATAGATGCGGTTTTGAAGATCAGTTTGGATGATAATCTATGGAGCAAAATAGATTTAACATTAACTTTTCGACTAAGGGCATCGGCCACGACATTCGCTTTACTGGGATGGTAGCGAATTTCGCAATCATAGTCACTAAGTAATTCGGCCCATTGCCATTGTCTCATGTTTAGATCTTTTTGGTCGAAAATGTGTTGAAGACTTTTATGATCGGTGAATACTACACATTTTGTACCATAAAGATAGCGTCTCCAGATTTTTAAAGCGAAAACGACGGCACCAAGTTCGAGATCGTGAGTTGTGTAATTTTTCTCGTGAACTTTGAGTTATCTTGAGGCATAAGCGATAACTTGACCTCGTTGCATGAGAACGCAACCGAGACCTTGGTTGGATGCATCACAAAATACCACAAAATCGTCGTTTCCTTCAGGGAGGGCTAAGATAGGAGCATTGCAAAGCATATGCTTAAGAGTTTGAAAAGCTTCTTCTTGTTTTGGTCCCCATTCATAAGATTTTCCTTTATGAGTTAATGCGGTGAGGGGTAGCGCGATTTTGGAGAAGTTTAGAATAAAACGCCGATAATACCCGGCCAAACCAAGGAAGGATCGAACTTTGGTAGGTGTGGATGGAGTCTTCCAATCTTTTACGGCCTTAATTTTAGCGGGATCAACATGAATACCTTTATCGTTAACGATGTGACCCAAAAATTGAACTTCTTTTAGCCAAAATTCACATTTCGAAAATTTGGCATAAAGTTGTTCTATTCTTAGGAGATCGAGCATGGAACGTAAATGATGCTCATGCTCGGCTTCGGATTTAGAAAAGATGAGGGTGTCGTCAATAAATACAATTACGAATTTATCCAAAAATGGTTTGCAAACGCGGTTCATGAGGTCCATGAATACCGCGGGTGCATTGGTTAATCCAAATGGCATAACCATGAACTCATAATGTCCATACCGCGTACGAAAAGCAGTTTTGGGAATGTCATCTTCGTGAACACGCAATTGATGATAACCCGATCGAAGATCGATTTTGGAGAAGCAAGTTGCACCTTGGAGTTGATTAAAGAGGTCGTCGATTCGAGGCAAAGGGTAACGATTTTTATGGTGAGTTTATTGGCTCACGGTAGTCGATACACATGCGAAACGAGCCATCTTTCTTTTTCACGAAGAGAACGGTGCACCCCAAGGAGATGAGCTTGGACGGATAAAACCCTTATCTAGAGTTCTTGGAGTTGGTTTGACAGTTCTTGCATTTTAGAAGGAGCTAAACGATAGGGAGCCTTAGCTACGGGAGTTGCTCCGGGGACAAGATCGATTTGAACTTTGACGGGACGGATGGGTGGAAGACCGGAGACGTCGTCGGGAAAAACATCAGGAAAATCACAAACAACGTGGATGTCTTGAATTTTCCTTTCTCCGGGGTCTTTTGCCACCGCTTGAGCTAGGAACGGAACGTACTTTTGGCGTACGTACTTTTGAGATTGAGAACACGACATGAGGTTGAGCTTTTTGGGAGAAGTTTTGCCGAAGATTTTGAGAGTTTTACCATTGACGAGTGGAATTCGAATAAACTTATCATAGCAAACAATTTCGGCACGATGCAAGGCTAACCAATCCATGCCTACTATGATGTCGAAACTTCCCATTTGCATCGGGATGAGGTCAATTGAGAATTTACGCTTACAAAGAGTGAGTATGCAATCGCGGATGACCGAATCGATAGTGATTGAGCTACCATTGGCGACTTCAACAGAAAAAGGTCGAGAAAGTTTAGTACGGGGTACGGCAAGGGTTGATTCAAATTTAAATGAAATAAAACTCCTATCAGCTCCGATATCAAATAAAATTGAAGCAAAATGCTCATTAATTAAAACGTATCGTTCACCACATCGTTGGCAACTTGGGGTTGGTTGAAATTCATCATAAAAGCACGCCCTGGTTGCCATGGGTGACTTGTGGAGCTTGCGAAGGCGGGGGAGGAGGAGCTTGAATTGATTGGAGCGGTTGAACCGGAGGAGCCATGAGTTGTGGGACCTGAGGTTGGTAAGTTTGCAATTGGTAGGCTTGAGTTGTGTAGTATGGTGCAGGCATGATTTGGGCTTGATTTGCAAAAGTGAGTTGGGGACAAGCATTGCGGAAATGATTTGGGTCTCCACAATTGAAACAAGCTCTCGGTTGAGGAGGAGTTTGAGCAAAAGGCATGGGTCGGTTTTGAGGATTATGCGGAACAAACCTTGGTAGAGTGGTTTGTCCACGAGAGGCTTCACGACACACATTGCTAAGGTGGCCGTAACGATTTCAATTTGAGCATTGGTGACAAGCGGAGTAAGATGGGTGGTGGCGTTGACAAGTGTTGACAAGTTGATTTCCTTCCTCGTACCGAATGGAGGTCCCTCCATCCCATAGATTTGAATGCATCAATACCTCCTGGTCTGACAATATCACCTTCTCCCCTGTGTCCTCATCGAGCCTTAGCACCCTTTATATGACCTCAGTAGTAATGACCATGTCATTTTTCAGCACCCTAGCCACAATTCTCTGGGGATTGGCTCTTATGTCATACTCTGCCGAGCGCCAAAAATCTCTAATGTGTAAGTCATATATAGTGGTGGAATGTGAGATCGCGTGGGTGATTGGAGATCTCTGCACCAGCGTATGCAGTCTCTAAAACCAGTAGCTTTCGGATGAGTGTCGTCCAAAATGGCAGTAATGTTGTTCCTCTCATCAAACTTTAGATTCGCCATTTATTTTGAAAATCAAATGAAACGCATTAGAATGGTATGTTAAACAATAATAAAAAGAGAAATAAGAAAAAGATTAAAATTAAACAAAAAAACAAATTAATTTCGCTATAGTTTCGCAGGATGAATTTTTAGTTTCGGCAAGCGAAAGAATAATTTCGGCAGCATTTAATTATTAGATTCGACAAGACAGTGTAGTAGATTCGACTGGCCGAAATTATAGTTTCGGCGTAGCGAAACTGAAGTTTGCTCTGCGAAACTATTAAGTTCGCTTGGACAACATGACTACATAATTTCGCTGAAAAAACATGAACTTTCGTTCAATTTCGCTGGACTATCGGTACTTTCGCAGTAAGAACTGTGAAGGTACCAACGAGTCTCAATCAAATAAACCCATAATATTGTCATTAAACCTAGATTAATGTACAGTTCTGAGTTCGAAACTCACTTGCGAACAAAAATCAACGGTCAAACAAGCATCAAAAGCACAGGAAATCAAAATCGCATGAAAAGGCTACGGTCAGCCCTAAAACGAGACTGTACGAAAATGAAAAAACAATTTAACAAATTGAGTTATATAGCACATAATTTCGCAGTGAGCGTCAGCGAAGATGCAATTTCGCCATGCGAAACTCTGGTCGAAACTAACTAAGCAACGCGCGAAAGAACCGGCGAAGCTACAGTTTCGTCATGCGAAACTACTAGTGAAATTATAATTTTGCTGGAAAGCTAAAAAAAATAAAAAAATTAATTTTGTTTCCCTTTCTATAAAAAGATAAAATAAAAGTATAATTATTTAAAAAGGAATTAAAACAAAGTAAATAAAATAAAAGAAATCAAAAGATATTTGCCCCACAAAACCTCACCATTTTTTTAACAACAAAATCAAATAGTATAAAAGGATATGAACGAGAAGCTGAAAAGATCTTCTGGAGAGTCAAAGTTTGGTGGGATTGCTGATATACTTGTCTTTTTAAATCCATGTCTTTTTTGTTTCAACTAGTGCACCGCAACTACTGTTATCATGTTTGGTTCTTTTTAAAGAAAACATAGAATGACCCAGTCCCCACAAGCATTTAGCAAAGAAACTTATCCTGTCCTCATGATGTTTTGAACAAATGTCACGCTCTGCATGACTTTTCCTCTCAAATGCAACATAGGTCTTATTTCAAAGAAAGAATGCCCTGATAGACATCAAATGATGAGCTTCAGGTCTATACTTACGTATAACAGAGGAGTTGATCACCGAGTCTTATAGATGAGAGCTTCAGGTCTATACTTACGTATAACAAAAAAGATCATCATATTGTGCTGATGAGAGCTCCAGGTCCGTACTATCGTATAGTAGAGGAGATCATCACTCCAGGTCAATGTTCACAAATAGCAGAGGAGATAAGCATCAGATAAAGTACAACAGGGAGCATCTTAGATACAAAGATGAGAAAGCATATAGCTTTTGAGATTGGGTGGAATGTTTTGACGCAAAGGTACTTTAGATAAGAATAACTCAAAACAGAGATATCATGTTCTCAACCCTTTTCGAACAAGGACTTGAGACTTTATGAAGGCCAAAAATGCCATAAGAATTATCTGAGTAATCAAGTTTCTTGCACTTTTAATTAAGCTACAAGATTACTATTTACTTCACTTTCTGACTGAACCTATCAAGCATATCCCACACAATACCGTTAACCTCCTTTACATCGTCCAGGCTTCTTATTTTATACAGAACCTATCAACCTTTTTATTCTAGATACAACACTAGATTATTGACTATATTGAAGATAAAGTATTGGTTGGACTGACCTTAGATTAGATTAAGTTCATATTACTTTGTAATAGGTTTAATGTTAGTTTACTTTTGAATGTTGTTCATTGTGCTTAGTTTTATAGTCCAGCGAAACTATGAGCGAAACTATGAGCGAAACTGTAGTTTCGCTCATAGTCAGCTATTTAGTTCACCCGGCGAAACTGTTGTTTCTGCCAGGTGAAACTATAGTTTCGGCAACACAGTTTCACTGACAGCGAAACTGTTTGCGAAACTAGGACTGCTATATATAGATTTGATTTTGTTCATTGTTGGGTATCCTTGCAACAACCCTAATCGATTATCATTGTTGTAAGAGACATTTGTAAGCAGTTTATTCACTGAAATAAATTAGTGCTTTGTTATTATTGATTGTATTGATCATTATTTTTCATATCTGTTGACTTTGTGGTTGTTCTTAGTGTTATTAATCTTTGTTATCTCTTTATTGTATCTGATATTGAACAAATCAACATCTCATTTGTACTACAAATTGATCAAATGGACCAACAAAATGTATCAAAGCCTTAGTGCTCATGATTATTGAGGTTTTTGGTTGTTTTTGTTCAATATCAATTTTTCATCAATTCTAGATCAATTTCGAGTGTATTTGATATGGAATTTGATTGAATTTTGCTTGTTTGTGGTTGGGAATGCTCTGTTAATCATCAGATCTCAAATCCATTAAGATTTTGGTGATTTCAGATTGATTTCATGTTGAAAAAGCTTTTCAGCTTCATCTAACGAAACTACCAATTCATCTAGCAAAACTATGTTGATCTTCTAGCGAAACTACCAGTGTTTTCCACTTTGAAGTTGTTTTAAGCATTCCAACGAAACTAGTATCATTAAACAAAAGTTCAACTGTGCTTGTGTGCATATTACAAGCGAAATTGCTGTCGAAAGTACCATTGAATGAAAGTTCAAGCTTGTTTCATGTAAAATTTTCGGTGAAACCAAGCAGTTTCAATCATTTGGCTAGCGAAACTACTGCCGAAATTTCCTGCAAAACTACGACGAGTCAGCGAAACTAGTCCTCTTTATGAAACTGTTCTGCGAAACTACCATTTTTCTTCGAAATTAATTCTTCAGTAGAACTATAGTATGTCAATATGACTTTCCTCACCCTTGTAGATCTAGAGAGTGTAGCTCCCAATAGACCTCCGAGACTCATAAACGAGGATAACTTCAAAGATTGGAATAGATGTCTCAAAGCGTTTTTCTTCTACACCGACCACAATCAATGGGAATCTATCATTTCTGGTCCACATATACCAACTGTCATTTTTGGTGATGTATCTCAAAACAAGGATCCAGCCACATTCAACGAGAAAGATCTAAAGATGATTGATCAAGACTAGAAAGCTTTTGGGGCATTAACTCTATGTCTTGCACTAGACATCTACAATCAATTCACTGAGCATAAAAAAACTAACTCTCTCTTTGATGCTTTGCGTGAGTTCTATGATCGTAACGATAAGCTGGTGAAAGAAAAGAGTATTCAAGCTGAGTAGGAATTCAACTTATTTGTGGGATACAAGAACGAGAGTCTCACAGATCTCACAAATCGTTTTCCGACCGTTTCAAGCACAATGAAGAAATATGATGAAAAACTTTCCAATAGTGAGCAAGTCAACAGGTTGCTAGATACTCTCCCGCCTCAGTGGAGCCTACAGGTGAGAATGCTAAAGTAGGAAAGAGGTTTCACTGACTACAAGCTTATGAACATCATCAATAAGCTTAAATCCTTTGAGTTAGATATGAAAAGAAAGGAATTCAATCAAACCACGATGCCTACATCTAGTTTCACTCAAAATGCTATATTATTGTCTTCTGCTGCAAGCTCTCCAATGCAGGCATCTCGTCAAGGAGGAGTGAATACTGGTGATTATTCTGGAGGTTGTGGAAGTGCTGGAAGAGATCAAACTAACTTGAAAGCAAATGTTGAAACTTCGGTTCCATCCGAGACAATAGATCTTTTTGGTATGTTTATTCAGAGTTATGAAGCTTTAGTGGCAGGGGAGTTGAAAGGCAAAGGGATGACAATGGAGGATATGTATCGAGTGGACCTTGATGATCTTGAAGAGACTGACATTCAATGGCAAATGGCAATGTTGACACTTAGAGCCCGAAGATTCATGGAGTGCACTAGATGAAAGAATTTTAAAAGTCAAAGCTCAAACTCCAAACTGGGATTTGATAAGTCTAAGCTGAGGTGTTTTAATTTCAAACCATTAGGACACTTCAAACGTGAATGTCCATTGCCCATCGTCACTAATTCTAGTAATTCAGGAGTTCCACGACTAGTTTCAAGTGGGAGTAAAGAGGAAATGAGTCACAAGAAAGAGATAGCTTTGATTTCTAATTTTGATTGGAGCGTTGAAGTTGAAGAGACGAGAGAAGAGATTAACCAAGTGCTGGTGGCTGAGATTGTGGATGGAAAGAGGAAGGTAAATTGTGAGGATGAATTTGATCCGTTCAAAGAACTTAGAGATGAAGCTGAAGTGTCTGTGAAGGTGAAGGAGGATGAGAGGGTGAAAGAAAGTAAAGTTGAGGAGATGAGGAAGGAAGAAAGTCAGCCCACTGAGCAAGAAAAAGAAAAAGATGATGTTGCTACCACTATCGAGGAAAAGAAGTTGAGTACTTCGGTGTGCCAATGCGAGAAAGCTTTAGCAGCAGAAAAGGTGGTGATGGGACTTTCTTATGAGGTAATTCAGGACATGTGTTCTTCGGCTTGCAAAATCAGTTTATTTGGGGTATACAAAGCTAATCCTTTGTTAATTGAAAAACCAGTCTAAATATTTTGTTAAAGTAAATGAAGCTTTGAAAGAAAATGATCATTTAAAAAGAATTGTCTTGAAAAGAAATGTCAAGATTAACACTTTGACTGAAAAGGTTGCACATGCTGAATTTGAAACAAGCAAACTTCGGTCAAAGCTTGATAAATGGACTATATTAGGGATGAAACATGATGACTTATGTAAATCTCAAAGGGGGAGTAGGATTAAAATAGGTTTGAGATATGAAAATACTAAGGTTTATCCCCCTCCTAGTACTTACTGCTATTCTCCTATGCTTGTTCCTCATCCTTCTAATGATTTGATCAAAATAGTTACTAACAGTATGTCTGCAGGTTTAGAAGGTGTGAACTTTAAGAATGTTAATGAGGACTACGATTATGGACCGACTAGCAGGCTTGGATGCACTAGTCTTAGTACACCTAAATCTCAACATTTTATCTTAGATCATTAATCTAGTTTAATTTCTGTTTTTGTTTCTAGTCAATCTGTAACAGACGACGTCTCATCTTTTTCTAGTGATGTTTCTGTTCCTTCTTTTAAATTCTGTGGATTGTAATGATGCTACCTTTTCTAATTGTGTTAATAGTGAATGATTCAAGCGTAGAGAGTCACAAAAAAAATAAAACTAATTGTTTTAAAAAATTCTATTCACATCCTATTCCATCCTTTACCCCAAAAAATAATTCTTTATCAAATGAAAGGGTAACATCATCATCTCAAACTAGTATAAGTGGTACAAGTACTATATGTATTTCAGATGACAATTCATCTTATTTTGTAAATAACCATTTTTTTTCAAATAAAAACAGAACTAGAGACATGTATGAGATTTACAGTGATGTAGAATCTAAATTATCTGAATGTGATGAGGAAATACACATTGATATAAATCCCTACCCCATTACATAATAGACCTAGATTAAAACCCCACTGTTTTAGGTGTGGTGAAGATGATCATATAGTTAAGCATTGTCCTGAGCTACATCGTAGACATGTTAATAGGAATTTATTTGGGAGTAGATTGACTAATTAGTTAATAATTTCTTTTGTAAGAAACCAATCTCTCCTAGACCTAAAGTTGTTTGAACTTGGGTTCCTGTTTCGCATGGCTAATCTGTTCTTTGATGTCCATGTAGGAGTCATCCACTAAAGTTGTAAACAGTGTATGGCATGTTGATAGTGGATGCTCTAGACACATGACGGGCCAAAAAGATCTCTTGACCAATTATCGAATAATCAATGGAGGTTACGTCGCATTTGCCGACGACAAGAAATGAGGGAAAATGATTGGTCAAGGAGAAGTTTCCAACGACTCTCTTACTTTAGTGAAAGTCAACTATGTACCTGAGTTTGTGTTTAATCTGTTGAGTGTCTCTTAGATCTGTGATAAAGACATTTTGGTCTTGTTCTGTAAGGCCCCTTTCCCGGGACGCTTACAGCTGGGTTCTCATCGCACATAAAACATATAATTACATTTGTATTTAATAAATCGCAGCGGAAAACTAAAACAAACTTCCATTTCCATGTAAATGCTTTTGCAAACTAATACAACATTCATTACAAAAATAGTTTGTTCGCATTACAATGCAAAAACATTAATCAAAAGAATGCCATCCCAAAAGAGCTGAGTAGTCGCCCGTGCCATCCTCAGCAATCATTACCTGCCAACTGGAAACACATCAAAGTCAGCGTTGCCGAGTGAGTTCTAGTTTTATAAATAAAACATACTTTACTTTCATATAAAACCGTTCGTTACTTATACATGATCACACATCGTACGTACACATAGATAACATCATTATTATCTTCTTCATTCGTTCATTCGTTCTTTCATTACCTTACTTGCGCATCGGACATCATCCTTACCAATACCATGTGCTACACCCCGGTTAGTCGTAGCTACCGGGCCGAAGTCAACAAATGAACAGCTAAACGTATGCCACGGTACTAGGAGTAACCATCAGTCTTAGCTACTGGCCGAAGTCAACAAATGAACAGCTAAACGTATGCCACAGTACTAGGGGTGAGCGGTAGAGGTTCTACATTCAGGGTCAATCACCAAGAAGGACCCGTTATCCGATGTGTGCAAGACGTTTCATTCGTTCATTAATACATGCATTCATTCATCATGTTCCTCTTTCTTTATCTTTCACTTTACGTTACATAATACTTCGTTCATTCATCATAACAGGTAAAGCCATAGGAAAGATATTATACATCACACTAAGGAACATTAACATGCATCAACATCACATCATACAGGGCAACATCATACATACATAACAAGCCTAAACATGCAACATCATCATCATCATCATGCCCAACATGCTTTCTAAGACCTCGATCGTCATCTTAAAACCCTTATGGGAACCTTTACATCAAAACTTACATCTGCACCTTCCCCCGAAAGTCAGAAGTCATTCTACACCTTCCTCGGTTCAACAGCCCTATTCGAGCGTATGGACACCCTTCAGTCGCATGGCCTCCATGCGACTGAACATCATGCGATTGAACTAATACGGATGAACACCTATGCGAATGAACATCCAGTCGTGCGAATGGACAATGCGGATGAACACCTATGCGACTGGACCTTCAGTCGTGCGAATGGACCTTCAGTCGCATGACCCCCATGCGACTGGCCCTCCAGTCGTGCGAATGAACCCCAATCGCACCCTAATCGGCCGTATGGCCTCCATTCGGCCTCCAGTCGGTCGCCTAGCCCTAACTGATGCAGAATGCAGTTCAACCCGACTGCAGCCGAGGGTTTTCGGCCTCCAAACTCATCTAAACCCATTTTAAGCCTAAATCGACCATCCTAAACCTTAGGGATGCATACCATAACATTATTCAAGCACAACCAAGCAAGAAATCAAGCCCCAAATGGGTCCTACGCATACATACACGCATACATACGGGTCTTCACCCAAAAACGCGAAAAAGGGTTTTCAGATGTGTTCTAGCCCCAAAATCATTCGAAAACATGTAAAAGAGGGGTCCTAGAACTCACCTAAACGAGCACAATGACAAGAGCTTCGATTCGGCTTGCTTCACGACAATTTTGGCGACCCGAGCCGACCCGAACCAACACTTTTTCCTCTTTTTCCTTCTTTCTCTCTATTCTTCTCTTTGTAAGCTGAAATGTGAGTGTGGGGAGAGTGGGCTGCCCTCTCCCTACATATATCACCATATTTTCCCAACTTTTCTTCGTTGGCGAGTTGGTCCCTCGACTTTTGGACTTTATTTTCTTTTCTTTCGCCACCGGCTTCAAAATAATAAATATTCGGGTGTTACATGTTCAAGTCCAATGAATGTCTCTTTTTAAAATCTAAGATTGATATTCCAGATGCGATGGTTCTAATGCGAGCTCCAAGAAAGAATGACACATATCTTCTTGACATGGGTTCAAGGGAGTCAATGTCTACCGTCACCTATCTTTTATCCAAAGCTTCTACTTTCGAGTCTTTCTTATGGAATCACAGATTGGGCCATGTTAATTTCAAAAATATAAACAAATTAGTTAAAAACAATCTTATTAGGGGATTACCATTAATAGATTTTTTAGTGGTTGAAAAATGTTTGACACGTGCCAAGGGAAAAAAACATAAGAAACCACATAAACCAAAAATTGAAAATAGCATATCTAATCCCCTCAAGTTATTACACATCGATTTATTTGGCCCAGTTAATGTTAAATCAATTGCTAAAAATCTTTCTGTCTTGTGATAACAGATGATATTTCCAGGTTCTCTTGGGTAAGATTTCTTGCTCACAAGGGAGAGGCTGCTGAGGAGTTGCAGAAGTTAATTCTTTCAATCGAGACAATAAGCAAGAAAAAGGTTATGGCAATCCGAAGTGACAATGGTACTGAATTTAGAAATAAGATCTTTGATTCGTTCTATGCTGCTAAGGGAATTTTAAGACAGTTTAGTGTTGCGAGGACCCCTCAGCAGAATGGTGTGGCTGAATGAAAGAATCGCACCCTCATTGAAGCTGCTCATACAATGTTGATTGAATCCTCCTTACCCATAATCTTTTGGGCTGAGGCGGTGAATTGTGCTTCATACGTTCTGAATAGGGTGTTGATAGTCAAGAAGAAAATGAAGACTCTTTATGAACAGTTTCATAAGAGAAAGCCTTTAATTGACTACTTTCGACCATTTGGCTGCTCGTGCACTTTATTGAACACTCAGGCGCAGAACTATTCAGCTGTTAGACACTTCGTCTCCAAGTTATCTATTCTTTCACTATTTTAACGCCCAAAACATGCTATAACAATCTATACCGTTATACTTTATCAAAACACTCATTAAGGTATGCACATTAGCCCCAAATCATGGAAAACACATAAAAAGAGGGATTTAGAACTCGCCTTTTAATATTTTGCACAAGAACAACACTGAACTGAGAGTCTTTCGATCAGAAACTACATAATCATGCGCAATATCGTTACATACTTTTCATAAATGTATTAGTATCATCAAATACATACTTTAGACACCAGTTAGCATTGATTCCTCTCTTCTCAAGCACACGACAGGAGTTTTCGCATTAAGTGGAGAAGATTGGATGCTTAGGCCTATTTATAGTGTTGTAACACCAGGATATTTTTATAGGCAAGAAAGAAAGAATAAAGCAAGGAATAAAAAAGAAACACAACTTAACCCAAGTTGAGGGGTTAAAAGTGTCAAAAAGGACAAAATGTTTCAAAAGTTGGTGTAAAAGTGGGCATGACCACCCATGTTGCCCACACACATCATTTCATTCAGATATTTCTAGAGAGAGAAAGAGCAAAGCTCGGGTTGAAGAAGAACAAGAGCAGAAATTCGAATTCAAGGTGGTAGATCTCAATTGCATTCGGGTTTTGAGGAAGTTCATCTTAAAGTTGTCAAGGTGAGTTCTAGAACCCCTTTTTTACTTGTTTTAACAAATTTTGGGGCTGGAAATGTATGTTAACATTTTTAATATTTTAGGTGTTGTACCCATATGTATGTGTGTGCATGAACGTGGGGGGGGGGGGGTATGATATTGGGGTGATTTATGATGTATGATTGTGTTATGCTCATGTTTTGTTGCTTAGAATGTTAGAACTAAGCTTATAACATGGTAGATTGATGTTTGGGACTGAATTGGAATGATTATAATATAGGTTGGTTACCCATGCACCTGAAAATGTCCCATGCGCCAACGATTAGAATCTGCCTAATTGTTCCCATGCGCCCAAAACCCCATGTGCTCAAATAGTAGCCATGGGCCTGGAAAAGGCTGAATTTGGCTAAGTGTCCAGACGCCCAGAAAGCCCATGCACCTAGGCACTCATGCGCCTGCATAGTGACCATGCACCTAGAATATTTCCTAGAATGACTAAGTGTTGGCCATGCGCCATAATAGTGCCCATGCACCTGAAAGTTCCCCATACACCTAAGTGTTCCCATGCGCCCAGAAGGCCATGTGCCTACATAGTGCCCATGCGCCTACGACTTAGAAAATTTTATGAGATTTTGGGGAAAATGTAAAGTGTAGGCTTTGACTTGGGATGTTTCCGGGGGTGAAGTAGGTTGATTTTGTGATAATGTATGATGATTGTTATGTCATGTATGATGTTGATGATACCTTGTATGGTTATGTTTATGTTCCTTATTATGTATGTTTATTTTCTGTGGCTTTACGTGGTATAGTCGTGAATGTAAATGGTAAAGTATTATGTAACGTAAAGCGAAAGATAATGAAAAGAGGAACGAAATGAAAGAGTGCATGCATTAATGAAAGTGACAGTAAAGAAAGTCTTGCAAGAAAATGTATAAAGGTGCAAGACTCTAAAATGTTGTTAGCCCAATTGTGTGTGGTTTAGCTAACCCATAAGGATACACACAAGGTAACCAACCTAGACCCCTGCTTTGTGCATATGTTTGGGGTATAGCTGATGACATTGATCTAGAAGGAAGTAAAGAAAGAAAGATAATGAATAATAAAGGAAGATAATAATGATGTTATCTATGTGTTCGTATGATGTGTGATCATGTATGAAAATAAAGAAAGGTTTTGAACGAAAGTAATGTATATTTTATTTTAAATCTAGAACTCACTCAGCAACGCTGAGTTTTATGTGTTTGCAATTGGTAGGTAATGGTTGCTAAGGATGGCACGAGGTGACTACTGGCTTGTTTTGGATGCCATCCGTTTTGTATAACGATAATGTTTTTGCATTATAATACGAACAAATGATATTTTGTGATTGTTAACAATGTTGTATTATTTTGCAAAAGCGAATATATATATATATATGAAATGGTTTAAGTTAATTCTGCTGCAATGTTATTAATAATGTTAAAATTTTATGTACGTTTTGTGTGATGTTTGACCAGCTGTGCGCATCCCGGGTACGGGGCCTTACAAGTTGGTATTAGAGCCAAGTATAAGTGAAACGGGTTAAAATTTTCAAAAGAAACCAAAACTTAAACTGAAAATGGGACAAAGGGAAGGGATGCCAGTCCGACTAGCTGCGTGCCATCAGGTATTTTCTTAATGATTAACCAGTATTTTATGCGCATGCTATTTGATCTACGAGCGAAGGGGGACAGCCCAAGACTAAGATGGTTGTCTTTATTGATGAAGAGGAAGAGGAAGAGCCTGTGCCTGAGACAACACGAGGTTGTAACTACAGGGCATTTCAAAGATGCAAGCCCCTTACTTTTGATGGTAATGGCACTACCGTTACAACTCATCGGTGGATGAGAGAGATGGAGGCTGTACTTGATATCAGCGAGTACTAGGAATATCAAAAAGTAAAGTTTGCTGCCGACTCATTTGTGGACTCGGATCTGTGTTGGGAATAATGACCCATCATCAATACACCACCAAGTTTAATGACATGGCATAGTTGGTGCCGGATCAGGTGACGCCTCTGTCACGAAAGATCAAGAGGTATATTCAAGGCTTGCTGCCAAACATCCGTAGGGACCTGATTGCCACCCGGTCGAGTATGTTCAGGTCGGCGGTCGATCTAGCGGGGAGGTTGTATGATGAGCATGAGGTGGTGGTGGTTGAGGTGAGCAAGCAAGGTGGTGGTGAATGGAATTGGAATGGAAAACGATTTGGACGTGGCGGGGCAGCTCCAAACAACAAAGGTGCATGGGTGGATGACCGACGTGTGGTCACATCTGGTGTAGGGTCGAGGAGGTGTGCCAAGTGTGGAAGGGAGCATGTTGGGGAATGTAGTGTGGGATCCAATGTTTGTTTCCCATGTGGGAGGACCAGACATGTGGTGAAGAACTTCGGGGTAAGGAGGTGTTATACTTGTGGCGAGGAGGCCACATGAGTCGGGAATGTAAGAAGCCGAGGTCGGAAAATTTTGGAGTAGGGAAGAAGGTAGCCAGGACTGAGGGACAGAGGGCGAGCACCAGAGCGTTTACGATGACGCAGGAAGAGGCTCGGATGGACCCCGATGTTGTGTCAGGTACGTTTCTAGTTAACCAAACTCTAGCTTCTGTGTTATTTGATTCTGGTGCTAGTAAAATTTTTATTTCTACTGCTTTCAGTGCTAAATTGCCTATTAGGAGTAGGAGTATAAATAAGCCATTCAATGTGGAAACTGCTATAGGTAAGTCTATCAGGATTTCTGAGATGATAGAAGGTTGTGACGTGGAATTAAAAGGCCATAAGTTTCCTCTTAGACCATTCATGATGACGTTAGGGGGGTTCGATGTAGTTCTAGGAATGTATTGGTTGGCAGACTACAAGGCGAACATTGTGTGTCGCAAGAAGATGATTCGATTGACAGCGCCTGACGGGAGTTCGGTGACGATCTATGGTGATCGGGTCACTACGATTCCGAAAGAGATTTTGATGGCAGCACGAGAAAGTGCATGAGGCGTGGATGTAGTGCCTACTTGGCCTACATGAAGGATGTGGATACACCAACACCATGACTATCTGATGTACCGGTTGTGTGTGACTTTCCGGACGTGTTCCCAGAAGACTTACTAGGTGTGCCACCGGACCACGAAATCGAGTTCCAGATTGACTTGATACCGGGTGCCCAACCTGTTGGTAAGGCACCGTATCGGTTGACTCTGACTGAGATGAAGGAACTGATGGAGCAACTGCATGAGTTGCTCGATAAGGGGTTCATTAGACCTAGTATCTCTCCTTGGGGTGCTCCGCTCCTATTTGTGAAGAAGTATGGTAGTATAAGGATGTGTATAGACTACCGCGAGCGGAAGAAGTTGACAGTGAAGAATCAGTATCCACTACCGATAATTGTTGATCTGTTTGATCAACTCCAAGGTGCCAGTTGATTCCCAAGAATAGATCTTCGATCTGGTTACCATCAATTGAAGGTGAAGGAGCAAGACATTCCTAAAACAACTTTTTGTACGCGTTATGGACACTACGAGTTCCTTGTTTTGTCCTTTGGTTTAACCAGTGCGCTAGATGCTTTTATGGACTTGATGAATCGAGTGTGTCGGCCGATGTTGGATAAATCAGTGATTGTGTTTATTGATGATATCCTGATTTATTCGAAGAGCGAGGAGGAGCACGGCGATCACATTCGGGAAGTGTTGGAGACATTGAGAAAGGAGAAGTTGTATGCTAAATTCTCCAAGTGTGTGTTTTGATTGCATGAGGTTCAGTTCTTGGGGCATGTAGTGAATCCTGAGGGGATTATGGTGGACCCGACGAAGGTGGAGGCGGTGATGCAATGGAAGTCACCAAAGACGCCATCCGAGATTCGTAGTTTCTTGGGTTTGGCAGGCTTTTATAGGAGATTTATTCAAGACTTCTTTAATATAGCTTCTCCATTAACTAAATTGACCCGTAAGGATGTGAAGTTCTTGTGGGGTCAAGATCAAGAGAAGGCTTTTAAGGAGTTAAAGGCAAGGTCGACTCAAGCTCTTGTCTTGTCGTTACCCGATGTAAGCGAAGATTTGGTGGTTTATTCCGATGCTTCATACTCGGGGTTAGGATGTGTGTTGATGCAGCAAGGAAAGGTTATAACCTACGCATCTCGATAGTTGAAAGTTCATGAGGTTAATTATCCTACTCATGACTTGGAGCTAGCAGCTGTGGTCTTTGCATTAAAGATTTGGAGGCACTACCTATACGGGACGAAATGCACCATATTCACTAACCACAAGAGCTTGAAGTATTTCTTCGAGTAGAAATACTTGAACATGAGGCAGAGGAGATGGTTGAAGCTCATAAAGGATTATGATTGTGAGATCCATTACCATCCGGGCAAGGCCAACGTGGTGGCAGATGCCCTTAGTCGAAAGGAGAAACCCGAGGCAATTTGGGTGAAAGCTTATAAATCAGTTGATTATGATCTCTGATGTGATGACGCAGGTAAAGGCGTTTCAAGATGAGTCATTGAAAGACAATCATCTTAACTCTGAGAGGATGAGAGTTCTAGTCACAGAGTTGGGTGAAAACACGCTCGGTGTTAGAACCCGATTCGGACGGATGTGGATTCCTTGTTATGGAGATCTACGTGTGAATATCATGGATGAAGCTCATAAGATGTGATACTCTATTCATCCTGGTGCCATGAAAATGTACCAAGATATGAAGAAAGATTATAAGTGGTCGGGTATGAAACAAGATCTGGCGGAGTATGTGAGTAAGTGCCTTACTTGTTTACAAGTAAAGGCTGAGCATCAGAAGCCATACGGAAAGATCCAACCTTTGGACATACCTGAGTGGAAGTGGGTATATATCACCATGGACTTTATTACGAAGCTACCGCATACCGCGCGAGGGTATGATGCCATATGGGTGATAGTTGATCGTCTGACGAAGAGTGCTCACTTCCTATCGATCCGTGAGACATATTCATCTGAGAGGTTAGCAGATTTGTTCATCAAGGAGATTGCAACATGTCATGGTGTACCGGTGTCCATTGTGTCCGACTGTGACACCCGATTTACATCTAAATTTGGGAAGAAATTCCATGATGCGATGAGGACGAGGTTACATATTAGCACGACTTATCATCCTCAAACAGATGGTTAGTCGGAGAGGACGATTCAGACGCTAGAAGATATGCTTCGGCCATGCGTCATTGATTTCGGAGGAAGTTGGGATGACCACTTACCGTTAGCCAAGTTCTCATATAACAACAATTATCATGCCAGTATTAGTATTCCCCCTTATGAGATGCTATACAGTAGGAGATGTAGAACACCCGTCTGTTGGGGTGATATTGGTCAGAAGGAGTTGGGTAGTATTGAGGTGATCGAGGCTACGACTGAGAAGCTTGAAAAGATCAAAGCCTTTATGAAGGCAGCTAAGGATTCGCAGAAGTCGTATGCCGATAAGAGGCGAAGACTGATTGAGTTCCAGGTGGGTGATAGAGTTATGTTGAAAGTCTCATCTCGGAAGGGTATCATTCGGTTCAAAAAGCAGGACAAGTTGAGCGCAAGATACATAGGGCCTTTCCGAATCATTGCTAGAGTAGGAGTGGTGACCTATAGATTGGAGTTACCGGATGAGTTAAGTGGGATTCACCCGACATTCCATGTATCTCACCTGAGAAAGTGTTTAGTTGATGAAGATATGATTGTACCACTAGAGGATATCCAGGTAGATGAACGGCTAAATTATATAGAGCAACCAGTGGCGATCATTGATCGTAAGCAGAAAAGATTAAAGAACAAGATGGTTCCTCTTGTGCGTGTATGGTGGAAGCATAAAAAGGGATCCGAGTCGACGTGAGAGACTTAAGAGGAGATAAGGCTATTACGGGTTAGAGGACCGTGTACGTACAAAGTACTAACTAATTCTACGTTTATACCGAATAAAATAGTGCGAAATCCTATTTGATTGGCGATCCAATCAGTGAGAACGATAACCTGATCGATATAGGATTGAACTAAACATTAGGACGAGTAGGAATCGATCAGGAATGAACTATGAACTTGGACAGGATGTTTGGGATGCTCTGGACGGCTAGGTTTATGTGTATTCGTAATATCTCTCTAAGTGTTCTATTTTTTCGTGAATTGTGGTATTTATAGATTGGTGGTTTCCATTCGTACGACTGAACCATTAGCATGGTTCAGTAGTGCGACTAAATCATGCAATTGATCCATACGCACGACTGAAGGTTCAGTCGTGCGACTGAGTCAATCTTATGTCTCAATCATACGACTGATCCAGTCTCCTGGTTCAGTTGTTCGACTGGTCCATAAGCATGATGTATTCATGTGTATAGTCCATAAGTATGGGCCATTAGCATGAATACTCATCCGCCTAGGTTGAACATAATACTCAATCATTATTGACTTAGAATTATGTATAACAACCTCAAACCAATATAAGAAGTCATACATATGAATTAAAGATAAATAAACATCAAATCATATATCATATTTCATTACATTGTCAAATTACACATACGTAAGAAATGAAAGACTTTTACATTTAAGCACATAAACTAGGTACACATGTATCTACAAACTCTCCCTTGGACCTAGTTTTCTCTATCATCTAACATTCTTCACATGTTCTTGGAACTTCTTGTACTTCTCTTCTCTTGTGACTCCTGCATGTATCTCGAATGCAAAGAAGAGCCTTATAACATGTTGAAATTGAAGAACGTGTACAATGTCTTGCGTGCCATAGAGCAGTGGCCACTTGTATAAAGTAAGACATCTCAGCCGACAAGTTAGTGAGCCACATTGGGTCAAATACCCTGATAGTTTCTATTTTCCCATCTCTGTTCAAAACTATGACTGTTTCCCCTGTCTTCCATCATAATACCACCATTTGAATTGTGGAGTGAAGTCCTGAGGCGTTTCCCGTAAGGGAATCTTGGGCATTATGCGTGGAGGCCTTCACTTCAGCACTACTTTAGGCTTTCCAGATATCGGGTCAACTTCAAACTTATGAATGTACCTCTTAGGTTGTTGAGGTCTGAAGTTTACCCACTTGGTGTGGTATTCTTTCTTCAATGCAGCCTCAAACCAACCTGACATCTTTCTTGGATTAGCATACAACAGATCTAAGCATGTCAGTCGGTTGAGCTCAAAACCAGGGAGAGTCTTCAGATCATGAGGATATTCGAAATACTCAATCCCCTTTTCCCTTTTCACAGCATAAACATCCAATCTTCAAAATAAGCTCATGCTATAATCTTGCTTGACACTTTCTGATGTCTTCTGACTCTACAAAGCTTTGTGTAGGCATTCTGCTTTGGGGCCGTGCGTTGGCTTTCATCTTTGCAAAACAAGCTGCCCATTTAGCTTTCTTGATATCAACATTAGCATCCGAAGCTTGGGCTGTGCTTTCTTCTTTCTCACTTTCTTTCTTTATTTCATCCAACTTCTCAAAAGTACCACTGCCAAATGTTTCACCCAAATTAGGGATAACATGTCCTTCCGGTTAGTGTACTGTGGATAGTGCTCAGCTGTAACATCCTCAATTCAATCTCATTAACATCCTGTAGCTCCTCATCACTCAGTACATCGACTTCTACAGCATTTTTGACAATTTCATCAGGATTGAGTCAGAACATCTCAGCTAGCTGGTCATCGGTCAGATCATGAATGATTTTCCTTCTTTGGGACTGTAGCTCACTGACCTTCTGACAATCCCTTGCAAATCAAGAATCATGGTAAGTTGAGTCTTGACTTGCTAAAGGGGAGCAACATCTATTCATCTGTCTGTTGATCTTCATCTATTTGATTAAACATTAAGCACATCACACGTAAGTTATTACTCAAAATTTTAAACATAAACAAACATAGATAGTCATTAATTACATTAATGTAATACATATTTCAAGTACAAAAGTTTTAAATACAAAACATCTAATCATTACTTTTGCCTTGATCTGTCGTCTCTTCAGCTTGAGGAGTTAAGGACGAGGCTCCTTGATCTTGATTTCTTTTGGTCTGCCCCTCCTTAACCGATGGATTAGAGGCTGATGCAGATACATCACCTTCTTGGTCATCCTTGTCCTTATCATCACATTCCTTTCCCTTTCCACTTCCTCCAGCTCCCCCGTCATCACCATCATCTTCATCAGATTCATCTTCATCCTCCTCCTCATCATCATCATCATCATCATCATCATCATCACCATCCTTGATCTTTAGTGGCTCACTCTTTGATCCTTTAAGCTTTAGCAAAATCTTCTTATTCTTCTTCTCAATTCTTCAATGCGCTTTACCGACACCAATACCAGCTCATTTTGACTTGTAAGTACGTGGTGGGCTCGACCTAATGCTCTCTCGTACTGAGCATTATTCTCACTCAGCTTAGCGATTTGCTTCGCTTGACCAACATTCACCGCCATCAGCTGATTGATCTGAGTGGCCCTCAGATCATTAGTAACTATAAGCTTCAGCACCATCTAGTTCAGGCTAGCTAGCTGCTCTTCTAACCCAACCATGGGTAGAGTAGGTCCGAATGTGGTTTGGGTGGAGGTACCGACTTGGTGAGTGGTTGGGGTAGTAGTAGATGTGGTGAAGATGGGCGGAGGGATGAGAATGGATTGTGGTTGAGTAGGTGTATAAGTGGTGGATGGAGTGGTGGGTGTGGTAATGGGTGTGGTAGTGGTGGTGGCTATGATAGTGGGAGTAGTGATGGTGGTGGTTGTGGTAGTGGGAGTAGTAGTGGTGGCTGTGGCAGTGGTGGTGAGCGGTGGCTGTGGTAGAGGTAGTAGAAGATGTGATCAAAGTAAATTTGGGACTCTTACTCTTTTTCCCATGGGGATGGGCCATTATCTTTCTCCTGGAGCCCATGGAGACAGAGGCTCCCCCTAAGCTGTGTGGCTGGTCTGGGGTGTAAGTAGGACACTGACATCTGTAGCAGCACCCTTTGACCCAGCCTGGCATCCGCCACCGCCTCTTTCCCTTTGTCAGTGGCAACACCCTGCTCTCGACAGTCCTTACCAGTGGCTCCTCATCAGACTTTTCCTCTTCATCAAGCAGGAAGTCTTGGTGGAAGGCAGCCTTCTTAGTTCCACTAGGTGCCTCACCACCTTGACCATCATCGTGGTCGTCATCATCATCATCTTCATCATCAGTGAGCAGCTCAATTGGCTCAACATTTGAGTCACTATAATCATGATGCCACTTCTTGTGAGAGGGCGCCACATAATCATCACTGGCCAAGTGCCCGAACAGACTCCTGACCGGGGGCTTCACCTGCTTCCCCCAGTAGACCTTCATTCGACCTAATGTGGTATCATCCATAACTTCAAGAATAACAACATCATCTTTCTCCTTTGGCAGTGAAGGAAGCTTCTAGTCAATAATCATCTGTAGAAAACATGGGTACATATAAAAGCCTTCCTTGCTTTTTGCTTCCAGGTTCTCGATCATAAGCAAAGAGCATGTGCGAAAAACTGAACGGGTGGGTCAGCACCAGAGCAACATATGCATTCTAGATTTGATCAGACATCTCGTCAAACCCTCCTCTCCTAGAAGCTATGCACTTGAGAATTACATGAGCTAAGTACTTAAACTAGGGGCACATGTTGCTCTTGTTGAGCACACCTGCGTTGATGTCCCCAGTGTACTTCATCCACAGAAAACATCTCCGAATGGTCAGAGGGTGTAACTTGGTTGGGTGGGCATCATCATCGCCCAAATCCAAGACTCGCCTTAGATTTGTTGCTTGTAATACTAATCTCTTATCCAAAGATCGAGCTCCGTATACTATGAGGCTCAGTGGACCGATCAACTATAGCACCTTCCCAGAAGGTCTGCTGTAATGATCTGTATGGCATGCAGGGTGTAGATATGGCCTTGAAGATCCTCAATCTCCTCAGAAAGGCTATGATCCCAAAACTCAGAAGTGTTCCGAGTAGAAGTTTCTAAATGAGCACATATGTTATGCTTCGTGCTCATGGTCCATCTATCAGCCATGTTGCTGCAACACAAGAAACATGTACGTTAGATTAATGCATAACAGAAGATGGTTTGAACTTAAATGTTTTGATCATATTGGTTCAGTCGTGCGATTGAACCATACGACTGAGTTTTAGTCGTACGATTGAGTTCAGTCGTCCGATTGAGCCTGCAGCTAAGTTCAGTCGTGCGATTGAGCCTACGACTGAGCTTAGTCACGCTACACCATGCGGTTGAGTTAGTCGTGCGACTGAACCCATACACATGATTCATACGTGCGATTGAGTTGTTCGCCTGGCTCAATCGTGCAACTGAAGTTCATTAGCATGACCATTCACATCCTACACTGTTGAACACCTTAGATATGAATCTTTGTCAAAACAGTATATTAGACTTCGTGTTTAGACTCACTAGACTCGCAGAGACTCGAAATAACACTTAATGTCCTTTAAATCAACATTTATATCCAGTTAAGTGGTCTATTTAGGGTTTAGTCTTGGTTCTAGGTCTTAGCCCAATTGGTCCTTAAAAGATTAAGGTGCTCATTTAGATCGATTTCAATCTCCCAGTACATGAGATGAGTAGAATAACCGTTAGAATCACTAATCAGGCAGTAATCAAAACAGTAGAAATTTGGCCAGAGTATGTTTGTATGGGTGATTTCAGAGGACTTTGAAGGGTGGTAAGGGTTACGACCGACTGACCCCCTTATTTGTACTATTTTAAACTTCAGTTGTGCGACTGGACCCACACTTATGCTCCAGTCGTGTGACTAAGCCCATACTCATGCTTCAGTCGTGCGACTGGCTCATACTTCTACATTCATTCGTACGATTGGTTTAGTCTTGTAGTCCATCGCATGGTTGTCCATACTCATGGTCCAATCGTGTGACTGGCTCATTCGGATGGTTCAAACGTGCGATTGGCTCATCCTTATGATTCAATCGTACAATTGGCTCATACTTATGAGCTTAAACACATACTCTTCAACACTTAAAATTTTTAACAATTGATTATAACATTATCACCTTTGATCATCACAGACATGACACTTTTAATTTAACCCATTTGATCACCTCAGACGTGATCCTTTTAATTTAAACATTTGGTCACCTCAGATGTGATCCTTTCAATTTAAACACCGATTGGTCACCTCAGACGTGACCCCCCTTTAGTGAGTGATTCCACAGAATTTAGCTAGTTGTATAGTCCGACGTCTACACTGTTGGACCTCATATGCCCAAGACACATACAAGATTGATGTGGTTAGTATGTTATGATCCACGTCAGGTCATACCCAATAACAAGCTATACAACACCAATAAATGTTTGTTTGTTGATGAGATCATACAAATAAACATTGACACCAATTTAGAAAATGAGTTTTCTAAAACATTGCTTTGTGGTAGAACAACATTATATGGATATTTTGTTCATGAGATTATTTGTTTTATTTTTTAAGTTGGTTAAATAATAACAAATAAAAGTGTGTTATGGTTATAAAATTAAAAGGGGTTTTAATTTTATAAAAACTTATGGTTGAAAGAGTAATTTGATGAAAGTTTCAAATGGGAGGGAAACCCATTTGGGTTTCACATTTTCGGCCGCCCATGAGGGCTGATTGGCAGCTTTGTTTTGTCTTGGCTTTTGCAAGACTTAACTCCTTTTTCACTCAACCCAAATACACACCTTTCTTTCACACACACAAGGCCAAAACTCTCTCAAAGAACAATCCATTTTCGTTCAAAAGGGAAGAAAGAAAAGGCAAAAAAATACGATTTTGTTGGCAGCACTTCAAGATCTTCTTGGCTGATTTGGATTGTTCAAAAGGGAGTACATCTTGGTGTTCTCTACCTAAAAAGATTAGGTGTTTGTTTAGGCTTGTGGTATACAAGCTTGAGGTTCTCTCTCTTGAGGGCTGGACATTCAACAACATCTCCACATTCATCTCATACATCTACAACTTTCGTACAAAAGGTTGTATCTTTAAACACCCTATGGTTGTTATGTCTTGTTTGATAGCATACTATTTCATATATATTTCGGTCCTCATTCTTGGGTTTTGTTGGTTGTTTAATATGGCATAAATTTTCAGATTGTAAACCATATGATAAACCTCTTATTCCGCTGCGTTTTCATAGTTTAAATGGTTAAACTAAGTGTTTTACATGTGACAAAACCCATCAATGGCATCTAGAGCCGGTTATATGGAATATTGCTTCAAAAGGTCTTGAAAATTTAGTTTTCATGGACCTTTTCAACCCATTAGGGGCTGTTTTGTTGTGGTTGTATGAATCCCTTATGTTTTAAGGTTTATCTTGCATGCTTTAGTATAAACCTTGAAAGATTACATCAAATGGTTGATTGTGTTGTTTGGACAACCTTAAAGTTTTAGTTTATGTTGGCTGAAACTTTAGGGCTGAAATAAGGGATTCTTTGTTCTTGGATGTTGAATGTGTTTCATATTATGGTGCATAACATAGCCTTGGCCTCATGTGTTTGGTTTTGGTTGATTGTTGTATGTCATGTTGGTTTGTTTCTTGAAAGGGTTGTAATTTGTGTTTTGTATCTTGGGTTGTAATTTATTTATTCATTTGGTTATGTAATAAATAGATTAGGTGCATTTCTTTTATTAGAAAAATTGTATTAGGATATGATTTTGTAAAAGAAGATGCACAAGATGAAGACTCAAAGAAGACACAAAAGACATGGACACTTGAAGCATTTGGATGTGGATTCAAGTGGGAGTTCATGGACACATTTTGATGTGTTATCTTCACCCTTAGGAAAGACCTTATGAAAACACTTGTGATGGCAAACAAGTGTGGTCAACTTAGTGGCTATGGTTATGCACCCATGTTTGTATGTTTATGCTTGTTTGGATGTTTGTTGTTTGATTGTTTGGTTGATATTTGGATATTCATTACAAACTCATTAACAAACTTAACAAGCTGAAAATTTGATGGTTCTTTATCATAAGTGATTAATAAAAGGTTATTAAAAGGATTAATGGTTTTAATAAAAGAGGTTTTATTAAAAGTGAACCATAGGGTACCTTGTATTTGAAAGCATGCAAATATAAGGTACATAGAGTTTTCTAAACTAAGATTATGAAAACTTAAATTCCTTTTAAACAAGTTTAACATCATCCTTTTGCACAACAGTCATTTGGAAAATCTTAATGGGATAAAGGTCACCTAACCATTTTGAGGGAACTTGTGATTTGAGGTGGGAATACCATATTTGTGGGATAAAGGTCACCTAACCACTTATGTTGGAAAACTCACATGTGTGTGCAAGTAGGGTAACTTGATTTGCAAACCATGTTAAATGGATCACCTACAATATGGTTTACAAAGGTGTTGATGGGATAAACATGCCGACTATACATATGATGTTTAAAGTCGATCCCATACCCTAGAAGTTGCAAAGGGTTGCAATTGTCAAAACGTTGACTACCTTGTTAATTTAAATAATGGGATAAAGGTCACCAACCACTATTTAAATGTAACGTTGGATTCTAGATTAAAATTATGTAAGACACTTAAAAGGGGTTTTAATTATTAAATATGAACATATCGAAATTACTAAAATTGAACTTTGTTATATTTTGTAGATGGCCACCAACAATAATGATAACAATGAAATCCCGACCGCTCACTCACTATCACTACGAACCATTCTCCAAAAGGAGCGTCTAAACCACAATAACTTTATTGATTGGTTTCGAAACTTGAGAATTGTTCTCAAGCAAGAGAAATGATCATACATATTAGACGATCTGATTCCCGATCAACCTAGTGAGGATGATGAGGAGGCCTATAATAATTGGGTGAAATACACTAAGGACTCGGTCCAAGTGTCTTACCTTATGTTGGCAAGTATGACTCCAAATCTCCAAAAGGAGTATGAACATCATGGAGCGTAACATGATAACCCAGTTGAAGGAAACGTTCCAACAACAAGCACGGGTTGAGCGCTTCGAAACGGTTCGAGCACTCCATGCGTGTCGTATGGACGACACCCAATCTGTTTCATCTTATGTACTTAAGATGAAAAGCCACATTGACCGCCTCGAACGGCTGAATTGTCCCGTCTCGAAAGAGTTGGCTATGGATTTGATCCTCAACTCTTTGTCAAAAAGGTTTGACAATTTTTTCATGAATTATAACATGAACGGGTGGGACAAGAACATAAGTGAGCTTCACTCTATGCTCAAAACTACCGAGGCGGCCATGGGTAAAAGGGTTTTACCCATTCTCACCATCAATGAAGGTGGGAACAAGAAGAGGCCTCATCCCGCACCCAGGCACATGTTGTCAAGGGTAAAGGGCACATTAGGGGAAAGGGAAAGGGAGTGGTAGAGCGCCACCACCAAAACTAGCGGAGAAGAAGCAAAAGGTTGCTTCAAATGACCCAGGCTTTAAGTGTGGGGAGATTGGACATTGGGCAAGAAATTGCCCAGTCCATCTCAAAGAGTTGCAAGCAAAGAGGGATGCCGGGCAAACCTCAGGTACAATTTTCATGATCCATATTGGTCTAAATTTAATATCCTCTAACACATGGGTATTGGATACCGGATGTGGAACTCATATTTGCAACTTATTGTAGGGGTTCAAAAGAAGTAAGGACTTCAAGAAAGGGGATGTGAGCCTCTACATGGGGAATGGGGCAAAGGTTCAAGTTGAAGGCCGAGAGGACTACATCTTGAAGCTTCCAAATGGTTTGGAAGTAATTTGAACAATATTTTGTATGCTCCTAGTTTGACTAGAAACATTAATCTGTTGCCCAATTAAGACAATATGGTTATGTTTTGTCATTTATTGAGAATGAAATTCATGTTTCTTTAAATGGCACGTTTTATTTTAAAGCTATTCCTGTTAATGGTATTTATGAATTGGTTCGTGAAAACACATTATATGATAGCTCATTGTACCAAACCACCACTAAGAAACTCAAATTGGATTTGAGTGATACCTATCTTTGGCATTACCGTCTTGGTCATATAAACAAGAAGCGCATACAAACACTTCAAAAGAACGGTCTTTTGAAAGCAAATGAATAAGATTCATTCGATGTATATGAATCTTGTTTACAAGGTAAAATGACTAAGGCACCTTTTAGTGGCAAGTCTGAACGGGCAAAAGATTTATTAGGCATCATACATTCGGATGTATGTGGTCCTTTTAAGCCAATGACTAAGTACCATGAAAGATACTTCATTACCTTTACCGACGACTATAGTCGATATGGTTATGTGTACTTGTTAAGACACAAAGATGAAGCTTTTGAAATGGTCAAAATCTTCCAAAATGAAGTAGAAAATCAACTCAACAAGAAAATAAAAATTCTCTGCACCGATAGAGGAGGTGAATACCTGAATGATTCTTTTAAAGACCATCTTAGAAGTTGTGGTATTGTCTCACAACTATCCCCACTGGAACACCACAACATAATGGCATGTCCGAGAGGAGACATTGAACTCTATTAGATATGGTTCGATCTATGATGGCTAGAAGCTCACTACCTCTATCATTTTGGGGTTTCGCTTTGCTCTTTGCGGCCTGTATTTTGAATATGGACCCAACCAAGAATTGGAAACGACACCTTTTGAAATATGGCATGGAAGGGTTCCATCATTGTCATATTTAAAGGTATGGGGTTGTGAGGCTTATGTTAAGACTCCCACCTCAAACAGGTAGAAAGCCGTTCCACTAAGTGTATCTTCGTTGGATATCCCAGAGATTCCATGGGATATTATTTCTATGATCCATTGGAACAAAAAGAGTTTGTTACCAAGAAGGATGAGTTCTTAGAAGCTAAGTTTCTTACGGAAGGAACTAGAAGTAGAACTGTGGATCTTGAGAAGGATCAAGAACCACAAACCGATACACGTTTGGTTGACACTAGCACTCATCATGAGGATGTTGAGAATGATCAAGTGGTTGATCAATATACACAAAACGTTCGCAGATCTGGTAGAATTAGTAATCCACCTGAAAGATATGGATTTTTCGTAGATGGATGCTATGTGGTTGATTCTGATGAACCAGCCACCTATCATGATGCAATGTCCAATTTGGATTGTGACAAATGGCTTGAAGCCATGAACGTTGAGATGCAATCCATGTATGACAACCAAGTGTGGGACTTGGTTGAACCACCTCTTAACTCCAAGATAGTTGGAAGTAAGTGGGTTTTCAAGAAGAAAACCGATATGCATGGAAACTTGGATACTTATAAAGCTAGACTTGCAGCAAAAGGTTTCACTCAAACTCAAGGGGTTGATTATGATGACCTTCTCACCAGTTGCAATGCTAAAGTCTATTAGGATATTATTAGCCATAGCTGCTCATTATGATTATGAGATTTGGCAAATGGATGTCAAAACCGCTTTTCTAAATGGATATCTTGAGGAAGATGTCTATATGGTTCAGCCTGAAGGTTTTGTCAACTCAAAACATCCTAACAAAGTATGCAAGTTAAGGAAATCAATCTATGGATTGAAGCAAGCATCAAGAAGTTGGAATCACCGTTTTGATGAAGAGATAACCAAATTTGGGTTCATCAAAAACACTGATGAAGCATGTGTATATAAGAAGGCTAGTGGGAGCATCACCATTTTCTTAGTATTATATGTTGATGACATCTTACTATTTGGAAATGACATTCCAACCATGGAAGGTGTAAAAGCCTGGCTTGGAAGCTGTTTCTCCAATAAGGATCTTGGTGAAGCCGCCTATATTTTAGGAATAAAGATCTATAGGGATAGATCATGGTGGTTGATAGGTTTGAATCAAAGTGCGTACATTGATAAGATCTTGAAAAGGTTCAAGATGGAAAACTCTAAGAAAGGTACCGTACTTATTCAAAGAGGAACGATATTGAGTAAGACTCAATGTCCAAGCTCAAAGGATGAGCAAGACAAAATGAAGGGAATCTCGTATGCGTCTGCCATAGGATCCATCATGTATGCAATGATATGCACTAGACCGGACGTGTGATGCGCCTTGAGCATGACAAGCCGATACCAACAAAATCCTGGAAGCAGTCATTGGATGGCTATTAAGAACATACTTAAGTACCTAAGGAGGACTAAAGATATGTTCCTAATCTATGGATCTGGTGAGGAGGAACTCGTAGTAAAGGGTTACACGGATGCGAGTTTCCAAACTGATTGGGATGATTAACGATCATAATCGGGGTATATTTTCATCTTGAATGGAGGAGCTATCTCTTGGAAGAGCTCTAAGCAAGATGTGGTGGCATTATCAACTACAGAGTCAGAATACATTGCCGCCTCATTAGCAGCTCAGGAAGCTGCATGGTTAAAGAAGTTCATTGCCGACCTAGGGGTGGCCCCTTCCATTCAGGACCCCTTAGAAATTCTTTGTGATAATGAGGGTGCGATTGCTCAAATCAAGGAACCCCGTGCACATCAAAAGACTAGGCACATTGAACGAAGATTCAACTACATAAGGGATGAAGTTGAAAAGGGAAAGATATGTATTCACAAAGTTCACACATATCAAAACATTGCGGATCCACTCACGAAGCTTCTTGAAAAGGCAAAGCATGAAAGTCATGCTTGTGCCATGGGACTTCAATATTCTAGTGACTGGATTTGATCTTTAATTTTGTATTGAGATATTGTAACCCTTTATTACTTGAATGAATTATTTGATTATAATAATTCAACTAATATTCCTATTTTGCATGTTTAAGATCCACGAGTAAATTATTTACTCAGAATGTCTTTAGCTGTTCATGCTTGTGGGAATGAGCATGAAGGTAATGCTATTATGAACATGGATTGGTAGATATTCATATGGATGAATATAGAACAAAAGATTGCTGCCAAAGTTTATAGATATTTGTGGGATGCAAATATTGGACTGACCTGCATCTCAAATATTACTACATGGAATCTTTCTGATTGATCATAAGTAATTTTGAGAAAAGGCGAACATCATTTGGTATCCTCTGACCTGAGACACATATTGGGTCTTGATATTTACCGAATATTATACTTTGACTTAGCTCTTCGCTGTTCTGAAACATGGCAGTACATAAGTCTGAGTTCAGGTATGATATAAGGTAATTGTGAGAGACGTATGTTGTCAAGATGGGATTTGTCCCTCTTATTCATTGAGAGTAAGATGTCTAAGGCCTGATAAAGTTAAATCAATGGAGAATTATCACTCTGTGTCTCTAGGATTTAACATGACATCTGTGACAAAAGGATAGATGATTGATTCACCTAAAACATTACAAGTATGGTACTTGAAGAAGATGATGTTATTTAATGGCACTTAGTCATACGTATTAAGGGTAGTAAACCGTTGTTAGGCGGTATTTACTGCTTGCATCAATCTTCTATGAATCTTGTGCAAGTGGGAGATTGTTGGACCTCATATGCCCAAGACACATACAAGATTGATGTGGTTAGTATGTTATGATCCAAGTCAGATCATACCCAATAACAAGCTATACAAACACCAATAAATATTTGTTTGTTGATGAGATCATACAAATAAACATTGACACCAATTTAGAAAATAAGTTTTCTAGAACATTGCTTTGTGGTAGAACAAATTATATGGATAGTTTGTTCATGAGATATTATTTGTTTTATTATTAAGTTGGTTAAATAATAACAAATAAAAGTATGTTATGGTTATAAAATTAAAAGGGGTTTTAATTTTATAAAAACTTATGGTTGAAAGAGTAATTTGATGAAAGTTTCAAATGGGAGGGAAACCCATTTGGGTTTCACAATTTCGGCCGCCCATGAGGGCTGATTGGCAGCTTTGTTTTGTCTTGGCTTTTGCAAGACTTACTCCTTTTCACTCAACCCAATACACACCTTTCTCTCACAACACAAGGCCAAAACTCTCTCAAAGAACAATCCATTTTCGTTCAAGGGAAGAAAGAAAAGGCAAAAAAATACGATTTTGTTGGCAGCACTTCAAGATCTTCTTGGCTGATTTGGATTGTTCAAAAGGGAGTACATCTTGGTGTTCTTCTACCTAAAAAGATTAGGTGTTTGTTTAGGCTTGTGGGTATACAAGCTTGAGGTTCTCTCTCTTGAGGGCTGGACATTCAACAACATCTCCACATTCATCTCATACATCTACAACTTTCGTACAAAAGGTTGTATCTTTAAACACCCTATGGTTGTTATGTCTTGTTTGATAGCATACTATTTCATATATATTTCGATCCTCATTCTTGGGTTTTGTTGGTTGTTTAATATGGCATAAATTTTCAGATTGTAAACGATATGATAGACCTCTTATTCCGCTATGTTTTCATAGTTTAAATGGTTAAACTAAGTGTTTTACATGTGACAAAACCCATCATACACTACAAAATACTAGTAAATAGAAAACAACTTTGAAATTTAAAAAGAAAATGCAAGACATATTCTTGTTTTTTTTGGGTTTGAGCAGAACAGCTTCAAGTTAATTTTATCATTTTATGGAAAGATTCATTATGGAATCATACAGGTATAACATATCATTTGGGAACCCCTTTTAATATGCACTTTGATTCTAGATTCTTGTTTTGTCTAAGAGTCAATAGCACTTTCAAGAAATCATACTAGAGCTATAAGATGCACACAATGATTTTGACTTTCTAGAATTGCAGCCATGATGATTGTCAGTATGTTTGTCCACTTAAATCCATAAACAGATTTTTAACTCACATTAGTGATGAATTAGGTTACATTATTTCAACAAGCATTTGTGGATCTCACACTTATATGGTAATCAACATTCCTCAGGAGATTTTTGAGTGGTCTACGGGTATTTGACAAGAAGAGACTATTATAAGAGCTTTCAAAGAGATGCCAAGCCTCAGGTCAGTGCCATCGCACAACAGAGAGGCGCAAACAACAATGAATTCTAGAATATTTAGGTTATGCTCATCCTCAAGTCAGTGTCACCGTACAACAAAGAGGCACACAACCTATCTTCTTGTTAGAGCATTTATTTTTCTTTTGCACACAATGCACCAACAACTTTAGTCATTAGCTCGATTGCTTTTAGCAACTTTTACATGTGCTTTTTCTCATATTTATGGTCATCCACACACATTTATGGCATTTATTTTGCTCGTCACCCATAATTGGAAATGCGTTGATTGTGTTAACCAGGGATAAGATGAGAACCCACAGCAAGTTGAACAGATTAGTTTGAATTTTAATTCACCAATGAATTATACTCATCTATTGTGTTGAATCTACTGACACATCATATAATGAACTAGCAACCTCTAGGTCTACTTTCTCTATGTTACCTCAGTAGCAGACTAGTTTAACTATCATTTTTCTTTAGTTGTGCTTAGACTTCTCAAACTTGTATTATGAATTTTGCATTTTGAGCAAATTAGTTTTGAAGTCCCAACCAATTTGTTCCCTGTGTACTATGATTTTCCATAAGATTTGAATCAAAATCACAGATTTGATTTCACTTCTTTCAACTAAACTACCCTCCCCCTAGTTTTTTTAAATAAATAAATACTGCAACTAATTAAATACTAAACTAAAACTATTCTCCTCTTAAAATTCTAAAATTGAAAATCTTTTTGTGTTTTTAGATTTTAATAGACAGGAAAATAAAATAAATAAAGAAAATAAATAATAAACTAAAACAAACTAGTCGGACTACAAACTTTCTTCTTCTTGAATCACTTTACATTTCTTTTTCACGCCATTAACCTCTAAAAGATATAAAAACCTAGGTTTGTCAAATGCTTTTGTGTAGAGATCGACGCATTGAAAATCAGTATTAGTTTTAACCACATTGATTAATTGTTTTTCAAAACAGTCACGTATAAAGTGATATTTAATACCGATGTGTTTAGTTTTAGGATGTTGGACCAGATTTTTTGTTACAGCAATTACAGCAAAATTATCAACAAAAATAGGTGTGTTAGAAAATTGCAAACCATAGTCGCGCATTTACTGTTGAATCCAAATGATTTGTAAGCAGCAACTTGCAGCAACAACGTATTCAGCTTCACATGTTGATAGAGCAACTGAGGTCTGCTTCTTACACTGCCAGGTGACTAATCGTCTACCAAAGAACTGACATCCCGCTGATGTTGACTTGTAATTCATCTTGCAACCACCGTAGTCCGAGTCACTATACGTTGTAAGCTCAAAGTCATCGTCGTGAGAATACCACAATCCGAGTGTTGGAGTACCCTTCAGATAACAAAAAATCCTTTTAACCCCGATGACATGATTTACTTTAAGTTTCGCCTAATATCTGGAACACAGACACATGGCGTACATGATATCAGGACGCGAGGCTGTGAGGTACATAAGAGATCCGATCATTCCTCTATACATGGTGGCATCAACCAGATCACCATTTTCGTCGGGTGCCACGTCATGGTTTGTAGCAAGTGGAGTTCCAGCAGCCTAAGCATTCTCCATGTCGAATCTACTGAGGATATCTCCTACATATTTGATCTGATGCAGGCAGATTCCCTTTGGTGTTTGATCCACCTGTAAGCCGAGAAAGAACTTCATCTCCCCCATGGCACTCATCTCAAACTCAGCTTTTATTACATATTTGAATTCTTTATATAATTCTTCATTTTTGGAACCGAAGATTATGTCATCCACATAAATCTATACCAGCAGTAAATCTCCATCCTTTTCTTTGATGAACAATGTACATTCAATAACTCCTCTACGAAAACCATGTTTCAGAAGATGAGTTGAGAGTTTCTCTTACCAGGCTCTAGGGGCTTGATGGAGCCCGTAAAGAACCTTGTCCAACTTGTAAACTCTATCCCGATGATAAGGATCCTCAAATCCTTTGGGTTGACTGACATAGACCGCCTCACGAATTTCACCATGAAGGAATGCACTCTTCAATCTAGTTGATAAACATTAATCTTCATGTAGGATGCATAGGCTAGAAATATACGTATTGCTTCCATCCTTGCCACCGGTGCAAACATTTCATTGTAATCTATGCATTCGACTTGTTGAAATCCTTGAACTACAAGTCGATCCTTATTCTTGATTATGACCCCTTGGTCATCTTTCTTGCATTTTAGCACCCATTTAGTGCCAATCACTTTAGCACCTTTTGGTTTGTCCACAAGGGTCCATACTCCTAACTTCTTGAACTGTAGGGTTCTTCTTGCATTGCACTGACCCATGCCTCATCGTTTAAGGCTTCAATCACATATTTTAGCTCAAATTGAGACACAAAACATCGATATGCACCATCATGAAGATATCCCTTTTCCATTACCGAGGCATAATCAGCTGAGTATAGCTGATTTCTTGTCTGTACTCCCGATTGAACATCCCCAATGATGTTGTCCAAGGGATGATAAACATTTATCCAAGATCCGAGAGTCGTTGGAACAACTACCTCATTTTCTAGATTGTTAAACCCAGGTTCAGTCTCTGTAGCTATTGGAGTGTGAGGTTCCGAAGTGTCAGAGGCATCAGGATTTGATGCTTGAGAACTTTCATTGGTGGAAACCTGTTCCTCCTAATCCACATTAGAGGTCTCAACTGCTTCATCATCAGAGGAAGACTCACTTACTTCAAGGTCTCCCCCTGAAGGGCTAGAAGAATCATCTAAAGAAGCAGTTGATGTCGAGTTTGGTGGATGAGTGTTTATAACATCGTACATCATCCTTGCAGAAAGCTCATCATTAGTATCAAAAGGTGGAAGATTGAAGGATTTAAAGAATCCATCATAGTCAAAGAAGAAAGAGGGTCCTTTCCCAGCAGGGGGTGGTGTATCTTTGAACATCAACGTTGCACCACACTTCTACCTGACCCGTTGAGTTGTTATAAACTCTTTTGTCTGGTATGTGTATCCGAGGAAGATCCCTTCTTCTGCCTTCTCATAGAACTTCCCTGTCTGAGTTTTCTTCAACAACATGCACGGTGTGCCAAACGGTTCTAGATACTCCAAGTTGGGTTTACGTCACTGGAGTAGTTCATAACATGTTTTCCATGTCGTTTGAACACTAGGACTCGATTGAGCATATAACAAGCATTAGCCACTGCCTCATTCCAGAATTGAATAGGCAATTTTGAGTCGGCTAGCATTGTCCTGTCAATCTCTATCATGCTCTGATTTTTCCTTTCAGCAACTCCATTCATCTGTGGAGTGTAGGCAGAGGTAAATGGATCTACAATTCCTCTTTCTCTATAGTATACCTCCATCCACTGATTCTTGAACTCTGTACCATTGTCTAATCGAATCTGCCTTACTTTCAACTTGTAGAGTGATTCTAATGTAGTTACCAGATGTTTGAATGATTCAAAAGTTTCAGATTTGGCTTTTAGAAACATCACCCAAGAGAATCTTGAGTAATCATCTGTTACTACAAAGCAATACAGATCTCCAACAATGCTTTTTGTGCTGACAGGGCCAAACAGATCCATGTGTAGACGCCTGAGAGGCAAATCAATAGAATTTACTTTCTTTGCCTTGTGAGCTTTCTTGGTATGTTTCCCTTTCTTACATGCTATGCAGAAGTATGGAAGCTGGAAATTCTTGACATTTACACCATTCACTAAATCATTCTGGACCAAATGATTCATCTTCCTAGGAGTGATGTGTCCTATTCTCACATGCCATAAGACTAAGTCCCTCTCAGTTGCCTTTGACAAGAAGCATTGAATAGTGTGATCAGTTGTGGAGGCTTTTGATAGATCCAAGACATACAAGTCGTTATATCTTGAAGCTGACATAAGAACTTTATCCTCCTTAATCACATAGTCCTTCAACATTTAGCACTTCTTGTTGTCAAATACAACTTTAAATCCTTTATCACATATCTGGGAGACTGAAAGTAAGTTGTTTTGTAGTTGTTGAACGTAGTTGACCTTGTCAAACTTCACTTTCTCGTTTCCCACTTCGCCTTGAGCGGTTATGTAACCTCCTTTGTTTCCAGCAAAGGACACATGTCCCCCTTTAATTTGTTTAACGTTGAAAAGGAGGGACGAATTCCCTGTCATGTGCCTGGACGCCCCACTATCAATAATCCAGGTATTAGTGATAGCGCTGTAGCAGACACCCTGCACATTCAAAGAAACTAATTAGTTTAGATTTGGGACCCAAGCCTTAACTGGCTTGGGTGACCCAGAGGAATCACACATCATAAACTCAACCCATTTTCATTTAGTGGATGAGGGCACATCCTTCTTCTTCTTGTCCTCACTATCAGACATGTTACTTGATTTTTCTTTTTTCATAATAAGCCAGTTTTGTGTAAGGCCTGTTTGTGGTAAACAGACGACTGACATATAGTTTGAACTTTAGGTTCACTAACACTCTTAGGTGGAGTGGTAGATCTTACTTTAGAAAAACTTGGTTTTGCATCATAAAGTTCAATTTTCTTTCTGTGCGTCTGATAATAAGGACTAAAGATCATGTATAGGTTGGACTCGCCTTAGATTAGAATGTTTATTTTTGCTTGTAATAGGTCTTTTGTTAGTTTCCTTTTGTATGTAATTAGCTTTATGTAGTTTTGCAGTCCAGTGAAACTATGAGCTATAGTTTCGCTCACAGTCAACTGATTCGTTCGCTCGGCGAAACTACTGTTTCTGCCGGGCGAAACTACAGTTTCGGCAGAACAGTTTCGCTGACAGCGAAACTGTCTCGAAACTAAGACTGCTATATATAGTTTTTGATCATTATCATTGTGGGTAAGCTTGCAAAACCCTAATCATTGATCCTTGTTGCAAGTTACCTTTTCTAAGCAGTAAATTCACAGAAATATCATTGTGCTTTGATGTTATTGAATGTATTGATCTTCATTGTCTTATATTGAATGAGTTGTTATTGTTTTCAATCTTCATTGTTCATCTTGTTAGTATATGTGTTTGATATTGAACGATTCATCATTTCATTTGCACTGAAATACGATCAAATGGACCAACAAGGACAATTAAAAGAGATATGTCCTTGTTTACCACAACTGTAGCAAGATCTCGCTTCTACAGATTGAAGAAAACTTTTATGTGATGTTGAGTTTGGGTCCTGAAATTGATAATTGTGAACCTGAACCTAAATTAACCCTTTTAAATTCATCATCCAAATTCTCAATTGGCATTTTTCCTTTTGATTTCAAAGTAGAATCCTTCTGTTTAGTGCCAGATTTCACCGGTTTACCTGTGGAATTAGAATCACTAACCAGAGGAGTGGACACCACATGATTCTTTACTGGGTTGTTATTGATAGGTCTACATTTAGTATTCAAAAGGATCTCATGTGGTGGTGGAACTACTTTGTAACCCAAACCTTCCTCATTATTTTGTTCTTTCACTAAGTTTTGAACTATGTGAGAACAACTAGCCCAACTATGCAGTTTTTGTTTTAAAGAATTAACCTCGACTTCTAAAACTGCTTTTTCCTTCTTGGTTTCTTCCAAAGAGTTTAAATAAAACTTTATATCATTAGATTGATTTAAGGCAACAACCTCGGTTTCCCTTAGTTGTTTACCCAATAATTCTATTTTTTCTTTGAAATTGCACTCATTTTGTTTTAATATACGATTAGCTTCAGTGCAGAGTTGTAAATCATTTACTAAGTTATCATTGTGTTATAATAACCTAGCAAATTTCAGATCAATGCTTTCTTTGAATTTTTCACATTCAGAACAAGCATGTTTTTTAAATAATTGATCTGTAGAACTTACCTGTGAGGAGTCAGTTGAACCAGCCATCAAAGCAGAGTTAGACCCTTCGGTGGCTTGAAATTTTGAACTTGTTGCTCTTAGCTCTTCCTCAACCAAGTGATTTACCATGTTCATAGCTTCTTCTATATCTTACAGTGCTTGTTCAGCTGCAATCTCACCTTCAGTAGGAGACCCATTATCCAATGCTTCGACAAAAGCAATATTTGATTCTCCAGGAGAAACATATCAGAAGGACCAGTCTTGTCCTTCATCACCTTGAGCCATTAGAGCCTTTGTCTCTTTGCTTGAAGATGCAGTTCTAATCACGTCCTTGTCTTGACGATTGAATGTGGGAAATGAGTTTTCATTTCTAGTTTTCTTAGGCCTTACACATTCACGTTTAAAGTGCCCCTTTTCACCACAATTGAAGCATGTGACTTTGGTTTTGTCAAAACCAAAAGTCGTATCCTTTGTGTCAAAACCAAAAGTCGTATCCTTTGTGTCAAAACCAAAAAGAAACTCGAAAGGAGCATGGGCTGGTATCATTAATGTTGAAAATGATCTAAAGGAATCTAGAAAATCTCTAAAATCGATCATTAGAAGGCAAGTAGGAACTACTTCATTTTTGAAAGAACGCAAATAACAAATGGCGGTCCATGTAGCTACTTGGAGTTGGAAAAATATTTTGAATCTTGAATTGCTCGAAGAACTAAAGGACTTGGAGGAACTATTGTTGTGTTACAAATTTGCAAATTGAAAGGAATCATGGACATGGGATGGAGACGCCTCAAATCCATTTACAATTAAATCATGCAGAGAATGGATTAGCAACTGTCACTCCCTTCCTTAATCGGGTCTAATTGTTTGGCTAAAATTGGTCTCTTTAAAAGTGCGTTACTTTGTTTGAAGGGTAGCACTCTATGGTATTCTAGTTGCTAAGAAGAATCTCTTGGTGGATGGCTGAAGATGTATAAAATAATAACTCAACCATGTTACCAATTCAAGGTATTAAATATCTTCAAGGGTTATACTTGGAAATGATATTTAGATCCTAAGTTTTATGGGGAACTCGAAACAACTTGATTTTTCATAACAGTAGAACATCTATTGAGAAGTTGGTGGATGAGATTAAGGCGTTATCATACTCATGAGCTACTTGTAGAGATAATAATATTTTCGCTTATTGGGAGAAATGATGTTATTCGTATCCGGGTTTACTAAAGTCATAATGTATATCACATAATATCTTGTATTTGTTTTTCCCTTTTGAAGCATGGTCCTATCTTGTATGGTTTGCAAGTTTTCCGCTAGTATTTTAAAAAAATCTTTTCACTGTTATCGTTCAAAAAAATAAATGATTAAAATAGATGAACACATGTCATCATCACATTACTTATATCATTTTTTCTTCCGTCTAAATCATTTATCAATTTTTACAAAATCAAAATAACTAATTTCCAAATTCCCTCTCTTATTTTAAACATTCTAAATTTTTCCAAAATCAATAATTTCTAAAAAACTATGACCTTTTTTTTAAAACGATGTATATATTTACACATATGAAATATTCTAAAGTCAAATTTTAAATAAAAGTTTTATATAAAGCCGTTTTTGTATAAAAATAGAAAATAACTAAAACCCCAAGTTTTTAAACAATGAGATATTTATTAAAATGGTATTTTGTCAAAGCAAACCTTTATTGAATACGAAAAATTAGTTATAAAACAAAAATAACTACAAACCGTATGTTTGAAATAATAAAATTTTATTAAAAAAATGATATTTTTCAAAAACAATATTCTTTGAATGAACTTTTTCTTAACATATTTCTAAATCTAGAGTTTTAAAAAACAAGTTTTTAAATAAAAGTGTTAAAAAATGTTTTATTAATTAAAATATTTACTCACACATATAGTTTTAGTTATCTTATACCAAAATAGTGTTTTATATTATTTCTAACGTTTCATTAATTTGTAATTTTTTTTATTTAACTTGTTTACATATTTATAAACTAATAGTTGGTTACCTTTGAACCGCAGAGGGCTTAAATGTAATGAGCAACTACAGTTTACAGATATGTGAACAGCAACGCGCCAACGCTCTTGTTTTCGCAAACTGATAACATTCTCCGCCGGAGCCCAAATGAATTAACTCTCAAAACCACCGTAACACCACCACCACCACCACCACCACCACCGCCACCACGTATGGTTTTTATACTTATTTTCACACGCTTACAACCACCGCCACCATTGTTTCTAAGCTCTCACAGCCACCACCTATGGCCGGAGTTCCACCGGACCACCTTTTTATCCATAAACCCCACACGTATTCTCACTCACCGGATTTACACGAAGAATCGCCGGTGGGATTCCAACGCAGAGACTTTCAGAGCAAGAAACTTCGATTTTGACTCCACCGGCGACGATGAAGACTTTGAAGATGACGATGATGATGATATGAATCAGTGGCTTGACATTCTTGAGGACTTCATTGATGGTGTGTGGATTTTTAAGGTATAATTTTGGCATGATTGAAGAAGTTGTGTTTGGATTTTAAAGGTCAAAGTCAAAAACACCAGTTTCCATGTTTGAAATTGTTGTGAATGCTTTAGGTTTTAGAAAATATGTGAGTATTATCTTGGAAATGATACTGTATTCTAGGGGTTATATATTTGTTGAGGTTTGGTATGTAATAAATTCCTGTAAATTTTGAATCTTGGTAGATATAGGATTGACCTTAAGAAGTCAAACGGTGACCAATTTCTTTGCAGATTTAAGTTTGTGCAAAATGAGAATGAGTTGATACTTATACGGGTGTGCATAATCAGTGCAGGCGTTTAGATCATATGGGTGGATGCTTCCCGCGATAATCGCATCTTTGCTGTTGGCTTCTGGTCCAAAGGCTTTTCTTCTGGCATTAGCGGTTCCCATGGGCCAATCCGCGCTTTCTTTGTTGTTTGAAACAGTTTGGGGAAAACCGCGGTATAAAACAAGGCGCAAAGGCAAGAACAAGAGAAAAGCACCACGACGACCACGTGCAGCTAGTTATATGGATATTGATGATGAACAAGAAGAATATGTAAAGAGAGAAAGAAAGAGGGCAAGCGCGTATCAAACATGGGTTGAAGGAGATGCCGGTTTAAGTGGTAACAAAACCGATGGTTCATCTTCAAGTTTTGGTGGTTGGGAAGAACTGGATGGAAGAAACCGGTCTAATAAAGATGGGAAACCGAAGAAACCAAAGAAACCAAAGAGTAAATTGGGCAGGCGAGAAAGAAGCAGCAGCGAGATGCCATTACTATTGAGATTGTTGATCGCGGTCTTCCCATTTTTAGGTACGTGGACTAGAATGTTATAAGATTATACTTGCCCAACACGTATTGCATTCTGTTTTATGCATAAATAAGGTAAATAATAGGCAGCAACATCCATGTCTTTAGGGTTCAAAGTTGATTTCATTGTCATTTGGCGTTATACTGGAACACTGATGCATCCAATTTATGTATTACAACAAAATTCTGATATGTTCTGGTATAAAATCATGGTTGATGATACAGGATGTGCTATATGCATATCAAAAAGTAATATTATTGATTCCCTACGTGAATGTTTCAAAGGGATAACGGTTTTTTCTTTTTATTTTTATTTTTATTTTTATTTTTTTTATTTTTATCGTCGTGTGCCTTCGCTAAGTGTGTGGATGTATTAGTGGGCGGTTGCTCTTTAGCAGTTAGTTTACGTCATACAAATTCTAACTGTCAAAAGAGATTTGCCCTGCAATTCAGTTGTATGCGCTAACATATTTACCTGGAAATATTTTGCAATGCATATATTAATTCAGTAGGTTTTACCTCATTTATAAGGTGTTCAATATGTCTAAATATATTATCATATCATTTTTGTTCTTTTTGACTTTGAATGTGAAATTTGCGTTCACCAGAAACAGTATCCATTTCTACTACTGTTTTCATATATATATGAATTTTATTCTACTTCATATGCAGTCTCATTGCAGTGACTTCAGTTCTCATTAAATGTACTACCTTCAAGATTTGAGAACTGTAAAAGTTTCAAGTGTAAAATGCTGTGTTTTAGAATCAACGTAGATAAATCATTACAGTTGCATGTTGGGTGTCGTCATTACAACAAAATCATAAACGAGTGATAGAATTCCCTATATCCTAGATGTAAACCGAAACATAAGTGAGTTAAATTTAGCGAGTCTCGTCACAAATACTCTACTAAACTTGATGGCCTTATTTAAATTGCAAGTAGATATCTAGTTCTCGAAATGATTATTTGCTACAAAGCTATGTAGGAAAAAGGTTCATAACTTTAAAACCAATCAAACACATTATCCCCATATTATAACGTTGTCTAGGTGAACGAGCACAAAACAAATATGTTCTTCAAATATGGATAAAAAAGAATGTTGGACTCTGAAAAAATCATACATATCAATTCAAGTGGTGGGTTGATGATTGTTCTGTTGGAAATCCCACAAGTCCAAGTATTAATGTGGATGAAAAATCTGCAAAGAAGACAAGTGTCGGCTAACCGTATTTGTATATGCGGAAGACGTAGAACAAATGTTGATAAGTTGCGGATAGTCGAAAACAAATACGGATATCCGAAAACAAATGCGAAGAGCCGAAAACAAATGCTGACAAGTATTTGTACATCCGCATTAACTAATGCGGATGCCAGACAACAAATGCACATAAGTGTTTGTTCATCCGCATTTGTCAATGCTGATGACCAAACACTAATGCTGAAGACAAAGAAGAAATATTGATCAAGATCAACACATCCGCATTAGTAAATGTGGATGAATAAAAAAAATGCTAACGAACAAAAGAAATGCCGATGAATACTTAAACTAGTTCTCTGATGCATAGGTAAGGGGTAGTTTAGTCATTTTGTAAAGACATCTTGTTAGCCTATAAATAGAATAGAAAACCTCGTATGTGAGGTGACTGTTGATAGACATTATAGACAATCAAAATATTTTGTTTAATCTTATGTTCTCAAGGTGTATTGTTATTATTTAATGCTCAAACCCTAGCATTCATTGTAACCGATCATCTTTATTAATACAAAGAACATTTATGAGTATTTCTTGTATTTAATGTTCCTTGATTGTTTGATTCCGCCATACAATCATTGACTCAATCATCATATTCGGTCCTTGTGAGAATATCAATCTCACACCCAGTCAATTGGTAACAGAGCTTTGGCTCTCGGTTCTTTTTTAGATCCGCCTAAATCAACAGAACTCGATTGATCTGGTGATTGAGTTACTAATAGAGTGTTCGACTACCTCTACTTAGTAAACTGCAGAAATCTCTTCAACGGTCACTGTTCATCTGTACTTATATTCAAGAACAAACCCGTGAACAGTTGTTACAACAGAAACATATAAACATTAGCAGATCTGGTTATACATAAGTCTGTTTGGACATTTGGACTAAGTTAAACTTAACAATCAAACTAAGCATTATTCAACAAGGTTAAACAATAGCTTATTAAAAATGGATTCACATAGTTTCTTTGAACTTGGTCATACTCCAAAACCACCCATGCTTAAACACAAATATAAGTTTAAGCAATGTAAAATCAGATTTATGAACTATATTACATGTGTAGATCCGAACTACTGGATTTCAATATGCAAAGGCCCTCACATTCTAGTGACTTTTTCTACTGATCAAGCTGCAATATACAAAACCTCAAGAATTCTTATTGAGGATCTCACACTTGATATGATGGTGATTACAAAAAGATAAAAGTTGATCTCAAAGCTTATTCTATACTCACCCAAGCACTGAAAATGGATGTGCTAAAAAGATTAAAAAAGTATGGAACTGCTAAAGCTGTTTGGGATGCACTGCTGATAATGTGTGAAGGCAGTAATGAAGTTGCTGAAATTAACAAGGACAAGCTTGTTAATCAATATGAATGTTAGGACCGTTTACGTACGGAGTACTAACTGATTCTGCGCGTATACCAACTCAAATAGTGCGGAATCCTATTTGATTAGCAATCCAATCAGGGAGAACACAGTTCAAATCAATCTAACGATTAATAAAACGTTACGAATGATTAGAACACGATAACTGTGATATATGAACTTGTAACAGGTTTTCTTGAGTCTCTGGACGGCTAGGGTACGGTTATGTGCGTAGGTATTCGAATTGTTACGTTTTTTCACGAATTAGGTGGTATTTATAGGTTAAGGTCTTCCAATTGTACGACTGAACCATTAGCATGGTTCAGTCGTGCGACTGAAGCATGCGATTGATCCATCCGCACGACTGAGGGTCCAGTCGTGTGGCTGAGTCAATCTTATGTCTCAAATGTGCGACTGATCCAATCTCCTGGTTCAGTCGAGTGATTGGTCCATTAACATGAAGTATTCATGCGTATGGTCCATTAGCATGGTTTATTCACATGAGAATTTCACACGATTAAGTTTGAACATGTTTCTCAATCATTATTGACTAAGAACTATGTATAATAACCTTACACCTATATAGTTAGTTTAATATACTTTACTACACAATAAACAATAAAATATTAAACATTATATCAACCACACATTGCATTTCATTCATACCCATTCAATTACATATATGTAAGACATGATACACATTTTATATTAAGTTCCTAAACTAGGTACATATGTATCAACAAACTCCCCCTTGGACCTAGTTTACATCATTGTCTAACATTCTTCATTAGCTCTTCGAATTTCTTGTACTTTTTCTCTCTTGTAGCTTCGGCATGTATCTCAAATGCAAAACAGAGTCTTATCACATTCTGAAACTGGAGGGCTTGTACAATATCCTGCGAGTCATAGAATAGTGGCCACTTGTATAAAGTATAAACATTGTCAGCAGACAAGTTAGTCAACCACAAAGGGTCAAATACCTGGATAGTATCCATTTGGCTCTCCTCACTTCACCTGTTCTCCAATCGTAGTACCACCACTTGAAGTGTGGAGTGAAGTCCTGTGGCTAGGTGAATATGGGTGGTGGTATATAAGTGGGTGGTGAAGGGTAGGCTGTAGTGGTGGTGGATGGGAGTGAGGTAGTGAAAGGTGGTGTGGTAGTGGTGGTGGTGGTGGTAGCTGTGGTGGATGTGCATGTGATGGTGGTGGCTGTAGTGGTGGCAGTGGCAGTGGGAGTGGATGTGGTCATTGTGAACCTTGGCCTCTTCCCCTTTTTGCCATATGTTTGAGCCATCCTCTTTCTCCTCGAGCCCTTGGACATAGTGGCTCCCCCTTGGCTGCTGGGCTGGTCTAGGGTATAAGATGGATCAGTAGCAGCCTCCGCAGACTCACCCTGGCGTCCACCTACCGCCCTAATCCCTCGCTCGGTGGCAACCACCCTGCTGCCCACCGTCCGAACTAATGGCTTCTCATTATACTCCTCCTCCTAATCAGGATGAAAGTCCTGATGGAATCCTGCTGTATCAGCTCCTTCGTGGGTGGATGGTGGAGATGTAGCATCTGTGGTAGTGGCCCTAGATTGGGTGGGGCCAGTATCTCCACCATCACCACTATCATCATCATCAGAATCGTTGGATGGGAGCACAATCGGCTCAGAATCTGAGTCACTATCATCATGACGCCACTTCCTCCGAGTTGGCGTCACGTAGTCCTCTCGGGCCAAATTCCCAAACAACCTCCTTACAGGGGGCTTCACCTGTTTTCCCCAGTATACCTTCATCCGCCCTAGGGTGGTATCATCCATCACCTCTAGTGTAACTACATCCTCTCTCTCCTTGGGCAGCGAATGAAGCTTCTGGTCGATGATCATCTGTATGAATCGTGGGTACATGTAGAAGCCTTCCTTGCCTTTGGCCTCTATGTTCTCCACTAAGTAGGTGAAGATTATCCTCGAAAAGCTGAACGGGTGGTTCAGCACCAGAGCTACATAGGCGTTCTGGATCTGGTCTGATAACTCATCAAATCCGCCCTTCCTCAAGGCTATACACTTCAGCAGCACATGGGCTAAGTATTTAAACTGGGGGCACAGGTTGCTCTTGTTGAGCACACCTGCGTGTATGTCCCCGGAGTACTTAGCCCGAAGAAAACATCCTCGAACTGTCAACGGATGCAGTCTGGTAGGGTAATCACCATCATCTCCCAACTCTAAGAATGTCCTTAGGTCCTCCTCACTGATGTCAATGTCCTGACCAAGATGGAACTCCGAATCCGGTGGGGCTCTGAGGACCTATCTACAACAGCGCTTTCCTAGAAAGCCTACTGTATCGACTTGTAGGGTGTGCACGGAGTGGAGATAGCTCTGAAAATCCTCGATCTCCGTAGAAATGAAATAATGCCCACAAACTCAGACGCGTTCCGGGATGTCATGTCTAGATGAGCACATATGTTGTGCTTTGTGCTCATCGTCCACCGACTCGCCATGCTGCTATAACACAAGATAGATAAACATTAGAGTGTGTGTAACTGAATGACATTTGAATTTATAGGACTTAAATTCTTCTGTTCCGTCGTGCGAATGGACAATGCGACTGAGTCTGAGTCGTGCGATTGACCTCATTCGTGCGATTGAGCAAGCGACTGGGCTTAGTCGTATGCTGTCCCATGCGGCTGACACAGTCGTGCGACTGAACTCAAACACATGGTATAGTCGTACGATTGTGCCATTCGCCCAACTCAGTTGTGCGATTGAAATTCGTCAGTAAGTCCATTCGCATGATAGTCTGTGTTTCCATTCAAATTCAAATCTTGGGCAAATGTTGATGTTAGATGTTGTGGTTTGGCTCATTAGACTTGCAATCGTTCCAATCAACATCTAACACATTTTAAGTTAGCGATTCACTTAGTTTTAAAGGTTTATTTTGTGAACTAAGTGTCGGTTCTTATTAGGGCTCAAATAGCGTCGATTTAGGGCACGATTTGAAGAGCTTTTGAGTGGATAACGCCGCACATTACCTGTATAATCCAGAGAGATCGTTAGAAGCAACAATAATGAGTCTATAACACTCAATCAAGATTTTGGCAGCGTAACGGTACAATCGTGCGATTTAGGGGCGATTTGGGGGTGATGAGTGACTGCGACCGACTGCCCCTCTATTTCTACTAGGGTTTCCTCCAGTCGTGCGACTGAACCTATTTGCACTCTTGATTCGTGCGACTGAGTCTCAGTCGTGCGACTGGCACAGTCGGTCACCTTCAGTCGTGTGACTAGGTTTCAGTCAAGCGACTGTCTCATTCGGTCACCTCCATTTGTGCGATTGGTTCATTCTGATGATCCAAACGTATGGATTGACCTATGCTTATGGTCCAATCGCACGTCTGGTCCATAAGTGTGGTTTAGTTGTGCGATTGGGCTCATACGTATGGTCCAATTGTACGACTAGTCCATACTCATAGTCCAGTCGTGCGAATGGATCATACTGATGAGTTTGACCTTATGACCATTCATACACTTAGCCTTTTTACTTATTGATAAGACATTTTGACTATTGATCATCTTAGACATGACCATTTAACTTAGAAAACTGTTGATCACCTCAGACGTGATCTGTTTAACAACAAAACTTTGTCACCTTGGACATGACTCTTTTTCATTTGAAAACCCCATTGTTCACCTCAGACGTGACCTTTTTAGGGAGTGAATCCCAGATTGACTTCTGATGCGTAGTCCGACATTTAACTACTAAGTTAACTGAAATTAACTGAATTAAACAACTAGAAATAAAACAAAGCTAAAACATATTTTTTTATTTTTGTGTGGTTGAAATCCTAAGATAAGTATCTACCAGTTTTTTCTTCCTGGATAGTATAGCGTCAAGTTACTTTGATTATAACTGGAACGATTCATTTTGGAATTATACATGTTTATCTAATCATTTGGGACATTTTACCAAAGCCTTTTGATGCTAGATTCTGGTTTTCATCGAGATTCATTAGCAAGTTTAGGAAATCATACTAGTGTTGTAAGATACACACAATGATTTGGACTTTCAAGAATTGTAGCTCACGATGATTGTCAGTATACTTGTCCTCTTAAATCCATACCCAAATTTTTGACACACATCGGTGATGATTTAAGGTTTAATTATTTCAATAAGCATTTGTGGATCCCATGCTTATATGGTAATCAACGTTCCTCAGGAGATTTTTAAGCGGTTTACGGGTATTATGCAAGAAGAAACTATTCTAGAGCTTTCAAAGAGATGCTAAGCCTCAGGTCAGTGCCACCGCACAACAGAGAGGCGCAAACAACAATGAATTCTAAAATATTTAGGTTATGCTTATCCTCAGGTTAGTGCCACCGCACAGCAGAGAGGCACACAACCTATCTTCTTGTTTGAGCAATTATATTCTTTTTGCACAAATCGCACCAACAACATAGGTTATTAGCTTGATTGCTTTTTGCATTTTTCATGTGCTTTGCTCATATTTTATGGTCATCCGCACACATTTGTGGCGTTTATTTTGCTCGTCACCCCTTATTGGAACTTCGTTGATTGTATTAACCAGGGATAAGATGGGAAACCACCGCTTGTTGAACAACTTAGTTTGAGCTTGACATCACCAATGAGGTCTACTTATTTATTGTGTTGAATCTACCAACATATAATCTAATGAGCCAGCAACCTCTAGGTCTACTTTCTGTTTGTTACCATAGTAGCGTACTAGTTTACCTATCATCTTTCCTTTTATTTTGCTTAGATTTCTTAGACTTATACTTCGAATTTTGCATCTTAATCATTACATTCTTTTAAAGTCCCAAACTCTTTGTTCCTGTGTTCTATCATTTTCCATAAACACTGAATCAGTATCAAAGATACGATCTCATTTCTATTAGATAGACTGTCCTCCTCTCTCGTTTTTTTAAGTACTAAAATTTAAACAACTAATTTAATCCCCTAAAATTCTAAAACCGAAAATATTTTTGCGTTTAGAATTTTAATAGGCGAAGAAATAAAATAAAATAAAAGAAAATAAAATAAAAATAAGTCTACTTGTCGGACTATGTACTGTCATCGTCTGAATCACTTCACTTTTCTTTTTAACGTCGTTGACCTTTAACAGGTATAAAAATATTGGTTTATCAAAAGCTTTTGTGTAGAGGTCAGCACGTTGAAAGTCTGTATTAATTTTAACAACATCGATTAAATTCTTTTCAAAACAATCACGTATAAAGTGATATTTAATTCCGATGTGTTTGGTCTTAGGATGTTGGACCAGATTTTTAGTTACGGCTATAGCAGCAGAATTATCAACAAATATAGGAGTGCTAGAGAATTTGAAACCGTAGTCCAGCATTTGCTATTGAATCCAGATGATTTGTGAACAGCAGCTTGCAGCAACAACGTATTCAGCTTCACAAGTTGACAGTGCAACTGATGTCTGCTTCTTACACTGCCACATGACTAATCTTCTCCCAAAGAATTGACATCCTGCTGAAGTTGATTTGTAGTTCATTTTGTAGTAGCCATAATTCGAGTCACTATATGCTGTAAGCTCAAAGTCATCATCATGAGGATACCATAACCCAAGTGTTGGCATACCTTTCAGATAACGAAATATCCTTTTGACTCCTATAAGATGGTTGACTTTCGGTTTCGCCTGATATCTGGAGCAGAGACACATCGCGTACATGATATCAGGTCTTGAGGCAATGAGGTACATGAGGGATCCGATCATTCCTCGGTACATGGTGGCATACACCAGATCACCATTTTCATCGGGTGCTACGTCATGGTTTGTAGCAAGTGGAGTCCCAGCTGCCGAAGCATTCTCCACATCGAACTGACTTAGGATATCACCTACATACTTGGTCTGATGTAGAAATATGCCTTTTGGTGTCTGATCCACCTGTAACCCGAGAAAGAACTTCATATCTCCCATGTCACTCATCTCAAATTCAGCTTTCATTACTGCTTCAATTTCTTTACATAGTTCTTCGTTCTTGGAACCGAAGATTATGTCATCAACAGAGATTTGAACTAGCAGTAAGTCACCATCCTTTTCTTTGATGAACAGTGTACAGTCAATCACTCCTCTACGAAATCCGTGTTTCACAAGATGAGTCGAGAGCTTTTTATACCATGCTCTTGGGACTTGGTGGAGCCTGTAGATAGCCTTATCTAGTTTGTAAACTCTGTCCCGATGATACGGATCCTCAAATCCTTCTGGTTGACTAACAGACACTATTTCCCGGATTTCACCATGAAGAAATACACTCTTTACATCCAGTTAAACTTTAATCTTCATGTAAGAGGCATAGGCTAGGAAGATACAGATTGCTTCCATTCTCGCCACAGGTGCAAAGACTTCATTGTAATCAATCCCCTCGACTTGTCGAAATCCTTGAACTACAAGTCGAGCCTTGTTTCCGAGTATGACCCCTTGGTCATCTTTCTTGTATTTAAAGACTCATTTGGTGCCAATGACCTTAGCACCTTTAGGTCTATCCACCAGTGTCCATACACCTAACTTCTTGAATTGAAGAAGTTCTTCTTGCATGGCACTAACCCATGCCTCGTCGTTTAGGGCTTCACTGACATATTTTGGCTCAAATTGAGACACACAACATCGATACGCTCCATCGTGAAGATACCCCTTTTCCATTACCGAGGCATAATCAGCTGCGTATAGCTGATTTCTTGTCTGAACTCCTGATCTTACATCCCCAATGACATTTTCCAGAGGATGATAAACATTAAAGCATGATCCAGGAGTGGTGGGAGTAACTACCTCATTATCCAGGTTGTGAACCCTCGGTTCAGTATCTGAGGCAGTAGGAGTGAGGTTCCGAAGTGTCAGAGGCATCAACATCAGATGCTTGTGTACTTGCAGTAGAGGAACTTGTTCCTCCTGATCCACCTGATCGTTCTCCACGTCTTCATCATCAGAGGAAGAGTCACTTACTTCCTGTGCTCCCCTTGCTTGACTGAAAGACTCACCTTGTGAACCTAATGTTGTTGAGTCTTGTGACGGTGTGTTTAAGACATCATACATCATTTTGGTTGCTAACTCATCTTTAGGAGGGGAGAGAAGGATGTTGAAGGACTTAAAGAATCCATCATAATTGAAAAAGAATGCAGGTCCTTTGCCAGCAAGGGGGTGGTGTATCTCTGAACGTCGATGTTGCACTACACTTCTACTTGACCCGTTGAGTTGTTGTAAACTCTCTTATTCGGTATGTTGTATCCTAGAAAAATTCCTTCTTCGTCCTTCTTGCTGAACTTCCCTGACTGAGTTTTCTTCAGAAGAGTACATGGTGCTCCAAACGGTTCGAGGTACTCTAGATTAGGTTTACGTCGTTGTAGTAACTCGTAACACGTTTTACCATGACGCTTGACCACCAGGACTCGATTTAGGGTGTAACATGCATTGGCAACTACCTCATTCCAGAATTGAATGGGCAGTTTCGAGTCTGCTAGCATTGTCCGGGCTGTCTCTATTAGGCTGCGATTCTTTCTCTCAGCAACTCTGTTCATTTGAGGAGTGTAGGCAGATGTGAACTGGTGCACAATTCCTTTTTCTTTGCAGAATGCCTCCATCCATTGGTTCTTGAACTCGGTACCGTTGTCTGAGCGAACTTGTCGTACCTTCAGCTTGTAGAGTGACTCCAATGTAGTTACCAGCTCTTTGAATGATTCAAATGTCTCTTATTTTGATTTCAGAAACATCACCCGAGAGAATGTTGAGTAATCATCCATAACTATATAATAGTACAAGTCACCAGCAATGCTCCTCGTACTAACTGGACCAAACAGATCCATGTGAAGAAGTTCAAGAGGCAACTCAATGGAATTAACTTTCTTAGCCTTATGAGCTTTCTTGGTCTGTTTTCTTTTCTTACAAGCAACATAGAAATCCGGTAATTGGAAGTTCTTAACGTTTACTACACGCACTAGATCATTCTAGATCAAGTGATTCATCTTCCGGGGATTTATGTGTCCCATTCTCCTATGCCAGGAGATGGAGTCTTTCTCTGTTGCCTTTGACAAGAAGCATTATACTTGATAATCAGTTGTGGAGGCCTTTGATAGATCCAAGACATATGGATCGTTATATCTTGAAGCTGACATTAAGACTTGATCCTCCGGGATTACATAATCCTTCTTCAACACATAGCACTTTTTATTGTCAAAGACTACCTTAAAGCCTTTGTCGCAGATTTGGGATACAGAAAGTAAGTTATTTTGAAGTTGTTGAATATAGTTTACCTTATCAAACTTCACTTTCTAGTTTCCCACTTCCCCTTGAGCTGTGATGTAATCTCCTTTATTTCTAGCAAATGAAACGTGTCATCCTTTAATTTGTTTGACGTTTGAAAGGAGAGACAGGTTTTCAGTCATATGCCTTGATGCTCCGCTATCAACAATCCAGGTATTTGTAAAAGCACTATAGTGGACACCCTGCACATTTAAAGGAAATGATTAGTTTAGGTTAGGGACCCAAGATTTAACTGGCTTGGGTGACCCAGAGGCATCACACATCATAAATTTTACCCACTGTCCATTTGAGGGTGAGGGTAGATCTATTTTCTTCTTGTTCTCATTATTGGACACTGTACTTGATTTTCTTTCATAGGCAGTTTGTGTAAGGCCTGTTTGTGATAAACAGGCGACTAGCTTACAGTTTGAACTTTATGTTCACTAATCCTTTTTGGTGGAGTGATAGAACTCCTTTTAGAAGACCTTGGTTTAGGATTATGAAGTTCAATTTTCTTTCTTGGTGTCTGATAATAAGGACAGTTAGAACAATGTGTCCATACTTTCCACAATTATAGCATGATCTACTTTCTATACGTTGGTGGAACTGTTACTGTAGGGAGGTGTGTGGCACAGGTGTGACTTTAGTCTATTTGGGTTTGGACACTTCTTGTTTAGATGTTTTAGCTTCTTGAACAAAATTCATAGTTTGAACATTTTTAACATCTGTACCCTGTTTATTTGGACTACGACATGGTTGCACGAGGTTGGTTAACTTGTTTGGTCTTTTTGGGTTCAGAATTAGACATGTTAGAACCTGACTTCATCTTAACTTTTTCAAATTGCTCATCCAAATTAACACTAGGCATCTTACCTTTAGATTTTAAAGTGGCATCCTTCTGTTTAGTGGCAAATTCCACCGATTTATTCGTGGAATCTGGATCACTAACTAGAGGAGTGGACACAACATGATCCTTGATTGGATTGTTATTTATAGGTCTACATGTAACATTCAACAAGGTCTCATGTGGTGGTGGAACCACTTTGTAACCCAAACCCTCCTCGTTGTTGCATTCTTTTACTAAGTGCTCTTTCACTAAGTGCTGGACTATGTGAGAAGAACTGGTCCAACTGTGTAGTTTTTGTCTTAATGAATTTCCTTCGACTTCCAAAACTGCTTTTTCTTTCTTAGTTTCTTCTAAGGAGTTTAAATAGAACTTTATGTCATTTGTTTGGTTAAAAGCAACAACTTCGGTTCCCTTAGCTGTTTATTTAAAAGTTCTATTTTCTCTTTATAACTGTGCTCATTTTGTTTTAGAATCTGGTTGGCTTCTGTGCACAGTTGTAAGTTATTTACTAAGCTATCGTTGTGATCTAATAACCTAACAAGTTTTGAGTATATGCTTTCTCTAAATTTATTACATTCATTACATGCATGACTATCAAAAAGTTGGTCTTTGGTACTTACCTGAGAAGGTTCGGTTGAATCAGCCATCAAACAGAGTTTGACTGTTCGGGTGCTGGTGATTCTGAACCTGTAGTTCTGAGATCATCTTCATTCAGGTGAGTGACCATATTAGCAGTATCTTCATGATCTGACATTACTAGTTCAATTGTTATATCACCTTCACTTACAGTGTCATCATCCAAAATCTCAACATTGCAATGTTTGACTCACCTGGGGATACAAAACGAAAGGTCTAATTTTGACCTTCGTCATCTTGTGTAGTCAAAGCCTTAGGATCTTTGCTTGATGATGCAGCTTCACTTGTGGGTTTGTCTTTACGGTTGAATGACGAGAAAGGATTACAGTTACCTGTCTTCTTGGGCTTCACACATTCACGTTTGAAGTGCCCCTTTTCTCCACAATTGAAACAGGTAACTTTGGTTTTGTCGAAACCAAAAGTTGTATCCTTTGTAGCTATCAAGTTCTGTCCAGTCTTCTTCACGAACTTCTTGGCTCTTCGAACATCACTTGCCAACGCGCACATAATGTCAATTCTTCCCAATTCATTCTCGTCCACTTGCTCGTAATCCTCATAAGCCAGATGGCAATTTCCGATCTTTCCTGCAACTAGACCATCATAAGAATGAACAACCGTAGCTAAGAGGTCCATATGCTCCTTTGCAACCTCCACAGTGATATTCCCGAGATTCTTGGTCTTCAACTTCGTAGCGTTTGATTCAGGTACTATATATTAGGTGCTAGATGACCCTGACGTTTCAGATCCTGAAGTAGAGGCTTGGGGAGAGGCTGCTGAACTTGACACAAATGCAGTTTGAAGTGTTGCTCCTGAGCTTTTTGATGTGGAAGTTGATACAGAGACGGGTTCTGATCGTAAGATCCTTTCTGAGACCTGTACTTCATCCTCAGTTCCTCCTCCCTTAGTTTCAGGATGAAGTTGTTTATGTCTAATTTTGCCAGTAGATTGTTGTGTCTCAAATTAGACATAAACGAGTCCCATTTCTCTGGCAGACCATCGGCAAAGCTTGATGCCTTATCTTCCATTGACGTTGTAACCCCATGAGTGTGCAACTCACTCATTAAATGGTAGAATTGGTCTATGACATCGTCCAAGCTCTCCTTACCCATCGATGAGAAGTTATCAAACTCCTTCTTCAAAGCCTTTGCCTTTAGAGCTTTTAACGATGCATTCCCGTCGTATCGTTTTTCCAGAGCCTCCCATAATTTCTTTGCCTGTTTATTCTCAGAAAATTGATGGAATATATCCTTAGGTATCGACTGAGTCAATAGAATATACACCTTTTTCTCAGCATTGTACTTCACCTTCTGGCTATCAGTCATGCCGCCCAGAGTAAGTTTAACGCCATCAGCACCCACCGGCACACTATAACCAGTCTCGATTGATTCCCACAGATTGTGATCTACACCATTTAGAAAAAGTTTGAACCTTTGCTTCCATTGTGGGTAATCGTCTAACGTGATAAGCTTAGGCGGCTTATTGTGATTCCCAATCTCATTTTCCAGAAGTAATAGGTTCTAGATACGTGAGTCCCTACCTGCAGTAAACGCAGAGTATTGATCTTCCATTTTTTATTAACTTTGAGAGTTAGAACAGAACTGTTTCACTCGTGCGAATTGTAAGGCCCCGTCCCCAGGACGCTTACAACTGGCCAATTATTGCTCATAAAACATGTAATTACATTTATATTTCATAAAAATATCGCAGCGTAACGTCAAAACAACTTTTCATTTCACTAAGAATGTTATTGTAAATTAATACAAACATCAATTACATATTTTCATTTGTTCGCATTACAATGTAAAAGTATTAACAAAAGAATGCCATCCAAAATGGCAAGTAGCTGCCCCGTGCCATCCTCAACAATGCTCACCTGCCAACTGGAAAATGCATAAAACGTCAGCATTGCTGAGTGAGTTCTAGTTTTATAATAAAACATACTTTAAATTCATTAAAACCAATCTTTACTTTTGCATGTGATCACGCATCATACGTACACATAGATAATATCTTAATTATCTTCATCATCGTTCATTTCGTACTTTTATTATCTTTCGTTTTCATCTAGGTCCTGTCATGTGCTTAACCCCCCTCTAGAGCACCAAGCAATTCATCTAGGGTTAAGCGACACAGACCCTATACACTTGGTCAATCACAAAGATTGAACCCCTGTGTGCATCCTCATGGGGTATTTAACCCGCACACAGTTGAGTTGACAACCCCTCATTGGGTATGAACCTCCATACATATGCTTGATCACACAGATCAAGCCCCAGTGTGCATCCTCATGGGATAGCTAACCTGCACACGGTTGAGCTAACACTCCTCATTGAATGTGAACCTCCATACATTTGCTTGCAAGACTTTCTTACGTTCGTTCATTCATTAATGCATGCATTTTTTCATTTCGTTCCTCTTTTCATCATCTTCCACTTTACGTTACATATTACTTTTCATTTTGTTCATTAACATTCAACATAAAGCCGCGGGAAAATAAACATACATAATAAGGAACATCATCATACACAGTCAACATCATCATACAGGGCATCATGCAACATAACATAAATCATACTTACCATCACGCATAAGCATCAAACATACATCAAAACATGCCCATCATGATCTCTATGACCTCAAAAGTCAGCTTACATGAGCCCCCGGGAACATTCCAAGTCGAATCCTAAATCTCACTTTTCCCCAGAAAGTCAAACTATTCTAAGTGTTCATCCATATTTGCCTTTTGTTCATCCGCATTGTTATAGCTCATCCACATTTGCTATAGTACATCCGCATTCCCTTTCCTTCATCCGCATTTCTTTTACTTCATCCGCATTTCCCACTACTCATCCGCATTTCCCACTACTCATCCGCATTTCCCACTACTCATCCGCATTTCTCCTACTTAGTGGAAAATGTCAATCCGCATTAACTGTTCATCCGCATTGACTTCCTATGTTCATCCGCATTGACTTTCGATGTTCAACCGCATTGACTTTCTCTGTTCATCCGCATTGACTTTCTATGTTCATCCGCATTGACTTTCTATGTTCATCCGCATTGACTTTCTATGTTCATCTGCATTTCTTTCTATGTTCATCCGTATTTCTTCTGCATACTTAGGCAGATGCTAAAACTTAAACATACGAGCTCTAAACATCGGAATTTAGTTCCTAAGCACTGTCTATCATGTTCTAAGCTTAAGTCTTACCATCTAAGCCTTAGAAACACCATCATACATCATCAAGCATGAACATAACCACATATCACATCATAAATTCAACATACACACAACCAAACATTCGGGTTTGAAACCCAGTTTAATGAAAACATACAATCATGCATTTCCAACCCCCAAATCAGTTAAAAACCAGTAAAAGAGGGGTTCTAGAACTCAAGCTCTTGAGTATGGCTTCTTCCAAACTCGTTTGCAATTGAGTTCAACCGCCTAGAAACCCACTAAAAACATACCCAAACACATATAAACACACATAAGCACAACCCGAAGACATAACCGGTTAAGAACACATAAAAACATGAATTCTTACCTTGAATTCGTACTTTTCTTCTTGTTTCTCTTCAAAACCCAGAGTTCTTTGCTTCTTGCTACTCTCTCTTTAAAAATCCGAAAATTTTGTGATGTGTGTGACATATGAGCGGCCATACCAACTTTTACACCCACTTTTCAAACATTTGTCCTTTTTGTCACTTTTAACCCCTAGACTTGGGTTTTATTTCTTTTCCTTCTTTTTCTTCACTTTATTCTTTCTTTCTTTCTTTACAAATAACCGGATGTTACAAGTCCACCCCCCTTATATAGGTTTCATCTCCGAAATCTGTTATTCCTCAAACAGTCATGGGTAATGCTGTCTCATCTCTTCTTCAGTCTCCCACGTAGACTCGGATCCTTTCCTGTGCTTTCACTGTACACACACAAAGGGAACCACTTTATTCCTCAGCCTCTTCTCTTTTCGATCAATGATTGCCACTGGTTGCTCCACATAATTGACCTGTTCATCTACTTCGATATCCTCCAATGGGACAATCATATCTCATCCGCTAGACACTTCCTCAGATGAATACATGGAAAGTCGGTGAATTCCACTTAACTCATATGGTAATTCTAGTCTATAGGCCACCTCTCCTACTCGAGCAATGATTCGGAAAGGCCCTATATACCTTGGGATCAACTTGCCCCGCTTTCTGAATCGGATGATACCCTTCCAAGGTGAGACCTTCAACATAACCCGTCACCCACCTCAAACTCATCGATTTGCGTTGTTTATCACCATACGACTTCTGTCTATCTTTGGCTGCCTTCATGAAGGCTTTGATATTTTCTAGTTTCTCAGTCGTAGCCTCAATTACCTCGATGCTCCCTAATTCTTTCTGACCAATATCACCCCAACACACGGATGTCTTGCATCTCCTACCATATGGCATCTCATAAGGTGGCATACCAATGCTGGCATGATACTGTTGTTATATGACTCAACTAACGGTAAGTGGTTATCCCAACTTCCTCTGAAAACGATAACACATGCCCGAAGCATGTCCTCTAATGTCTGAATGGTCCTCTCTGACGACCATCAGTCTGGGGATGAGGCCGTGCTGACGTGTACCTCGTCCCCATAGCATCGTGAAATTTCTTCCAAAATTTAGATGTAAACCGGGTGTCACGATCCGACACAATAGACACCGGCACACCATGACGAGCTACAATCTCCTTAATGAAAAGATCAGCCAACCTCTCGATGAATATGTCTCACGAATTGGTAGAAAGTGAGCACTCTTCGTTAGACGATAAACTATCACCCATATGGCATCATACCCTTTCGGGGTACGCGGCAGCTTCGTAATGAAATCCATGGTGATGTGCTCCCACTTCCATTCTGGTATATCCAAGGCTGGATCTTCTCATACGGCTTTTGGTGCTCGGCCTTCACCTGTAGACAAGTGAGGCATTTACTCACAACTCCACCACATCGCATTTCATACCCGGCCACCAATAATCTTTCTTCATGTCTTGATACATCTTTGTGGCACCGGGATGAATAGAGTATCGAGTCTTATGAGCTTCATCCAAAATCTTCATCCGTAGATCCCCAAACGAGGAATCCATATCCTCCCAATCGAGTTCTAACACTAAGCGTGTTCTCACCCAATTTTGTAACTAGACCTCTCATTCTTTCAGAGTTAAGGTGATCTTCTTTCAGTGCCTCCTCTTGAAACTCTTTAACTTGCTTCATCACATCAGAGGTCATAATCATCTGGTAAGCTTTTACCCGAATCAGCTCGGGCCTTCTTTTCGACAAAGGGCATCTGCCACCACGTTGGCTTTGCCCTGATGGTAATGGATCTCGCAATCATAATCTTTTATCAGCTCCAACCATCTCCTCTACCTCATTTTTAAATATTTCTGCTCAAAGGAGTACTTCAAGCTTTTGTGGTCAGTGAATATGGTGCACTTCATCCCATACAGATAGTGCCTCCAAATCTTTAGCGCAAAGACCACGGTTACTAGCTCCAAGTCATGAGTAGGATAATTGACCTCATGAACCTTCAACTGTCGGGATGCATAGGCTATAACCTTTCTCCTCTGCATTAGCACACACCCAAACCCGAGTAGGAAGCATCAGAATAAACCACCAGATCTTCACTTCCACCAGGTAATGACAGAACAGGAGCTTGAGTCAATCTCCCCTTCAATTCTTCGAACGCCTCCTCTTGAGCTTGACCCCATACAAACTTCACATCTTTCCGGTCAACTTAGTTTGTGGAGAAGCGATCTTAGAAAATTCTTGGATGAATCTTCTGTAGTAGCCCGCCAAACCCAAGAAACTACGAATCTCGGATGGTGTCTTTGGAGACTTCCATTGTATCACCGCCTCTACACCTTGCCGGGTCCACCATAATCCCGTCGGGATTCACCACATGACCCAAGAATTGAACCTCGCGCAACCAGAACACGCACTTGGAGAACTTGGCGTACAACTTCTCCTTTCTCAACGTCTCTAAAACTTCCCGAATATGACCGCATGCTCAATCTCGCTCTTCAAATAAATCAGAATATCATCAATGAACACAATCTTGATTTATCCCACATTGGCCGACACACTTGATTCATTAGATCCATAAAAGCAGCTGGCACGTTGGTTAATCCAAAAGACATGACAAGAAACTCATAATGATTATAACGCGTGCGAAAATTTTTTAAGGACATCCTGCTCTTTCACCTTCAGCTGATGGTAACTAGATCGAAGATGTATTCTTGAAAACCAACTGGGACCTTGAAGCTGATCAAACAATCATCAATTCTCGGTAAGGGATATCGGTTCTTTATCGTCAACTTATTCAGCTCACGGTAGTCAATACACATCCTCATACTATCGTCTTTCTTCTTCACAATAAGACTAGAGCACCCCAAGGAGAGATACTCGGTTTAATAACCCTTATCAAGCAGCTCTGCCTGCTCCATCTCTCTTTCATCTCAGTCGGAGCCAAACGATACGGTGCCTTGGCAACAAGATGGGCACCGTATCAAGTCAATCTGGAATTCAATCTCTCGGTCAGGTGGCACTCCTGGTAAGTTGTCTGGGAACACGTCTAGAAAGTCACACACAACCGGGACATCAGACAGTTGTGGTGTTGGTGTTTCCACATCTTTCACATAGTCAAGTAGGCGCTACATCCATGCCTCATGCACTTTCCCGCCACCACCATTGAGATTACTCTTCGGATCGTCGTGACCCGATCACCATAAACTGTTACTGAACTCCCGTCAGGCGCTGTCAACGAATCATCTTCTTGCGACACACAATGTTTCGCTTCATAGTCCGCCAACCAATCCATCCCAAGAATCATATCGAAACCACCTAAGGTCATCATAACGGTCTAACCGAAACTAAATCTGACCTCCAATTCCACATCACATCCTTCTATCACTTCAGAAATCCTGGTAGACTTACCTATGGCAATTTCTACATCAAAAGGCGCATCTATATTCTTACTACTAACAGGTAGTTTAGCATAAAAGCGGCAGAGATAAAACTTTTACTAGCACCAGAATCAAATACACAGAGCTAAAGTTTGGTTTACTAGAAACTATCTGACACAACATCAGGGTTCATCCTAGCCTCCTCCTATGTCATTGTGAATGCTCTGGCGCTCACCCTCGGTCCTTCACCTCCGTTCTTCTTCACCCCAGAACCCTCTCCTCTGCTTTTTTACATTCCCTACTCATGTGACCACTTTCCTCACAGTTGAAACACTTCAAAACCCCACAATCTCTAGCCATATGACCAAGCTTCCCGCACTTGAAGCAGATATTTGTCCCCATTGCATTCCCACGAATGTTCCTTTCTGCATTTGCCACATCTCTTTGACCCCATACCAGATTTGACCACACGGCGGTCATCCATCCATGCCTTCTTGTTACCTGTTGGGGCACCACCCCGACCAAGCGTCTTCCCATTCCAATTCCGGTCGCCACCGCCCTTCTTGCTCACTTCAGCCACCACCACCTCTCGTTCGTCATACAACCTTCCTGCCAGATCAACTGCCGACTAAAACGTGCTCGGTCGGGCATCAATCATGTGCCTATGGATATCCGCCGACAAGATCTGAACATACCTCTTGATTTTTCATAATAGAGGCGTCACCTGATCCTGCACCAGTCGTGTCATTTCATTAAACCTGGTGGTGTATTGTTGATGTGTCATAGTTCCCGCCTCCAACTACAAGAATCCCTTTCAACTTTATCCATCTCACGGTGAGGACTGAACTCCTCAATCATTAGTCTCTTCAACTCCGACTACCTCATTCTTCTGATAGCCCGAATGCCCTCAGCTTGGACAATATTGTCCCACCAACATAAAGCTGAGTCCATGAAAGGGTGGGTGGCAAACTTCACCTTCTGATCCTCCCAAAACTCGTTGATGTTTAGAACAGCTTCCATTTCTCTCACCCACCTGTGAGCAACAGCATCATTGCCGTTACCATCAAAAGTAGGGGGCTTGCATCGTTGAAACGCCCCGTAGTTACAGCCTTGTGCCGCCTCCGGTGTAGGTTCTTCTTCTTATTCTTCCTCTTCGTCGTCGGATACAACCGTCTCAGTCTCGGGCTGTCTCCTTTCACTCGTAGGTCTACTTCTTTCCTTCCTTTCTCCTTCTCTCACAGCTTTGATAACTTCGGTCACCACAGACGGTAAGATTGTCTGCATGACCTGATGGACTTCTTCCACAACAGCCTCCTTCACCAAGGCCCTTAGACTGGAACTCTCATCACCGCCCTCCGGATGAGGGGTCTCTGATTCTTCATGAACCACCTTCTAGGCCCTAGGCCTTCCTCTCGTAACTTGTGGTTCAGCACCACGTCCCCCACCACGTGAAGCTTTAGATGATCTACCACCGGCCATCCTCACACACATGTTGAAAGATTCAAACACCAACACGGTCATTAAAGGGAACAACTCAATTTATGTCAAGTAGTAAGTCCATAATTACAGTGGCCAGTTGTGATTAGCCACTTATTTTACTCTTCATACCCCAAGCATTACCTATCTTGACTTCATCAGTATCTAATTCTACCAGTAACACAAAATCACATAACATGCACACGTAATACCGGTTAATCATTAAGAAATACCTGATGGCACGCAGCTACTCGGACTGGCATCCCTTCCCTTTCCGTCCCATTTTCAGTTTAAGTTAAGGTTTATTTTGGAAATTTACCCGTTTTACTTAAACTTTGGCTCTAATACCAACTTGTAAGGCCCTTCTCGTGGACGCTTACAGCTGGCCAATCATTTCTCATAAAACATGTAATTACATTTAGATTTCATAAACATCGTAGCGGAATGTCAAAACAACTTTTCATTTCACTAAGAATGCCTTTGCAAATTAATACAAACATCAATTACACATTTTCATTGTTCGCATTACAATGCAAAAACATTAACAAAAGAATGCCATCCAAAATGCCAAGTAGCTGCCCTGTGCCATCCTCAGCAATGCTCACCTGCCAACTGGAAAATGCATAAAACGTCAGCATTGCTGAGTGAGTTCTAGTTTTATAATAAAACATACTTTAAATTCTTTAAAACCAATCTTTACTTTTGCATGTGATCACACATCATACGTACACATAGATAATATCTTAATTATCTTCATCATCATTCATTTCGTACTTTTATTATCTTTCGTTTTCATCTAGGTCCTGTCATGTGCTTAACCCCCCTCTAGAGCACCAAGCAATTCATCTAGGGTTCAAACTAACCCCATACATCTAATCAATCACAAAGATTGAACCCCTGTGTGCATCCTCATGGAGGTATTTAACCCGCACACAATTGAGCTAACAACCCCTCATTGGGTGTGAACCTCCATACATATGCTTGATCACACGGATCAAGCCCCAGTGTGCATCCTCATAGGGTAGCTAACCCGCACAGGGTTGAGCTAACACTCCTCATTGAGTGTGAACCTCCATACATTTGCTTGCAAGAATTTCTTACGTTCGTTCATTCAATAATGCATGCATTCTTTCATTTCGTTCTCTTTTCATTATCTTCCACTTTACGTTATATAATACTTTTCATTTCGTTCATTAACATTCAACGTAAAGCCATGGGAAAATAAACATACATAATAAGGAACATCATCATACACAGTCAATATCATCATACAGGGCATCATGCAACATAACATACATCATACATACCGTCAGCATAAGCATCAAACCTACATCAAAACATGCCCATCATGATCTCTATAACCTCAAAAGTTAGCTTACATGAGCCTCCGGGAACATTCCAAGTCAAATCCTAAATCTCACTTTTCCCCAGAAAGTCAAACTATTCTAAGTGTTCATCCGCATTTGCCTTTTGTTCATCCGCATTTGTTATAGCTCATCCGCATTTGCTATAGTACATCCGCATTCCCTTTCCTTCATCCACATTTCTTTTACTTCATCTGCATTTCCCACTACTCATCCGCATTTCCCCTACTCATCCGCATTTCCCACTACTCATCCGCATTTCTCCTACTTAGTGGAAAATGTCAATCCGCATTGACTGTTCATCCGCATTGACTTCCTATGTTCATCGGCATTGACTTTCTATGTTCAACCGCATTGACTTTCTGTGTTCATCCGCATTGACTTTCTATGTTCATCCGTATTGACTTTCTATGTTCATCCGCATTTCTTTCTATGTTCATCCGCATTTCTTCTGCATACTTAGGCAGATGCTAAAACTTAAACATACGGGCTCTAAACATCGGATCTTAGTTCCTAAGAACCATCTATCATGTTTTAAGCTTAAGTCTTAACATCTAAGCCTTAGAAACACTATCATACATCATCAAGCATGAACATAACCACATATCACATCATAAATTCAACATACACACAACCAAACATTCGGTTTGAAACCCAGTTTAATGAAAACATACAGTCATGCATTTCCAGCCCACAAGATCAGTTAAAAACCAATAAAAGTGGGGTTCTAAAACTCACCTTAGCAGCTCTTGAGTATGGCTTCTTCCAAACTCGTTGCAATTAAGTTCAACCGCCTAGAAACCCATTAAAACTGAGAGTTCTCTTACCCGAGGACATAACCGGTTAAGAACACCATAAAAACATGAATTCTTACCTTGAATTCGCACTTTTCTTCTAGTTTCTCTTCAAAATTGAGAGTTCTCTGCTTCCTGCTACTCTCTCTCTCTAAAAATCCAAAAATTTTGTGATGTGTGTGACATATGGGCGGCCATACCACCTTTTACACCCACTTTTCAAACATTGTCCTTTTTGTCACTTTTAACCCCTAGACTTGGGTTTTACTTTTGACTGGGTTAGTGAATTTGAGATTCTCATTAAGAATCGAATATAATGACTGAGTTAATGATTGAATGGCGGAATCATACAATCAACAAACATTCAATGCAGAGGAAATACTCATAAATGCTTTTGTATATAGTAATAAAGGTGATTGATTACAAAGATTGCTAGGGTTTAGCAAGAAATGTAATAATACACCTAGAGAATACAAATATTCTGATTGTCTAAAATTCTGTCACCTCATGTACGAGGTTATCTATTCTATTTATAGGCAGACAAGATGCCTTTACAAAATGACTAAACACCCCTGACCTATTACATCAGAACTAGTCTAAGTCTTGATCCGCATCTCTGCTTGTTCATCCGCATTGGCAAATGCGGATGGGTTGACTTGATCAACATTTCTTCACTGATCATCCGCATTAGTATGTTGGTCATCCGCATTGGTTAATGCGGATGAACAAATACTTCTGCGTATTGTCTGGTCATCTGCATTGGCAAATGCGGATGAACAAAGTCTTGTCCGCATTACTAATTGGTCTTCCGCATTTGTCAATGCGGAAGAACAAAAATTGTCCATATTGTTTTATGTCTTCCGCATGACAATGCGGAAGACCATACTTGGTTTTTCTTGTGCAAGATCTTCATCCGCATTTCTTCTTGGACTTATGGGATTCCAGCAAAGCAACCATCAACTCACCCATTAAATTGGCATGTATGATCCTTTTAGGGTGCAACAATACTCCCCTAAGGAGTATACAGCCTATTTTCTTCAATGTTTGGGAGGTGATTGATGTTGTGAGGATTCTGCTGGGTCTTGTGCAGGCAGTAAAAATGCTGTTTTAGTTGAATCCAGAATGACTTTAATCATGTTGACAAAATCTGTTGCTTCTGACATTCTTTCCCTACTTAGCACATGTATCTTTATTTTGCTCATATTGTAGATGGCTTCTAGTTGTAACTTCTTTAGAGAAATAGGTTCCCAATTAGATATAGTAGAAATACCATCTCTGTGAATTAAAAAGCTCCCATCCACATCTAACTCCAGTTTAACAATATTCCCAAGTTGCAATGGAGTCTTCTTCTTCTTTCTTTTGTCTCTCTTGGAAATGATACGATCATATGCCATTTTCAGCAACTTGATGCACTTTAGGAAGAAGTGCATATCTTGTTCTCCCAGTTTGTTGCTTATTTCCCTAAAATGTCTAGTATATATATAGTGGATATAAGATTCATCAAGCAATCTTCATATCCACTGAATAGTCTTATTTCAGCACCTTCCTTCCTCCCCACTTTCTTTCAATCACCATCTCATAAGTTTTCTCATCATAGTACACATTTGAGATGGGTGTAGAGGAATGAGTACCAGACACCATTTTTCTGTTCAAAGATTCTGTGGTTTCACTTTTAACTATGGAAACACAACTTCTTTAGCTTGTATTGTCTTCTTCGTTCAAGGGGATTAATAAATGACTTATCTTTCCTCATGCATATTGCCTTTAATGATTTGAAATTATCAGTCCTTTTGAACATTTTGAGTATGTTTTCAAACTCATATCCCCTGAACATAGCTGAGTGATTGATCAGTTCCAGTTGAGCAAGTTCTTTCAAGTCATGGATATCCAGGGCATTTACAAGAGCAGAGTACTCTATAAAGGATTGTACTAGCCCGGAGATCCTTTTAAGCATAAACATGTTCCAAGTGTGTCATACTTTCATGCAATTATTTTTGGTCAACTTTGCCTTGGGAGGAAAACACCCCTCTAATTAACTCTGCAGTGGTTAACCTTCTTGTAGTTTAGTTGAGAGGGTTCAGCAAACCATTAGGGTATTTATGAAGTACAGGAGCCAACAATTCTTGATCTTTTGGTTTAGCAGCATGTCTTGAGCTGTCACTCTAGATCTTGGCTTTTTGTTATGATTTCTTCTTCTATCTGCTTGAGTCTATCTTTCTTTTCATTAATCATTGGAGAGAGAGTTGCAGCACTTAATGAGTTTATTTTCATATTCCCAAGCTTCCTTCTTGTGAAGCCTTGGCTTGAAAGAATATCCTTCATTTCCTTATCTGACATGCTATAAGGATCGGGAAATAGTGGTTCAGGAGTTGAGGTTGATTTCTTCATGGCTGACAGTTGGGTACAAGAACCTTTCTAGAAAATGATCTTTCATACTTAGTTTCAGAATTTGGATCCAACAGTTTATTGACCTTTTTTCTTTGCTTTCATGCCTTCATATGTCATACTAAAGACTTCATCTGAATCATACCCGTGATTGATCAAAAATATTGCTTTTATCATCAGGTCATCAGTTTGAGCCTTAACATTGCTTTGAAGTGAGGGACTAGAAGAGGATTCAGCCTTTTTCATCTCCTCAGGCAATTTTTAAGCCTTTTTTGTACTTTTTCTTGATCATCAACCTCTTTCTCTCTTTATTTTTCTTTTTCACAAAAATTTTTAATCATATGTTTTTGTTCTTCTGATAATGACACAACAGGTACCGTTTGCATGCTCAACTTTTTCTCCAATGGAACTCGCGATTGAGGAATGACCACAATGGGTTCAGTGTTGGTCCTCTGGTCTGCAACAAAACTGTTAGGACCGTGTACGGACGGAGCACTAACTGATTTACGTGTATACCAACTCAAATAGTGCAGAATCCTATTTGATTGGCTATCCAATAAGTGAGAACGCACGTACAATCGATCTTAGAATGTATCTAAACGTTAAGAATGATTGCAATACGATTTTGTGCGATCTATGAACTTCGAACAGGGTCTCTAAGGTCTCTGGATGGCTAGGGTACGAATAGGAGTCGAAATATTGAAAGTGTCACGTTTTTCCACGAACTAAGTGGTATTATAGGTTAGGGTTAGTCAATTGTATGACTGGACCATTAGCATGGTTCAGTCGTGCGACTAAAGCATGCGACTGAGTCAATCACACGACTGAAGGTTCAGTCGTACGACTGAGTCATCCGTATGTCTTAGTCCTGCGACTGATCCAGTCTCCTGGTTTAGTCGTGCGACTGGGCCATTAGCATGAAGTATTCATGCGTATGAACATTAGCATGGTCTATTCGCATGAAAACTTCATATGACTAAGTTTGAATATGTTTCTCAATCATTACTTGACTAGATCTATTCAAACAACACAAACCTATATAGTTAGTTCAATATGCATTAATAAATAATAAACATTGAACATACATTGAAACATTTAACATAAGATCATCAATCACATATTCTTTCATTCAACTCATACATTCATTTACATTAGGACATGACAGACATATTACATTAAGATCGTAAACTAGGTACATATGTATCAACAAACTCCCCATTGGACCTAGTTTCCTCATCGTCTGGCATCCTTCACTAGCTCGTCAAACTTCTTATGCCTCTCCTCGACTGTGACTCCAGCATGTATCTCGAATGCAAAACAGAGTCTTATCACGTTCTAAAACTTGAGGGCCTGTACCACATCCTGTGTATCATAGAATAATGGCCACCTGTATAAATTATAAACATCACTACTAATAGGTTGGTTAGTCACATTGGGTCAAATACCCGGATGGTCTCCATTTGGCGCTCTTTCTGCAATACTATGACCGCTTCACCTGTTCTCCAATCATAATACCACCACTTGAAGTGGGGAGTGAAGTCCTGTGACATTTCCCTCATGGGAATCTTTGACATAGTGCACGGAGGACTCCACTTCAGCACCACTTTGGGTTTCCCAGTCCTTGGGTCCACCTCCGACCTTCGAACATACCTCGTAGGTTGTTAAGGCTTGAAGTTAACCCATCTAGTGTGGTATTCTTTCTTCAACGCAGCTTCAAACCAGCCTGACATCTTCCTGGGGTCAGCATACAGCAGGTCATGCGTGCCAGCTGGTTGAGCTCAAAACCAGGGAGAGTTTTCAGATCATGTGGGAATCTAAAGTACTCGATTCCCTTCTCCCTCTTCACTGCATATACATTAAGATCCTCAAAGTAAGCCCATGCTATAATCTTGCCAGACACCTTTAGATGCTTCTTTACTTTGTAGAGCTTGGCGTAGGCACTCGGCTTTGGCGCTGTGCGTCAGGCATGGATCTGTGCAAGACAAGCCGCCCATTCAGCCTTTTTGATCTCAACATCGGCGTTCGAGGCTTGGGCTTGGCTTTCTGATTTCTCAGCCTCCTTCTCTGTCGTATCCAGTTTAGCATACATATCACTGTCGAGAGTATCCCCAAAATCAGGAACCACATTTCCCTCTCGATCAGATATTCTGGATAATGCTGTGCTATGACATCTTCAATCTCTATCTCATCCACATCGTTGAGCTCGTCATCACTAGCAACATCGACGGTAGGTGCATCTTTAACCAGTTCATCTGGATTTAATCGGAACATCTCTGCAAGTTGCTCATCAGTAAGGTCGTGAACGATTTCTCCTTTTTCGGGAGTATAGCTTATTGACCTCCTGATAATCCCTTGCAGATCAAGTATCATAGTGAATTGAGACTTGATCTGCTGCAGGGGAGCAACATCATATTCATCCTGTTGAGATAGTTGATCTGCTTGATTTAAAACATGTAACACATCATTCATTAGTAAGTAATCAAGACAGTTAAATAATCAAATATATACATAAACATTCAGTACATGAGTTTAATACATGATTCAATTACACAAAAGTTCAAAATACATAAACATCTAGTCATTACTTTGATCTTTAATCATGGGTTCTTCAGCTGGCGGGGCCGAGGACGAGGCACCCTGATCCTCAGCTTTCTTGAATCGTCTCTCTCTTGCTTGAGTGGCAGCAAATGCAGTAGCATCATCTCTGCCCTCATCCTGTCCCGCATCATTATCTCCCCCATCATCATCAATATCATCCTTATCATCTTCATCATCATCACCATCATCATCCCCTTCTCTAATCTTTAGAGACTCATCCTTGGATCCCTTGAGCCTCAGCATGAGCTTCTTGTTTCTTGCATCCAAACCCTTATCCTCTATACAGAGGATGTCTGCATCTCACGTAGCTCTGTGATCTCCTGACTCTGAGCCTCAATCCTCTGTACAGACGAAGCCTGCATCTCATGCAACTCCGCGATCTCTTGGCTCTAAGCCTCAATCCTCTGGGCCTGGGAGACATTGAGCTCTATCAATTGATTAAGCTAAGTGGCTCTCTGCTCATCCATCGCCAACAGCTTCAATACTAACCGTTCAGGTTAGCCAGCTGCTCCTCCAACCCAACGATGGAAGAGGATCCAAAAGTAGGTGGACCTGTGATGAGGTCCCGGTTCCATGAGAGGTAGTGGTGGTAGTGGATGTAGAGTAGATGGGTGGTGGGATATGTGTGAAGTCGCTGGATCGATAAACATCTGAGCGTGTTCTTGACGGAAGGAAACAAAACCAAAAACCAAGAGACAAACAATACACGAACTATAATTAAATGGTTTCATTGATAAAACCTAATGATTACAAGCTCGTGACAACATAAGAATCAAGACTCTTGGCAATGGGAGATCGAGCATGATCTCCCCTCTCATCCATCCGGCACCCTAGGGCCCGAGCAACTCCTCTCTCAAAACCATCTTCTCTCTACACATTGAAACTAGTATATATAGGCCTCAACCCACCCATATCAGATACGACTGGGCCCATTCGTGCGATTGGACCATGCGTATGGTTGAATCGTACGATTGGACCATGCATATGGTTCAATCGTACGGCTGGACCATGCGTATGGTTTAATCGTATGACTGGACCATACTTATGGTTCAGTCTTACGAATGTCCCAATCGCATCCCTCAGTCTCGGTCGTACGACTGAGTCTCATTCGCATATGCTCCGGCGAATGACCCAGTTTCATGTGTTTAGAACATATCAGGTGTATTACATTAAGCCTAGACTATTCGACAAGCGATGAATAGACTATATATGACTATATATGCTCCAACAATATGTATGGATGGTGAAGGGATGGCTGTAGTTGTGGCAGGTGGAGGTGTGGTAGTCATGATGGGTGGAGTGGTAGTAGTAATGGTGGGTGGAGTAGTGGTGGTGGTGGCTGTGGTGGAGGTAGTGGTGGCTCTAGTGGTGGTAATGATGAGTGTAATCCTCCTTCTCTTAGTCTTCATCCCATGGGGCTGAGCCATCCTTTTTCTCCTCATGCCCTTTAAGGAGGATGCTCCCCCTGAGATGCTGCTGGGCTGATCAGGGGCATAAGTGGGATCTGCAGCAGTCTCCCCAAACTCGCTAGGGCGTCCTCCAACCTCCCAAATACCTCATTCGGTGGCAACCACCCTGCTCTCCACAGTACGAGTCAAGGCTCCTCCTCATCAGATGAAAGTCCTGATGAAAACCAGCTGACTCTGCTCCACCTTGGGTGGATGATGGAGATGCTATATCAGCAGTGGGGGCCCTCGATTGGGTGGGCCCTGCATCTCCACCATCACCACTATCATCATCATCGGAGTCATCATCCGGGAGCATAATCTGCTCGACATCAGAATCACTGTCCTCGTGGTGCCACTTCCTCCTAGCAGGCGCCACATAATCTTCTCGGGCTAGATGCCCCAACAATTTCTTGACAGGGGGCTTCACGTGCTTCCCCCTATACACCTTCATGCGGCCCAAGGTGGTATCGTCCATCACCTCAAACACTACTACGTCCTCCTTCTCTTTGGGCAACGACAGGAGCTTCTGATCAATGATCATCTGAATAAATCGAGGGTACATACAAAACCCCTCCTTCCCCTTCCCCTTAATGTTCTCCACTAGATAGGTGAAGATCATCCTAGAGAAGCTGAACGGGTGTTTCAGCACCAACGCCACGTAAGCATTCTGGATCTGATCGGATAGCTCGTCGAACCCTCCCTTACGCGAAGCTATGCACTTGACAACACATGGGCGAGGTACTTAAACTGGGGGCACAGGTTGCTCTTGTTGAGCACACCTGCATTGATGTCCCGAGAGTACTTAGCCCTCAGAAAGCAGCCTCGGACCGTAAGTGGATGTAATCGTGTGGGGCAATGAGCGTCCTCTCCAAACTCTAAAACAGTCCTGAGATCATCCTTTGTGATCTCGATGGCATGGCCACATATCGAGCTCTTGATGCAATGGGGCTCAGAGGACCTGTCCACAACAGTGCTTTCCAGAAAGCCTTTGGACTGTGCGATAAGGAGTACATGGTGTCGAGATTGCTCAAAATATCCTAGATCTCCGTAGGAATGTGATGATGCCCAAAAACTCTACAACATTCCTGGAAGTCAAATCCAGGTGAGCACATATGTTGTGCTTAGTGCTCATGGTCCAGCGACTCGTCATCTGTTACACAATATAGATAAATATTAGAGTGTGTAAATGAATACCATTTGAATTTCTTAACTTGAATCTTTCTGTTCTGTCGTGCGAATGAACTGTGCGACTGAGGTTTAGTCGTGTGATTGAGCTCATACGCTCGACTGAGCATGCGACTGGGCTTAGTCGTATGCTCTACCAAGCGGTTGAACCAGTCGTGCGACTGAACTCATTCGCATGTTTCAGTCGTGCGATTGTGCCATTCACCCATCTCAGTCGTGCGACTGAGCCATTCGCCCGACTCAGTCGTGCGATTGAAGTTCATGAGGGCGCCCATTCGCATGACAGATTGTTGGTTCATTCAAATTCAAATTTTGAGCAAATCGTAGTGTTAGACGTCATGGTATGGCTCATTAGTCTCGCAAACACCCAACATAGCTCCTAATAACCTTTATTTTAACATTTATCTTAGTTTTATCAGTTTATTAGTCAAACTAGTCTCGGTTAGTTTTAGGGCATAAATTCGAGTGTCGTGGGTACAGATTGTTGAATCTTTGGAGTGTAGAACATCATGCATTACCTGGACAATTGCTGGAAATCGTTAGAACACAACAAATAGCAGTTTAGAGCAATCAGACGAAAATCGGGCAGAGTTTGGTTAAGTCGTGAGATAAACAAGAGCGATTGGGGGTGAATAGGGTTTGCGACCGACTCCCCCTCTATTTATACTAGGGTTCTCTCCAGTCGTGTGACTGGACTTAATCGCGCAGCTGGTTCGTGCGATTGAGTCTCAGTCGTGCGACTGACTCAATCGGTCACATTCAGTCGTGTGACTGGGTTTCAGTCGTGCGACAATCCCATTCGGTTGCTTTCATTTGTGCGATTGGTTCATTCTGATGATCCAATCGCATGAATTTACCCATGCTATGGTCCAATCGCACGTCTGGGCCAAACATGTGGCTTAGTCGTGCGATTTGGCTCATTCGTATGGCCCAATTGTACGGCTGGTCCATACTTATGTCCAGTCGTACGAATGGCTCATTCTTATAATTTTGACTTTGTGAACATTTTACATTTATCCCTTTTAACACTTGGTAAAACATTACGAGCATTCGATCATCTCAGACATGATCGTTTTTAACTTTGGAAACATTTGATCACCTCAGACGTGATCCTTTTAACAGTAAAACATTTTGTCACCTCAGACGTGACCCATTTGACATTTGAAAACACATGTGGTCGCCTCAGACGTGACCCTTTTAAGTGATTAAATCTCAGATAAAATTCCACTATATAGTCTGACATTAAAAATAAATTTGACTAAAAAATTGAAACAAAATAAAACAACTATAACTAAAAGATAAAACTGAACGTATTTTTATGATTTTGTGTGAGGTGGAAATTTTAAAATAGATTTCTACCAGATTTCTTTCTAGAACAGTACAGCTTCAAGTTATTGTGACCATAACTGGAAAGATTTATTATGGAATCATACAGGTAATCAAATCATTCAGGACGTGTTACCAAAATCTTTTGATGCTAGATTCTTGTTTCCATCGAGAGTCATTAGCAAGTTTAGGAAATCATATTAGTACTATAAGATGCACACATTGATTTGGACTTTCAAGAATTTCCACCACGATGATTGTCAGTATCCTTGTCCACTCAAATCCATACACAGACTTTTGACATAGGTTGGTGATACATTAGGTTTAGTTATTTCAACAAGCATTTGTGGATCCCACGCTTATATGGTAATCAATGTTCCTCAGGAGATTTTTGAGCGGTCTACGGGTAGGATACAAGAAGAAACTATTCTAGAGCTTTCAAAGATATGCGAAGCCTTAGGTCAGTGCCACCGCACAGCAGAGAGGCGCAAACAACAATGAGTTCTAGAATATTTAGGTTATGCTTATCCTCAGGTCAGTGCCACCGCACAGCAGAGAGGCACAAAACCTATCTTCTTGTTTGAGCAGTTTTCTTTTCTTTTTGCACATATCGCACCAACAACATGGGTTATTAGCTTGATTTCATTTTGCAATTTTCATGCGCTTTGCTCATTTTTTATGGTCATCCGCACACATTTGTGGCGTTTATTTTACTCGTCACCCCTTATTGGAACTTTGTTGATTGTGTTAACCAGGGATAAGATGATAACCCACAGCTTGTTGAACAATTTAGTTTGAACTTGACATCACCAACGAGGTCTATTGATATATTGTGTTGAATCTATCGACATATCATCAGATGATCTAGCAACCTCTAGGTCTACTTTCTCCATGTTATCTTAGTAACAACTAGCTTTACTATCATTTTTCCTGTTATATTGCTCAGACTTCTCAGACTTATACTTTGAATTTCGCATCTAATTCAATTTAAATCTTTGAAAGTCCCAAATTCTTTGTTCCTGTGTACTATCATTTTCCATAGTCCTTGAATCGGTATCATAGATACGATCTCATTTCTATCAGCTAGCCTGTCCTCCTCCCTTGGTTTTTTTATGTACTGAAATTAGAGCGACTAAAATTAACGCTAACTTCTTAACCTATTCTCCCCCTAAAATTCTAAAACCGAAAATCTTTTTGAAGTTTTCGAATTTTATAAGACAGGAAATAAAAAATTAAAATAAAATAAAATAAAACAGTGTCGAACTACACGTTTTCATCTTCTGATTACGTCACTTTCTTTTTCACGCCATTAAGCTCTAAGAGATATAGAAATCTCGGTTTATCAAAAGCTTTTGTATAGAGGTCGGCGCGTTGAAAATCCGTATTAGTTTTAACCACATCGATTAATGTTTTTCAAAGCAATCACGTATAAAATGATATTTAATCCCGATGTGTTTGGTTTTAGGATGTTGGACCGGATTTTTAATTACAGCTATGGCAGCAGAGTTATCACATATACAGAAGTATTAGAGAATTGCAACCGTAATCCGCATTTGCTGTTGAATCCAGATGATTTGTGAACAGCAACTTGCAGCAGCAACATCTTTGGCTTCATAGGTTGACAGAGCATCGAGGTCTACTTCTTACACTGCCAGGTCACTAATCTCCTCACAAAGAATTGACATCCTGCTGATGTTGACTTGTAGTTCATTTTGCAACCGCCGTAATCCGAGTCACTATACGCCGTAAGCTCGAAGTCATCATCATGAGGATACCACAACCCTAGTGTTGGTGCCCTTTAGATAACAAATATCCTTTTAACCCAATAAGATGGTGACTTTCGGTTTCGCCTGATATCCGGAGCATAGACACGTCGCGCACATGATATCAGGTCGTGAGGCTGTGAGATACATGAGGGATCCGATCATTCCTCGGTACATGGTGGCATTAACCGATCGCCACTTTCGTCGGGTGCTACATCGTGGTTTGTAGCAAGAGGAGTTCCAATTGCCGAAGCATTCTCCATATCGAACCGACTGAGAATATCACCTACATACTTGGTTTGATGTAGGAAAATTCCCTTAGGTGTTTGATCCACCTGTAATCCGAGGAACTTCATCATTTCTCCCATTGCACTCATTCGCTCTGCTTACATTACTGCTTCAAATTCTTTACATAACTCTTCGTTTTTGGATCCGAAGATTATGTCATCAACATAGATATATACAAGTAGCAAGTCGCCATCTTTTTCTTTGATTAACAATGTACAATCAATCACTCCTCTTCAAAACCCGTGTTTCACACGATCAGTTGAGAGTCTCTCGTACCATGCTTTGGGGGCTTGATGAAGCCCGCATAGGGCCTTATCTAGCTTGTAAACTCTGTCCCGATGATATGGATCCTCAATCCCTCGGGTTGACTGACATACACTGTCTCTCGGATTTACCATGAAGGAATGCACTCTTCACATCAAGTTGATATACTTTAATCTTCATATACGATGCATAGGCTAGGAAGATACGGATGGATTCCATTCTTGCCATAAATGCGAACACTTCGTTGTAATCAATACCCTCGACCTGTCAAAATCCTTGAACTACAAGTCGAGCCTTGTACCTGATTATGACCCCTTGGTCATCCTTCTTGCACTTCAAGACCCATTTAGTGCCAATGACCTTAGCACCTTTAGGTCTATCCACCAGAGTCCACACACCTAACTTCTTGAATTGAAGAAGTTCTTCTTGCATGGCACTCACCCAAGCCTCATCGTTCAAGGCGTCACTTACATATTATGGCTCAAATTAAGACACAAAACATCGATAAGCTCTGTCGTGAAGGTATCCTTTTCCCATGACTGAGGCATAATCAGCTGAGTATAGCTGATTTTGTGCCTATACTCCCGATCGTACATCCCCTATGACATTGTCTAGAGGATGATAAACATTAAGTCGTGACCCGGGAGTGGTGGGAACAGCTACATCCTGACCTAGATTGTGAGTTCTAGAGTCAGAATCTGTAGCTGTTGGAGTTTGAGGTTCCAAAGTGTCAAAGGCATCAGCATCATATGCTTGTGTACTTATTGTAGCAGGAACCTGTTCCTCATGTTCCACCTGAACATTCTCCACATCTTCATCGTCAGAGGAGGAGTCATAATTTCTGGTACTCCCCTTGAGCTGCTAGAAGATTGGCCTTATGAACCAGATGTTGTCGCGTCTAGGGGCGGTGTGTTTAAGACATCATACATCATCTTTGTAGATAGCTCATCATCAAAAGGCGTGAGAGGAATGTTGAAGGACTTGAAGAATCCATCATAATAAAAAAGGCTGGTCCTTTTCCTGCAGGAGGGGTGGTGTATCTCTGAACATTGACGTTGCACCAAACTTCTACTTGACCTGTTGAGTTGTTGTAAACCCTCTTGTTTGGTATGTTGTATCCTAGAAAAATCATTTCTTTAGCCTTTTCACTAAACTTGCCTAACTGATGTTTCTTCAGCAACGTACATGGTGCCCCGAATGGTTTGAGGTACTCCAGATTAGGTTTACGTCGTTGTAGCAACTCGTAACACGTTTTTTCCATGTCGTTTAACCACCAAGACTCGATTCAAAGTGTAACATGAATTGGATAGGTAGTTTCGAGTCTGCTAGCATCATCCTAGCAGTCTCTATCAAGCTTCTGTTCTTCCTTTCAGCAACCCCCGTTCATCTGTGATGTGTAGGGGATGTGAACTGATGTACAATTCCCGTCTTTGCAGAATGCCTCCATCCACCGATTCTTAACTCTGTCCCATTGTCTGAGCGGATCTGACGTACCTTTAACTTGTATAGAGATTCCAAAGTTGTCACAAGTTGTTGAACGAATCAAATGTTTTTTATTTGGATTTCAAAAACATTACCCAAGAGAATCTAGAGTAGTCATCGGTGTTTCTCTACAAAATAGTACAGATCCCTAGCAATCTCTTGGTGCTTACTGGACGGAACAGATCCATATGTAGAAGTTCAAGAGGCAATTTAATAGAGTTGACATTCTTTGCCTTATGAGACTTCTTGGTCTGTTTTCCCTTCTTACACGAAACACAGAAATATAGAAGTTGAAAGTTTTTGACATAACTCCATTGACCAAAACATTCTGAATGAGATGATTCATCTTCCTTGGATTTATGTGTCCCATCCTCCTATGCCAGGAGATGGAATCTTTCTCAGTTTCCTTTGACAAGAAGCATTGGACTTTTTTATCAGTTGTTGAGACCTTTGTTAGATCTAAGACATATAAATCATTGTATCTTGAAGCTGACATTAAGACCTGGTTTTCAGGAATGGTGTACTCCTTCTTCAACACGTTGCACTTCTTGTTGTCAAAGACCACCTTGAAACCTTTGTCACGATCTGGGATACAGAAAGTAAGTTGTTTTGTAGTTGTTGAACGTAGTTGACCTTGTCAAACTTAACTTTCTGATTACCCACTTCTCCCTGTGCAGTATGTATCCTCCTTTATTTCCCGCAAAAGAAACATATCCTCCTTTAATTTGTTTGACGTTTGAGAGGAGAGACAGGTTTCCAATCATGTGCCTAGATGCTTCACTATCTACAGTCCACATGTTTGTGATAGCACTGTAACGAACACCCTACACATTCAAAGGAAATGATTAGTTAAGGTTTGGGACCCAAGCCTTAACTGGCTTGGGTATCCCAGAGGAATCACACATCAAAAAGTCAACCCATTGTCCTTTGAGGGCGAGGGCATATCATGATTCTTACTGCTCTCAGTATCAGATATTTGACTTGATTTTTCTTTCCACAAGCCGCTTTGTGCAATGCCTGTTTGTGATAAACGACGACTGGTTTATGGTTTGAACCTTAGTTCATTATTTCTTTTAGTGAGTAATAGAACTCCTTTTAGAAGAAATATGTTTTGAATCTTGAAGCTCAACTATCTTTCTCGGTGTCTGATACTGAGGACAATTAGAAGCTAATGTCCTCTCTTTCCACAATTGTAGCATGATCGAACTTCTACATGTTGGTGTAACACCCGATATTTATTATTTTGAAGCCGGTGAAGAAAGAAAAGAAAATAAAGTCCAAAAGGTCGAGGGACCAAACTCGCCAACGAAGAAAAGTTGGGAAATGTGGTGATATATGTAGGGAGGGCTGCCCCTCTCCCCACACTCACATTTTAGTTTACAAAGAGGAGAATAGAGAGAAAGAGAGAAAAAGAGGAAAAGTGTCGGTTCGGGTCGCCAAAATCGCGTGAAGCAAGCCGAATCGAAGCTCTTGTCATTGTGCTCGTTTAGGTGAGTTCTAGGACCCCTCTTTTACTTGTTTCAAACGATTTGGGGTTTGGAAACATCTGAAATCGAGTTTTTCGTATGTGTGTAAGTTGACCCGTTTGTGTATGTGTATGTATATGTATGACGCGATTGTGACTTGATTTCTTGCTTTGTTTGTGCTTGAATGATGTTATGGTATGCATCCCTAAGGTTTAGGATGGTCGATTTAGGCTTAAAATGGGTTTAGATGAGTTGGGGGCCGAAAACCCTCGCTGCAGTCGGTTGAACTGCACTCCGCACCAGTTAGGGTTAGGCGACCGACTGGAGGCCGAATGGAGGCCATACGGACGATAGGGTGCGATTGGGGTCCATTCGCACGATTGGGTTCATTCGCACGATTGAAGGGCCAGTCGCATGGGGGTCATGTGACTGAAGGTCCATTCGCACGACTAAAAGTCCAGTCGCATAGGTGCTCATCCGCATTGTCCATTCGCACGACTGGATGTTCATTCGCATAGGTGTTCATCCATATTAGTTCATTCGCATGATGTTCAGTCGCATGGAGGCAATGCGACTGAAGGGTGTCCGTATGCCCGAATAGGGCTGTTGAACCGAGGAAGGTGTAGATTAACTTCTGACTTTCGAGGGAAAGTGCAGATGTAGTGTTGATGTAAAGGTTCCCATAAGAGTTTTTAAGATGACGATCGAGGTCTTAGAAAGCATGTTGGGCATGATGGTGATGATGATGTTGCACTTTATGTATGTATGATGTTGCCCTGTATGATTTGATGTTGATGCATGTTTATGTTCCTTAATGTGATGTATAGTATCTTTCCTGTGGCTTTACTTGTTATGATGAATGAACGAAGTATTATGTAACGTAAAGTGAAAGATAAAGGAGAGGAACATGATGAACGAATGAAACGTCTTGCACACATCGGATACGGGGTCCCTCTTGGTGATTGACCCCAAATGTAGAACCTCTACCGCTCACCCCTAGTACTGTGGCATATGTTTAGCTGTCATTCGTTGACTTCGGCCCAGTAGCTAAGACTGACGGTTACTCCTAGTACCGCGGCATACGTTTAGTTGTCATTCGTTGACTTCGGCCCGGTAGCTACGACTAACCGGGGTGTAGCACATGGTATTGGTTTGGGATGATGTCCGATGCGCAAGTAAGGTAATGAAAGAAGGAATGAACGAATGAGGAAGATAATAATGATATTATCTATGTGTATGTATGATGTGTGATCATGTAAAAGTACGAACGGTTTTATATGAAAGTAAAGTATGTTTTATTTATAAAACTAGAACTCACTCAGCAACGCTGACTTTGATGTGTTTCCAGTTGGCAGGTAATGATTGCTGAGGATGGCACGGGCGACTACTCAGCCTTTTTGGGATGGCATTCTTTTGATCAATGTTTTTGCATTGTAATGCGAACAAACAATTTTTGTAATGAATGTTGTATTAGTTTGCAAAAGCATTTACATGGAAATGAAAGTTTGTTTTAGTTTTCCGCTGTGATTTATTAAATACTAATGTAATTATATGTTTTATATGCGATGAGAACCCAGCTGTAAGCGCCCCGGGAACGGGGCCTTACAAGTTTGTATCAGAGCCAAAGTTTAAGTGAAATGGGTAAATTTTCAAAATAAACCTAATCTTAAACTGAGAATGGGACGGAATGGGAATGGGATGCCAATCTGAGTAGCTGCGTGCCATCAAGTATTTTCGTTAAGTTAACCGGTTTTATGTGCGCATGGTATGTGTTATGTGTTATATGTGATTTAAATACTGGTGTAGTCAGGACAGGTAATACTGGGGTATGAAGAGTAAAGTAAGTGGCTAATCACAACTGGCCACTGTAATTAGGGACTTACTATACTTGACATAAACTGAGTTGTTTCCTTGAATGACCGTGTTGGTGTTTGAATCTTTCAGTGTGCGTGTGATGGCCGGAGGTAGATCTCGAAAGCTTCTAGGGGTGGAGGTCACGGTGCTGAACCGCGACCTAAGAGAGGGAGACCCAGAGTTGAGAGGGTGGTTCATGAAGAACCAGAGACCCCTCATCCGGAGGGTGGCGACGAAAGCGCCAATCTGAGAGCCTCAGTAAAAGAGGCTGTTGTGGAAGAAGTACATCAGGTCATGCAGACGATCTTACCGTCTGTGGTGACCGAAGTTATTAAGGCTGTACGAGAAGGGGAAAGAAAGAAAGAAACAGATCCTCTGGAGACGGGAACAACCAGAGCCGGAAACGGTTCTATCTGATGATGAAGAGGAAGAAGAAGAGCCTGTGCCAGAGGCAGTGCGAGGATGTAATTATGGGGCTTTTATGAGATGCAAGCCCCCTACTTTTGATGGAAACGGCACCTGCTGCAGCCGCTCACCGGTGGGTGAGGGAAATGCAAGCTGTTCTCGATATCAGCGAGTGTCGAGAGGACCAAAAGGTGAAGTTTGCTACCCACTCTTTTGTGGATTCAGCTCTGTGCTGGTGGGACAACATTGTCCAAGCTGAGGGTAGTAGGGCCATTGGGAAAATGAAATGGCCTGAGCTGAGAAGGTTGGTGATTGAGGAATTTGTCCTCATCGGGAAATGGATAAGTTGGAAAGGGAGTTTTTACAGTTGGAGGTTGGAACCATGAACACCAGCAGTATACCACCAAGTTTAATGAAATGGCACGGCTTGTGCCTGATCAGGTGACGCCTCTGTCTTGGAAAATCAAGAGGTATATTCAGGGTTTACCGGTGGATGTTCGTCGGCACATGATCGCCGCCCGGCCAAGCACGTTTAAGTCGGCGGTTGATTTGGCAGGGAGGCTGTATGATGAGCGGGAGGTGGTGGTGACTGAAGCAAGTAAGAAGGGTGGTGGTGATCGGAACTGGAACGGGAAACGGTTTGGTCGGGGTGATGCCCCGATGGGTAACAAAAAGGCACGGGTGGATGACGCCGTGTGGTCACATCAAGTGCGGGGTCGAAAAGGTGTGGCAAGTGTGGAAGGGAGCACAGCGGGGAATGTAGGTTTGGGTCAAACTTGTGCTTCAAGTGTGGGAAGACAGGGCATATGGCGAAGGATTGCATGTCGAGCAAATGTTTTAACTGTGGGGAAACTGGTCATATGAGCAGAGATTGTAAGAAGTCGAGGACTGAGGGTTCAGGGGTGAAGAAGACGGGAAGTGATGGACCGAGGGCGAGCGCCAGGGCGTTCACCATGACACAGGAGGAGGCTAGGACAGACCCTGACGTTGTGTCCGGTACGTTTCTAGTGAACCAGACTTTAGCTTCTGTGTTATTTGATTCGGGTGCTAGTAAGAGTTTTATTTCTGCTGCTTTCTATGCTGAGCTGCCTGTTAGTAGTAGACGTGTTGATGCGCCCTTTGATGTAGAAACTGCCATAGGTAAGTCTACCAGGATTTCTGAGATGATAGAGAATTGTGATGTGGAACTTGAGGGTCACAAGTTTCCTGTTAGACCGTTTGTGATGACCTTGGGTGGTTTCGATTGGTTCTTGGGATGGATTGGTTGGCGGATTTCGAGGCAAACATTGTGTGTCGCAAGAAGATGGTTCGGTTGACAGCGCTTGACGGAAGTTTGGTAACGGTTTATGGTGATCGGGTTACTACGATTCCGAAGGTGATCTCAATGGCGGTGGCGGGAAAGTGTATGAGGCGTGGATGTAGCGCCTACTTGGCTTATGTAAAGGATGTGGATACACCAACACCACAACTAGCTGATGTACCAGTTGTGTGTGACTTTCCAGACGTGTTCCCAGAAGACTTATTAGGAGTGCCACCTAACAGAGAGATTGAATTTCAGATTGACCTGATACCGGGTGCCCAACCTGTTGCCAAGGCACCATATCGGTTGGCTCCAACCGAGATGAAAGAGTTGATGGAGCAGTTGCGAGAGCTGCTTGATAAGGGGTTCATTAGACCGAGTATCTCTCCTGGGGTGCTCCGGTCCTATTTGTAAAGAAGAAGGATGGTAGTATGAGGATGTGCATTGACTACCGCGAACTGAACAAGTTGTCAGTGAAGAACCGCTACCCCTTACCGAGGATAGATGATTTGTTCGACCAGCTTCAGGGTGCTAGTTGGTTCTCGAGGATAGATCTTCGATCTGGTTATCATCAGTTGAGGTGAAAGAGCAAGATATCCCTAAAACAGCTTTCGTACGCGCTATGGTCATTACGAGTTTCTTGTCATGTCCTTTGGTTTGACCAACGCGCCAGCTGCTTTTATGGATCTGATGAACCGTGTGTGTCGGCCTATGTTGGATAAATCAGTGATTGTGTTTATTGATGATATCCTGATTTATTCGAAGAGCGAGATTGAGCTGCCGGTCACATTCGAGAGGTTCTAGAGACGTTGAGAAGGGAGAAATTGTATGCTAAATTCTCCAAGTGCGCATTTTGGTTGCGCGAAGTTCAGTTTTTGGGTCATGTGGTGAATCCTGACGGATTATGGTTGACCCGGCGAAGGTGGAGGCAGTTATGCAATGGAAGTCACCAAAGACGCCATCCGAGATCCGTAGTTTCTTGGGCTTGGCGGGCTACTATAGAAGATTCATCCAAGACTTCTCTAGGATTGCTTCTCCACTAACTAAGTTGACCCGAAAGGATGTGAAATTTGTATGGGGTCAAGCTCAAGAGAAGGCGTTCGAAGAGCTGAAAGCAAGACTGACCCAAGCTCCTGTTCTGTCATTACCCGATGGAAGCGAAGATTTGGTGGTTTATTCTGATGCTTCCTACTCAGGGATGGGGTGTGTGTTAATGCAGAGAGGGAAGGTTATAGCCTATGCATCTCGACAGTTAAAGGTTCATGAGGTCAATTATCCTACTCATGACTTGGAGCTAGCAGCCATGGTCTTTGCACTAAAGATTTGGAGGCACTATCTCTACGGGACGAAGTGCACCATATTCACCGATCATAAGAGCTTGAAGTACTTCTTCGAGCAAAAGGATCTGAACATGAGGCAGAGGAGATGGTTGGAACTTATAAAGGATTATGATTGCGAGATTCATTACCATCCAGGCAAAGCTAATGTGGTGGCGGATGCCCTTAGCCGGAAGGAAAGGCCCGAACCGATTCGGGTGAAAGCTTATCAACTAATCATGACCTCTGATGTGATGAAGCAAATCAAGGAGTTTCAAGATGAGGCATTGAAAGAAGATCATCTTAACTCGGAAAGAATGGAGGTCTGGTTGGGGAATTGGGTGAAAACACACTCGGTGTTAGAACTCGATTCGGCCGTGTGTGGATTCCTCGTTTTGGGGATCTACGGGTGAAGATAATGGATGAAGCCCAAACTCGATACTCCATTCATCCCGGTGCCACGAAAATGTACCATGACATGAAGAAGGATTATTGGTGGCCGGGTATGAAGCGCGACGTGGTGGAGTATGTGAGTAAGTGCCTTACTTGCTTACAGGTGAAGGCAGAGCATCAAAAGCCGTATAGGAAGATACAACCTTTGGATATACCAGAATGAAAATGGGAGCACATCACCATGGACTTCATTACGAAGCTGCCACGTACCCCGAAGGGTATGATGCCATATGGGTGATAGTTGATCGTCTGACGAAGAGCGCTCATTTTCTACCGATCCGCGAGACGTATTCATCTGAGAGGTTGGCTGATCTGTTCATCAAGGAAATTATAGCTCGTCATGGTGTGCCGGTGTCTATTGTGTCTGATCGTGACACTCGGTTTTTACATTTAAATTTTGGAAGAAATTCCACAACGCTATGGGGACGAGGTTACATATTAGCACGGCTTATCATCCCCAGACTGATGGTCAGTCAGAAAGGACCATTCAGACACTGGAAGACATGCTCCGGGCATGTGTGATCGATTTTGGTGGAAGTTGGGATGACCACCTGCCGTTAGCTGAATTCTCATACAACAACAGCTATCATGCCAGTATCGGTATGCCACCATATGAGATGCTATACGGTAGGAGATGCAGAACACCCGTTTGTTGGGGTGATATTGGTCAGAAGGAATTGGGGAGCGTTGGGTAATCGAGGCTACGACGGAGAAGCTTGAAAAGATTAAAGCCTTCATGAAGGCAGCCAAGGATAGACAGAAGTCGTATGCCGATAAGCGACGTAGGCCAATTGAGTTCCAGGTGGGTGACCGGGTTATGCTGAAGGTCTCACCTTGGAAGGGTATTATCAGATTCAGAAAGCGGGGCAAGTTGAGCCCAAGATATATAGGCCCTTTCCGAATCATTGCTCGAGTAGGGGAGGTGGCCTATAGATTGGAGTTGCCAGATGAGTTAAGTGGGATTCACCGACATTCCATGTATCTCATCTGAGAAGTGTATAGCTGATGAAGACATGATTGTTCCATTGGAAGACATTGAAATAGATGAAAGGCTCAATTATGTGGAGCAACCAGTGGCAATCATCGATCGTAAGGAAAAGAGGCTAAGGAATAAGTGGTTCCTCTTATGCGTGTACAGTGGAAGCACAGGAAGGGATCCGAGTCAACGTGGGAGACTGAAGAAGAAATGAGACAGCATTATCCACGTTTGTTCGACGAATAAAAGGTTTCGGGGACGAAACCTATTTAAGGGGGTGGACTTGTAACACCCGAATATTTATTATTTTGAAGGCGGTGAAGAAAGAAAAGAAAATAAAGTCCAAAAGTCGAGGGACCAAACTCGCCAACGAAGAAAAGTTGGGGAATGTGGTGATATATGTAGGGAGAGGGCTGCCCACTCTCCCCACACTCACATTTTAGTTTACAAAGAGGAGAATAGAGAGAAAGAGGAGAAAAAGAGGAAAAAGTGTCGGTTCGGGTCGCCAAAATCGTCGTGAAGCAATCCGAATCGAAGCTCTTGTCATTGTGCTCGTTTAGGTGAGTTCTAGGACCCCTCTTTTACTTGTTTCAAACGATTTGGGGCTGGAAAACATCTGAAATCGAGTTTTTCGTATGTGTGTAAGTTGACCCGTTTGTGTATGTGTATGTATATGTATGACGCGATTGTGACTTGATTTCTTGCTTTGTTGTGCTTGAATGATGTTATGGTATGCATCCCTAAGGTTTAGGATGGTCGATTTAGGCTTAAAATGGGTTTAGATGAGTTTGGGGGCCGAAAACCCTCCGCTGCAGTCGGGTTGAACTGCACTCCGCACCAGTTAGGGTTAGGCGACCGACTGGAGGCCGAATGGAGGCCATACGGCCGATTAGGGTGCGATTGGGGTCCATTCGCACGATTGGGGTTCATTCGCACGATTGAAGGGCCAGTCGCATGGGGGTCATGCGACTGAAGGTCCATTCGCACGACTGAAAGTCCAGTCGCATAGGTGCTCATCCGCATTGTCCATTCGCACGACTGGATGTTCATTCGCATAGGTGTTCATCCGTATTAGTTCATTCGCATGATGTTCAGTCGCATGGAGGCAATGCGACTGAAGGGTGTCCATACGCCCGAATAGGGCTGTTGAACCCGAGGAAGGTGTAGATTAACTTCTGACTTTTGGGGGAAAGTGCAGATGTAAGTGTTGATGTAAAGGTTCCCATAAGAGTTTTTAAGATGACGATCAAGGTCTTAGAAAGCATGTTGGGCATGATGATGATGATGATGATGTTGCACTTTATGTGTGTATGATGTTGCCCTGTATGATTTGATGTTGATGCATGTTTATGTTCCTTAATGTGATGTATAGTATCTTTCCTGTGGCTTTACTTGTTATGATGAATGAACGAAGTATTATGTAACGTAAAGCGAAAGATAAAGGAAGAGGAACATGATGAACGAATGAAACGTCTTGCACACATCGGATACGGGGTCCCTCTTGGTGATTGACCCCAAATGTAGAACCTCTACCGCTCACCCCTAGTACTGTGGCATACGTTTAGCTGTCATTCATTGACTTCGGCCCAGTAGCTAAGACTGACGGTTACTCTCTAGTACCGCGGCATACGTTTAGCTGTCATTCGTTGACTTCGGCCCGGTAGCTACGACTAACCGGGGTGTAGCACATGGTATTGGTTTGGATGATGTCCGATGCGCAAGTAAGGTAATGAAAGAAGGAATGAACGAATGAGGAAGATAATAAGATATTATCTATGTGTACGTATGATGTGTGATCATGTAAAAGTACGAACGGTTTTATATGAAAGTAAAGTATGTTTTATTTATAAAACTAGAACTCACTCAGCAACGCTGACTTTGATGTTTTCCAGTTGGCAGGTAATGATTGCTGAGGATGGCACGGGCGACTACTCAGCCTTTTTGGGATGGCATTCTTTTGATCAATGTTTTTGCATTGTAATGCGAACAAACAATTTTTGTAATGAATGTTGTATTAGTTTGCAAAAGCATTTACATGGAAATGAAAGTTTGTTTTAGTTTTCCGCTGCGATTTATTAAATACTAATGTAATTATATGTTTTATATGCGATGAGAACCCAGCTGTAAGCGTCCCGGGAACGGGGCCTTACAGTTGGGAAAGACGTCTCTGTGGGGAAGAGTGTGAGACCGGTGTGACTTTGGTCTTATTGGGTTTCAACTCTTATTGTTTGGATGTTTTAACTTCTTTAATAAACTTTACCTTTTGAGCAGTTGAAACATCTTTTGCCTTTTGTTTGTTTGGACTATTATGTGGAGCACGTGGTAGGTTAGTTTGATTAGTCACTTTATGTTCACAAGAATACGTGGTAGATCCTGACTGTATATTAACCTCTTTAAACTATTCGTCCAAATTAACATTAGGCATTTTACCCTTAGATTTCAAAGTGGCCTCCTTCTCTTTAGTGGCAGATTCCATCTTTTAACACGTGGAATCTGGACTAACTAGAGGAGTGGTCACCACATGATCCTTAATAGGATTGTTGTTTACTGGTCGACATTTCGTATTAAGAAATTCTCATGTGGTGGTGGAACCATTTTGTAACCTAATCCCTCCCCGTTGTTTTGTTCTTTGACCAAGTTTTTAACTATATGTGAAGAACTAGTCCAACTGTGTAGTTTTATTTTAAAGATTTACTTTGACTTCCAAAACTGCTTTCTCTTTTTTAGTTTCTTCAAGGGAGTTTAAATAGAACTTAATGTCATTTGCTTGGTTAAAAGCCACAACTTCGGTTTCCCTTAGTTGTTTATTTAATAGTTCTATTTTTTCTTTGTAACTATGCTCGTTTTGTTTTAAAATGCGATCTGCTTCTGTGCACAGTTGTAACTCCTTTACTAAGCTATCGTTATGATCTAATAACCTAGCAAGTTTCAAATCAATGCTTTCCCTAAATTTATTATATTTAAAACAAGCATGATTATCAAACAATTGATTTTTAGAACTTACCTTAGAAGATTCAGTTGAATCTGCCATCAGTGCAGAGATTGTCTCTTCGACTACTGGAGATTCTGAACATGTAGTTTTGTCATCTTCTTCAATCACAGGTTTGACCAGTTTCGCAGCTTCTTCAGTTTCTGACATGGCTATTTAGACTGCGATATCGTCTTCACTTTCAGTATCGTCATCCAACACCTCGACATTTGCAATGTTGGATTCTCCCGGAGGCACGAATTTGAAGGTCTAGTCTTGCCCTTCATCACCTTGAGCAGTCAAGGCCTTTGTCTCGGTACTAGACGATGTAGCTCCCACAGTTGGTTTATCCTTACGGTTGAATGTCGAGAACGGGTTCCCGTTGCCAGTCTTCTTGAGCTTTACACATTCACGTTTAAAGTGCCCCTTCTCTCCATAGTTGAAACATGTCACTTTGGACTGGTCAAACCCAAACATAGTGTCTTTGGTAGCTATCAAGTTCTGTCCCATTTTTTTAACAAACTTCTTAGCCCTCCGGACAGCACTTGCTAACACCCACATTATGTCCCTACGTTCAAGCTCATTCTTGTCTACCTGTTCGTAGTCTTCGTCTGCTCTATGGTAGTTACCAATCTTTTCTGCAACCAATCCGTCATATTAGTGTACCACAACCGCCAATAAATCTATGTGTTCTTTAGCCACCCGCACAGTGATGTTCCCGAGGTTCTCAGTCTTCAACTTCGTAGCATTAGCCTTTGGTGCAATAAAATGGATACTTGATGACCCAGACGTGTCAGAACCAGAAGTTATGGTTTATGAAGGAGCAGTTGAACTGGAAACAAAAGTCGTCTGAAGGGGTGCTCCTGAACTGGTTGCTGTAGAAGAGGCGTTGTAAAGCGAAGGATTTTGATCATACGTTCCTTTCTGCGACCTGTATTTCATCCTAAGTTCCTCCTCTCTTAATTTCAGGATGAAATCATTTATATCTAACTTTACCAAAATACTGTTCTGTCTTAAGTTAGATACAAATTAATCCCACTTATCTGGTAACCCATTAGCCAAACTGGAAACCTTATCTTCCATCGATGTTTTAACTCCATGAATATGTAGCTCACTCATGAGATGATAGAACCTATCGATTATATCATCTAGACTTTCCTTACCCATTGAAGAGAAGTTGTCAAACTCTTTCTTCAACGCTTTTGCCTTTAGAGCTTTTAACGAAGCATTCCCGTCATAGCGTTTTCCAAGGCTATCTAAAGTTTCTTAGCCTGTTTATTCTCATAGAATTGATGGAATATATCCTTTGGTATAGACTGAGTTAACTGGCGTACACTTTCTTCTCTAATGTTATATTTTGCCTTCTGCGTGTCATTCATCCCTCCCAAAGTCAGTTTCACTCCATCATCACCTATTGGCATGTCATGTCACACCCCAACCTTGACGGCGGAAACGTCAAGATGTGAGGGTTAAGATTGTTCACAACCACATAACGATATAACTAAATGTAAATATTAAAAATTATAAATTTCAAAAGGAAATACAAACATAAGTCTCAAACGTGAAATAAGTTCAAACATAAATTAAAACATAACAAAACATTTTATTTATTAAACTAGGTCCAAGTCCTGGTTTTATTGCAAGCTTCAAAAGTCCACTTTAAACTTGGGGATTTCCTGAAACATGATAAAAATAAAAGCTCAACTATAAATAGTTGGTGAGTTTCCAAGGTTTTCATACATAATATGATAAAGTTACAAGTAGCAATTCATGTCATAGGTCATAAGTTAGTAAGGTAATAGAACACATATCGTTACAACCAAACCTCGACTTGATTACAAGTATATAAGATTGGCTAAGTGTATTTGGTTCCTATGATGAACAAGCATACGTCATCAGGAGTCAGAAATACATCGACTTTAGCACCAAATAGGCTTGTCAGGCCCAAAGATCTAAGACGTCGCCAGGCTAACAATAGTTAATGATTGTAAACAAACTATGTATCTCATATAATCACTTACAACACACAAATAACCATGACAAAAATATGAATTGCAAGTGCTTTACAAGTCTCAAACGTTTATAAGTGTACGATGTATAAGTATCATGTTTCACCCCAAAATAGTGTTAAATAAAGTAAAAAGGGGGCAAGGAAAACTAACATGACGAAATAAGTATAATAATGAAGATTGATAAGATTGATAATAAACGTTGTTCAAGATGAACATCACAAGGCACTTATATATAAGTATTTACAATATTTAAGTTTAATAATAGAATTATTGATTTGACGAGAACTAAAGTTTCAAGTGGAGTTTGGGGATCTTTGTAGTAATCTAAATAATGTAACAAAGAAATATACCATTTATGTAAATTATTATAAAGAAAAAAAAACATTAAATCATCCATAATAGCTAGTGAAGTTTAAATATAAACTTGAATAAACATTTAAAATAATCATGATTTTAATGATAATAATTTAATGGTAATATTGGGCCACTAATAATTTGTAAATTTTATTATTCAAAATCCATTTTAATAGAGATAATCCAAGAACCACCTTTGTTAAAATGCTTTATTAAAAAAAATAATTAATTAATTAAATTTAGAAAAATCACAGAAAATAATTTGATGTCTTTAAAAATATTTAAAGTTTACAAAAATTATTTTTATATTTATTAAAAATTCCCATAATTATTTTATTGGCCAAAAAGCCTTAAAAAATACATGAGGTTGCCCGGGTTCGAACCCGGGACCTCATGTAGGGGTGACAAGTAACTTAACCAATAGACCAAGGCCGCAACCGCGGTTATTGTTGGTTTTGATTTTCTATAAACCCAATTCAAGAGATTTCCCCCATCCTCAAGAACCCTAGATCAAACAAACCCAAAATTGAGGATTAATTCGTGTAAGATAGCTGAATTAAGGTTAGGGCTTTTAATCCCTATGAAAAACCGAGTGTGTAGGTGAAATCAATTACCCAATTTCAAAGTGTTACCACGAGATCGAGTGATGAACAAGTCGCGGCCTACGCACAACCTTGGTGGATGCTCAAACAATGTTGATAAACAAATTCGTTGTACAGGAAGCTTCCACAAGAGAGTTGGATTGAAAACCCTCAATCAATTGTAGTTCCGATCGTGCAGAGGATTGTGTTCGACTTGTGTGCAGGTCGCAAGGAGTATGATGATTGTATTCAATTGTTTGGGCTTGTTTCAGGTGCAATTGAACGCTGTAATCGATTAGATGTTGTCTTATGATTGAACAAGTTGGTTTAATTAGGTTATTATGAAGTGTTAATGCTCGAACGGCTATGGGGTTAAGACGTTTCGGTTAATCATTCGATTGGGTTCATAACCGACGTTTAAACGTAATCAAAGTTCATAATGGTGTTCGAATCGAGTTCAAGAATGGTTTGGAACAGTTTCGGGATCTAGAAACGACCAATTTTTGACGTTTAAGATGTGGCCGGAGCCGACCGGATCTTGGCCTGAAAAGGTGCCGGAGAAACGGGGTTAAGGGGGCGGTGGTTTGGGTTTTTAATTAATTACAGGATTACCCCTGTAGTTTCAAAAGTTATCATTTTATGCATAAAACCTTTATTTTAAGTTTTAAAATAATGACAACTAACCCCCCTAAGTTAATTAGTTCTAATTAAGATCATTAAGTTTCTTTTTATTTTTATTATCACTATTAATATTGTTATTAATATTATTATTTTTATTATTATTATTAATATTAATATTATTATTATTATTATTATCCTTATTATAACTTGTATTATTATTACTACTATTAATATTAACATAATTAATATTATTTAATATTTTTCTTTTTAACTTTCATATATTAAAAGTTAGTGATAACTAAAAAGAATAAGCAATGAGTTTCATAATTGTTAATAATGACCCTTATAAGAATAAACAAAGTTAACTTTTAATTTAATGAAAAATACGAGATATTACAGTCTCCCCAACTTTAAAGAATTTCGTCCCGAAATTAAGAAAAAAAATGAAACTATACAAACAAGAACGAATATTTCTTCTTCATGTGTTCCTCTCGTTCCCAAGTAAATTCAGCGTCACGCTTATTTTCCCAGCGAACCTTGACGATTGGGGTTGTTGTGGTTCTAGTCTTCTTCATTATGCGATCCATGATTTCAGCAGGTTTCTCGACAAAATGCAAGGACTCATCGATCTGAATGTCTTCCAGCGGAACATACAGACTTTTGTTGGCCAAGCACTTTCTCAAATTTGAGACGTAGAACGCAGGATGAACTCCACTAAGGTCGGAAGGTAGTTCCAGTTTATAAGCCACTTTCCCAATCCTTTTCAGGATTTTGAAAGGTCCTACAAATCTTGGAGCCAATTTGCCCTTCATTCCAAAGCGAACAATACCTTTCCACGGTGAGACCTTTAAAGAACCATCTCCCCAACTTGGAATTCTAATGGCTTACGTCGCTTGTTAGCATAGCTCTTTTGACGACTTCTCGCCACTTCAATGTTCTTGCGGATAATAGAAACTTTATCGGTCGTCTCTTGTATAAGTTCTGGGCCAGTGATGAAGTTTTCACCAATGTCAGTCCAACAGATCGGTGAACGACATTTACGACCATAAGGTGCTTCAAACGGTGCCATCTTGATACTCGAGTGATAAGTATTGTTATACGAAAATTCTGCGAGCGGTAGATGCGTATCCCAATCACCACAAAAGTCAAGAGCACACAGGCGTAGCAAATCCTCCAAGGTTTGGATCGTTCTCTTGGTTTGACCATCAGTTTGAGGATGGTAAGTCGTGCTTAGGTCCAATTGAGTACCCCAAGTGTTCTTGCATAGACGACCAAAAATGCGAAGTGAAACGAGCGTCTCGGTCGGATATGATATGCAGAGGTACCCCATGACGACTTACAATCTCATCAACGTATATACGAGCTAACCTTGATGCCTTGTAAGTGTCACGTATGGGTATAAAATGTGCCGATTTGGTCAATCGGTCAACGATCACCCATATGCTATCGTGTCCTCGAGAGGTTCGGGGTAGTTTAGTTATGAAGTCCATGGATATGTGTTACCACTTCCACATAGGGATCTCGGGTTGCTCAAGTAATCCACTTGGACGTTGATGTTCGGCTTTAACCTTCGTACACGTGAGGCACTTAGCTACATAAGTCGCTGTATCTTTCTTCATTCCAGGCCACCAATATTGACCACGTAGGTCCATGTACATCTTATCGGAACTAGGATGAATAGAATAGCGAGTTTGATGAGATTCGTTCATGATAAAGGTACGAAGATTATCACGATTTGGAATCCAAATTCGATTTCCGAAGTACATCAACCCATTGGGTTTCGTTTCCAATCGGGTTAAAAGATTAGGCTCCAGCTCATCCTTCATTCTTCCTTCTTGTTGCACCACTTGTTGAGCCTCCAAGATACTAGACTCGATGTCATTATCTATTCTCAAGTTTCGTAGTAGTACGGTAGTCTCGTTGACATCTAGGCGGATCCCAGTATCGAACTCACCCAAAGTGTCAAACCATTGATGTCGATCGCGAATTTCTTGGAACGAGACCATCTTGTTGTGAATCTTTCGGCTTAGTGCATCGGCTACAACATTTTCTTTACCAGGATGGTAACGAATGTCACAATCATAATCACTAATCAACTCCACCCAACGACGTTGTCTCATATCGAGATCTTTTTAATTGAAAACGTGTTGAAGGCTTTTGTGATCGGTGTAGACTATACATTGCGTACCATACAAGTAGTGTCTCCAAATCTTCAAGCAAAGACAACAACACCAAGCTCGAGATCATGTGTTGTGTAATTCACCTCGTGAACCTTCAATTGTCTTGATGCATAAGTTATGACCTTCCCTCGTTGCATGAGAACACAACCAAGGCCTTGTTTAGATGCATCACAATACACGGTGAAGTCGTCATTTCCATCGGGTAAGGTCAAGATAGGAGCATTGCACAACTTGTGCTTTAACGCTTCAAAAGCTTCTTCTTGCTTGGAACCCCACTCAAACGGTTTATTCTTTTGTGTCAAAGTAGTGAGTGGCTTCGCGATCCTCGAAAAGTTGGCAATGAATCGCCGATAGTAACCAGCAAAACCAAGAAAAGAACAAACTTCGGTAGGAGTTGTAGGAACACACCTATTTTTCACAGCTTCCAACTTTGCAGGATCAACGTGAATTCCTTGGCTATTCACCACGTGTCCTAGAAATTGAACTTCCTTGAGCTAGAAGTCAGACTTCAAGAATTTCGCGTACAATTGCTCTTTCTTCAACAACTCAAGTACCAATCTCAAATGCGGTTCATGATCGGTGTTGGTTTTGGAGTAGATAAGTATGTCATCAATGAAGATGATCACAAACTTGTCTAGATAAGGCTTGCATACTCGGTTCATGAGATCCATGAAGACAGCAGGAGCATTGGTTAAACCAAAAGGCATCACCATAAACTCATAGTGCCCATAACGAGTACGGAACGCGGTCTTTGGGATGTCATCATCATGAACTCGTAATTGATGATATCCATAACGTAGATCAATCTTCGAGAATATGGCAGCTCCTTGAAGTTGATCAAACAAGTCATCGATACGAGGATGAGGATAACGGTTCTTGATGGTAAGCTTGTTAAGCTCACGGTAATCGATGCACATACGAAATGATCCATCCTTCTTTTTCACGAAAAGAACAGGTGCACCCCAAAGCGAAGAGCTAGGACGGATGAAACCCTTCTCGGATAGCTCTTGAAGTTGACTTGAGAGTTGTTGCAATTCAGACGGTGCAAGTCGATATGGTGACTTAGCCACGGGGTTTGCTCCCGGTATCAAGTCAATTTTAAACTCAACTTCACGCACGGGAGGTAAACCACTAAGGTCATCGGGAAATACTTCAGGAAAGTCCCGTACGATAGGGACATCCTTAAGTTCTTTCCCTTTGACTTTCGTGTTGACCACGTAAGCCAAGAAAGCCATATACTTTTCGCTTAAGCATTTTCGGGCTTGAGTGCAAGACATGAGTTTAAGTCCTTTGGAAGATTTTTCACCGAACACCTTCAAAGTATCTCTAGAAGGTAACGGTATATGGATGCACTTCTCAAAACAAATGATCTCGGCATGGTGTTTGGCTAACCAATCCATACCAATGATAACGTCGAAGCTTCCAAGTTTCATAGGAATAAGATCGATAAGAAAATCATGCGTGTCAAGACTTAAGATACAATCACGAATAATGACGTCAACGGTGATGGGTTCTCCATCGGAAACTTCAATGGTAAGAGGTCTTTCTAGTTTTGTATGTGGCTTAGCAAGTATGGGTTCAAACTCTAACGAAACAAAACTCTTATCGGCTCCAGAATCAAATAGGACATAGGCGTAAGTTTTATTAATAAGGAACATACCTATTCAATTTTTAAGGTATTTAACGATACAGGTAAAGTATGGAAAGAATCGGATCACAAAAGTTAAAGGTGAGTTAACATACCATTCACCATATCGTTGTTTGCTTGTGCTTGGTTAGCATTGATGTTGAAAGCACGTCCTCGGGCTTGTGGAACATTACCCACAAGGTGAGGGCATTGTGGGCGGAAATGACCAGGTTCCCCACAGTTGTAGCAAACACGGTTTGTTACCACGACGACATTGTTAGGTGCACGGTGGCAAGTCGCCACCAAATGACCATATTTACCGCATAAGGTGCAGATGCGGCATGGTTGATTCCCCGGATGATGATACCTACACGTGTTGCACATAGGCTGAGGACCAACATAAGCCCTAGCCCCAGGAACTTGTGCCACAAGTGAAGCCGCAGGTACAAGTTGTCTTTGGGGTTGTTTGGGTGCAGCCACGGCATAGTTGCGTGCCGGTGTAAACTTGCGCTTCTTGTTGTTGTTATTGTTAGACGGTTCAGCTTTGGACTCCTTAACGGCCTCGGTAGCCGCCTTTTCCACCTTCTTTGCACCCTTCACAGACATGGTGCCTGCTCGTATATGGTTCTCGGTGAGTTGAGAGGTGATAGTAATGGCTTCTTCTAAAGTTGTGGGCCGGCTACCCACCACAACATCTTGAATTTGGGGTGGTACACCCTTAATGAACTTCTCAATATTGCGGGGGGTTAGTATCGACCATGTGAGGCAACAATATACTCAACTCATGATGCCTAGTTGAATAGGCCAAATGATCACCATCGTTTTGCTTCAAATTCCAGAATTCCTCTTCCAACTTTTGTAACTCGCTTCTCGGGCAAAACTTTGCGATGGCGATGTTCTTGAACTCTTCCCAAGTAAGTGCCAGAATAGCATTGGCCCCACGATTTGTCTTCTCGCTATTCCATCAGGTGAGAGCCCTTTGTGGGAGCATGCTAGTGGCATAACGAACTTTGAGTGCCTCAGGACACTCACAGTTGACAAAAGTGTTTTCCATGCTCTCGAACCACTCATGAAGACCAGTGGCTCCTTCCTTGCCACTAAAACTAGTGGGTTTGCAAGAGCTAAAGTGCTTGAAAGTGCAAGTTTGGTTGTTGCGCCCTTGGTTAGCACTATTCTCCCCATGACCGTTGTTGCTAGAGTTGGTCATTAAAGTGCTATTGAGTTCAGCAACCATGGTTGGGATGACAACAGCCATTTGTCGGAAATCATGGCGGCTAGCTTACGATCAGAACTTCCACGCTTTCCATGATGACGAGACATGCTGGAATATGCAAAATGAGTTAGATACGAGGAAAAGAATAACAAGGATTATAATTCAACAAGGATAAGACAAGAGTTGTAATGCACATGGAATGGTTCCATTTGAAAACACATTACCATTTGGAAACATTGACACGTCAAGGTAAGTTGACCCATTCGCCTTAGGAATTTGTGTACGTTGACCATAGTTTATCACTCATCCCAGAAATCCCCAGGTAAGCATAACTAGTCCCGTAGGATTTATGCGATATGCTTGCCTTAGCCCGAGGGCCTTTTGCCAAGAAATCCAGAATACAGGTGTCTATGTGTCACACAAATTTCTTAGGTTCATAAAATCAAAACCTTGATGAGATTTATATAGATTAGACATAACGTCTAAAGATCCAAATCATAAGCATAAGCATAAGTTTCCACGTGTTGACAAGAATAAGATTAAGAAGTTTTATTTGTCGGGGAGAGTCAAAGAGTCAAAGTTAAGTTTAGGGAGACAAGTAACAAAGTTTAAACAATTACAAAGCAACCTATGCTAAGGCATCAAGTTGCACATAAGTATGGCATAACATTATGTAGCATGCAAACAATATATATAATTCGAAGAATACAAATATTATTCTATGAGGTTCATGCATAAGCTATAGTCTAGGTCACCATTTCTAATAACCTAAATCCCTATAGTTATGGGCTCTGATACCAATCTGTCACACCCCAACCTTGACGGCGGAAACGTCGAGATGTGAGGGTTAAGATTGTTCACAACCACATAACGCTATAGTTAAATGTAAATATTAAAAATTATAAGTTTCAAAAGGAAATACAAACATAAGTCTCAAACATGAAATAAGTTCAAATATAAATCAAAACATAACATAACATTTTATTTATTAAACTAGGTCCAAGTCCTAGTTTTATTGCAAGCTTCAAAAGTCCACTTTAAACTTGGGGATTTCCTGAAACATAATAAAATAAAAGGTCAGCTATAAATAGTTGGTGAGTTTCCAAGGTTTTCATACATAATATGATAAAGTTACAAGTAGCAATTCATGTCATAGGTCATAAGTTAGTAAGGTTATAGAACATATATCATTACAACCAAACCTCGACTTAATTACAAGTATATAAGATTGGCTAAGTGTATTTGGTTCCCATGATGAACAAGCATACGTCATCAGGAGTCGGCAATACATCGACTTTAGCACCAAATAGGCTTGTCAGGCCCAAAGATCTAAGACGTCGCCAGGCTAGCAATAGTTAATGATTGTAAACAAACTATGTATCTCATATAATCACTTACAACACACAAATAACCATGACAAAAATATGAATTGCAAGTGCTTTACAAGTCTCAAACATTTATAAGTGTACGATGTATAAGTATCATGTTTCACCCCAAAATAGTGTGAAATAAAGTAAAAAGGGGGCAAGGAAAATTAACATGATGAAATAAGTATAATAATGAAGATTGATAAGATTGATAATAAACGTTGTTCCAAGATGAACGTCACAAGGCACCTATATATAAGTATTTACAAGATTTAAGTTTAATAATAGAATTATTGATTTGACGAGAACTAAAGTTTCAAGTGGAGTTTGCGGTCCTTTGTAGTAATCTAAATAATGTAACAAAGAAATATACCATTTATGTAAATTATTATAAAGAAAAAAATAACATTAAATCATCCATAATAGCTAGTGAAGTTTAAATATAAACTTGAATAAACATTTGAAATAATCATGGTTTTAACGATAATAATTTAATGGTATTATTTGGGCCACTAATAATTTGTAAATTTTATTACTCAAAATCCATTTTAATAGAGATAATCCAAGAACCACCTTTGTTAAAATGCTTTATTAAAAAAATAAATAATTATTTAAATTTAGAAAAATCACAGAAAATAATTTGATGTCTTTAAAAATTTACAAAAATTATTTTTATATTTATTAAAAATTCCCATAATTATTTTATTGGCTAAAAAGCCTTAAAAAATACATGAGGTTGCCCGGGTTCAAACCTGGGACCTCATGTAGGGGTGACAAGTAACTTAACCAATAGACCAAGGTCGCAGCCGTGGTTATTGTTGGTTTTGATTTTCTATAAACCCAATTTAAGAGATTTTCCCCATCCTCAAGAACCCTAGATCAAACGAACCCAAAATTGAGGATTAATTCGTGTAGGATAGCTGAATTAAGGTTAGGGCTTTTAATCCCTATGAAATACCGAGTGTGTAGGTGAAATCAATTACCCGATTTCAAAGTGTTAGCACGATATCGAGTGATGAACAAGTCGCGGCCTACGCATAACCTTGGTGGATGCTCAAACAATGTTGATAAGTAAATTCGTTGTACAGGAAGCTTCCACAAGAGAGTTTGATTGAAAACCTCAATCAATTGTAGTTCCAATCATGCAGAGGATTGTGTTCGACTCGTGTGCAGGTCGCGAGGAGTATGATGATTGTATTCAATTGTTTGGGCTTGTTTCAGGTGCAATTGAACGCTGTAATCGATTAGATGTTGTCTTATGATCGAACAAGTTGGTTTAATTAGGTTATTATGAAGTGTTAATGCTCGAACGGCTATGGGGTTTAAGACGTTTCGGTTAATCATTCGATTGGGTTCATAACCGACGTTTAAACGCAATGAAAGTTCATAATGGTGTTCGAATCGAGTTCAAGAACGGTTGGAACAGTTTCGGGATCAAGAAACGACCAATTTTTGACATTTAAGAGGTGGACGGAGCCGGCCGGATCTTGGCCGGAAAACGGGGTTAAGGGGGCGGTGGTTTGGGTTTTTAATTAATTACATGATTACCCCCTGTAGTTTCAAAAGTTATCATTTTACGCATAAAACCTTTATTTTAAGTTTTAAAAAATGACAATTAACCCCCCCTAAGTTAATTAGTTCTAATTTAAGATTATTAAGTTTCTTTTTATTTTTATTATCACTATTAATATTGTTATTATTATTATATATTTATTATTATTATATTATTATTATTATTATATTATCCTTATTATAACTTGTATTGTTATTACTACTATAATATTAACATAATTAATATTATTTTATATTTTTATTTTTAACTTTCATATATTAAAAGTTAGTGATAACTAAAAAGAATAAGCACATGAGTTTCATAATTGTCAATAATGACCCTTATAAGAATAAACAAAGTTAACATTTAATTTAATGAAAAATACGAGATGTTACATGTCATACCTTGTCTCGATTGACTCCTAAAGGTTGGGATCAACTCCATTTAAGTAAATCTCAAAACGTTGCTTCCATTGAGGGTAATCGTCTAACATTATTAGCTTAGGGGGTTTATTGTGATTCCCTGTCTCATTTTCCAGAAGTAAGAGGTTCTGGATTCGTGTGTCTCTCCCTGCAGTAAAAGCTGAATATTGCTCTTCCATTTAGTTAACTTTAAATTTTTTTTAAGTCAAATACTTTGGTTATGCGAATGGACCACTCGTGCAATTGAACTTATGCGATTGGGTCAATCGTGCGAATGGAGTATGCAGATGAATTCAATCGTGCGATTGGATTCAGTCGTGTGGAAGGAGAGTGTTGTTGGAGTCTATGCGAATGAAGCTGGTCAGTCGTGCGAATGAACAAGACGACTGAGTTCAATCATGCGTATGAAGGGTGCGAATGAGTTCAGTCATGCGATTGAGTCAATCGTACGTCTGAACGCTGCTGTTTTTGCAAAAAACGAATGTTTTGAACACCTTGATGAAAAAACACGAATTTCTTAAGAACTCTAATTGCCGTATGATGAAAAAAGTTAACTTTATGACCAGAAGACGTCAAAAACACTTTTTGACACTTTTGAGTGAAAAACACGATTTTTATGCCAAAATCGATTCAATCACATGTAAATCTAGAGCCAAAGCTCTGATACCACTTGTTAGGATCATGTACAGATGGAGTACTAACTGATTTACTTGTATACCAACTCAAATAGTGCGAAATCCTATTTGATTGGCGATCCAATCAGTGAGAACCCACGTAGAATCGATAACGATTGCAATATGATTTTGTGCGATCTATGAACATGGAACATGGTCTCTAAGGTCTCTGGATGGCTAGGGTACGAATAGGAGTGGAAATATTGAAAGTGTCACGTTTTTCCATGAATTAAGTGGTATTTATAGGTTAGGGTTAGCCAATCGTACGACTGGACCATTAGCATGGTTCAGTCGTGCGACTAAAGCATACGACCGAGTCAATCACACGACTGAAGGTTCAGTCGTGCGACTGAGTTATGACTCAGTCGTGCGACTGAGTTATGACTCAGTCGTGCGACTGATCTAGTCTCCTGGTTCAGTCATGCGACTGGTCCATTAGCATGAAGTATTCATGCGTATGAACCATTAGCATGGTCCATTCGCATGAAAACTTCATACAACTAAGTTTGAATATGTTTCTCAATCATTATTTGACTAAGATCTATTCAAACAACCACAAACCTATATAGTTAGTTCAATATGCGTTAATAAATAATAAACATTAAAACATACACTGAAACATTTAACATTAAGATCATCAATCACATATTCTGTTTCATTCAACTCATATATTTCATTTACATTTAGGACATGACAGACGTATTATATTAAGATCGTAAACTAGGTACATATGTATCAACAAAAATCCCAAAAATCCTCATCTATAATGAATTCTTCAGAAGTAAAGCTATCCCGAACACTGATTAATTCTTCAAATTCAGCTTTCTCAGTTTGAGTAGCATCTGATTCCCTAGAATAAACCATAATTTCCAGACTTGATTCTTCATTCTTTGTTTTGCCTGCATCTTCTTCTTTTTCAACATTTTCAGTAGAGGATTGTTTCTCATCAGTCATTACTCTTTCTTCATCCCTTTTACTTTCTTCAGCCTCAACACATCTTTGAATTTCAATTAACATCTCAAGTTCAGAGATTCTTTTATTTTGGCTATCAATTTGACTTTGGAGATTGGAGATGATCTCTGGTTGTTCTTCAATCATATCTTCTTGCTCTTCCATAGCTATAGTTTGAATGGCAAGTGTATCAACATGGCCACTTACTTCTTCTCTTGAATGGTTAAGTGTAGCTTTTAAGTTTTCAATCTCTTTCTCTTTCTGCTTCTTTACAGCTTCATGTTTTTCTTTAAGCTCTTTTAACTCATGCTCCTTTTCATCAAGCTCTAGAATCCTATCATTAATAATTCTAGCCTTCCTATTCAGTATTCTTTCCATCCTTTCAATTTTTTGTAAGAGGTCAGAGATTAACTCATCTTTTTCATCTGGTCTATTTACATTAGATTAAGCAAAACTCTTTGAGGGAGCTGTCTCAGAAGTGACTCTCTTTATAGGCATTTGAGCATGATGATCCTCCTCATCTGAACATGATTTGGATGCTTTAGATATCCTTGTTGAGTCTCCAAACTCAGATGGAATATCATGGGTAGGCAATGGTTGAGGTGGTGATATTGGTGAGTGATGAGGTGGTGATGTTGGTGAGTGATGAGGTGGTGATATTGGTGGTTGGGATATTGGTGATGGTTGTGGTGATGGTTATGGAGATGGTTGTGGAGATGGTTGTGGAGATGACTGTGGTAAATGCACAAATGGAGATCCATAGTCATGAATTTCAGGTTCAGTACGAAAATCACCCCCTGCACCATCATGGGGTGATACTGACCTTTGCCTATCAGCACCATCAGTTTGCTCATCAGCAGCTTGTTCATCATTATGATCTTGAGCATCTTGTTCTTCTCCTTGTTGTTCTGGATTGATCTGTTGAAGCATCCAAGGAAGAAGAGGTGACTGAGCTCCACTGTAAAAGTTTCTAGGATCCCTCTTCTTAATGTACTTGTATGATTTAGCATCATAATGAGGAATATCTAGCACTGGTCCCTCAGTAGCAAGATTTGGGAATGCTTCATTTATCAGGAATATCTTGTATCTTCTCCCCTCTTGTATGTTTGAAACCAGACCATTAAATACATTGGTAGACATGTTGAATGGTCTGTTTGTGCAGAGAGCCCAAATTGCTGATGAAGTGGTGATTGGAATATCATTCCACCCTGTTTTTCTTTTGGATAAGCAGTGCTGAAAAAGGTGGAATAGAAATCTCCAATGCAAATCAACTAATCCTTTTACAATCTGCTTAGCTTCAAATCCCCCTTCATACCCAATCTCTGCAAAGAAGATGGTTATGTCATCCTCATCCAGCTCTAGTGGTGTATCAGTATCATCACCAAAATGCAAAATCTTCTTACAGAATCTTCAGTTATGCTCAGAGTATGATCATTATCAATTCTTCCAGATAAAGTTTTAACACTATTTGCTTCAATCACTTCAGCTGAATTCCAGAAAGACCTTATGAGGTTCTCATAGATGGTGGGTCTAACAATGATAGCATAAGCTACCCTTGTTGTAGAGATGAATCTGATAATATCTTTGAGTCCCTCAGCTTCTGGTACATCAGGGTCTAAATAACCGCTGACATTAGGGAGCTTGCTCCATGAAAGATTTGCCATTTAATCTGCATAAGAGACATATGTGTTAGTTTTGATGAGAAAGCATGTGCATAATTGATCAGTTTGACTTTTAGTGGTCAAAGATGAACGTTTGAAGTCACTGTTTCATTATTGTCACATCAAATGGTGATTTGTTGTAGAACAATCACATTTTCTCTGTTTTTCAAGTTTAGATAAACTATTTATTAGATGTTACTTCATTAATTTGTTACACATTTTTGTTTTTCATTAGACTCTGTTCTTGTGATGAACACGACTATGAAGGTTTTTCATGCTGGTTAAAATTCCTCTTAGTTTGCATGTTCATTGATGTCAAAAATGTATAACATATCTTTGAATAAGTTGGATGTTGTGTGTTCTTCATTATCATTTGGTTCTTCGTTCACTTTTGGTTCTACAGTCTGAAAGTTAGGTCATGAAAAATTTATGGAAATTTCACCTTTCTATCAATGCTACTGTTGTTTGGAATCGATTACAATAACAGGTTGATTTGAACACACTGAATTCTTTGGCTGTTGATGATGATGATGATCAAAGAAGGTTTACTGTGTTTTTGCGTGCAAACTAATCTATTTATTACATACCAAATGAAACAAATAAATTACATAGCCTTTGTTACAACCAAATGAAATCAAAACCACAAACAATCAAACACAAGGTCATGGCCAGGTTTCATGCACTAAAACACATCCAAATATGTATACAAAATCGAGAATGGCAACCCCTTTTGAACCCAAATTCTCGGCCAAGCATGGGAGCAGATTACCCAAAAAATACCTGGGAACAATGAAAAAACAAAAAGATACTCAGTCGTGCGACTGAGTCAATCTCATGTTTCAATCATGCGACTGATCTAGTCTCCTGGTTCATTCGTACGACTGGTTCATAAGCATGAAGTTGTTCATGCGTATGATCCATTAGCATGGGCCAATCGCATGAGAACTTCATATGATTAAGTTTGAATATGTTTCATAATCATTAATTGACTTAGATTTATTCAAACAACCACAACTTATATAGTTAGTTCAATAAGCGTTATTACATACCAACCAATGAAATATTCAACATTATAAGCACAACCACACATTTTATTTCATTAAGTGCCCGTACAATTACATATGTGTAAGACAATAAAGACATATTACATTAAGTTTAGAAACTAGGGACACATGTATCTACAAACTCCCCCTTGGACCTAGTTTCATCTAATGTCTTACATCCTTCATAAGTTCCTCAAACTTCTTGTACTTCTCTTCTCTAGTGACTCCTTTGTGTATCTCAAAAGCAAAACAGAATCGTATCACATTTTGAAATTGTAGAGCTGGTACAATATCTAGAGAGTCATAGAACAGTGGCCACTTCTATAATGTATAGACATCATCAGCAGACAAGTTTGTAAACCACATTGGGTCAAACACCCTGATGGTTTCCATTATACCATTCTTGTTCAAAACTATGACTGCCTCTCCTGTCCTCCAATAATAGTACCACCATTTGAAGTGTGGAGTGAAGTCTTGTGGCATTTCCTGTAGAGGGATCTTAAACATTGTGCGCGGAGGACTCCACTTCAGCACTATTTTCGGTTTTCTAGTTATGGCATCAACCTCAGACCGTCTGATATACCTCGTTGGCTGCTGAGGTTTGAAGTTGACTCATCTGGTGCGGTACTCTCTCTTTAGAGCTACTTCAAACCAGCCTGACATTTTGCGTGGGTCAGCATATAGCAATTTCAACTTTGCTATTTGGTTAAGCTCAAATCCGGGAAGAGTCTTCAGGTCGTGTGGGAACTTGAAGTTGTTGATACATGTTTGTCCCTAGATCATGATGTGAATGTAATAGATCATGTTTGTCTAATTCTGAAATAATGTTTGGAATGATTAATGAAATGATATTGGTTGTTTGTGATTTATAATGTTTAATATTTCATTAATGAGTCGATGTTAATTGGTTAATTAGGTTTGTGGTTGTTTGAATTCTTACAAATAATGTTATATTAATTAATACATTCCAACTTAACAAAATGAAGTGCTCATGCGAATGGACCATACGCATGAATAACTTCATACGAATGACTCAGTCGCACGATTGAACCCGGAGACTGGATCAGTCGTATGATTGTAACATAAGATTGGCTCAGTCGCATGACTGAACACTCAGTCGTGCGGATGAATCAATCGCATGGTTCAATCGCACGACTGAACCGTACTAATGGTTCAGTCGAACGAATGAACAGTACTAACCTATAAATGCAACCCAATTCGTGGAAAAACGAGAGCTTTCATTCTATTTCGACTCCAGACGTACCCTAGCCGTACAGAAGCCTCCAAGTTGATACTCCAAGTTCATAGAACGTTGTAGATCGATTCCTAATCAATTCTTAACGTTTGATTCAATACTTTATTGATTCTACGTGCGTTCTCACTGATTGGATCGCCAATCAAATAGGATTCCGCACTATTTGATTTGGTTTACACGTTAATCATTCGGTATTTCGTTAAAATACCAGGTCCTAACAAGTGGTATCAGAGCTCTGGCTCTTGATTACGTGTGATTCAATCAAGATTGATAAAAAGTTTGTGTTTTTACACTAAAAAATGTAATCTTTTGTGTCAAAAGTTGTCTTGGACGATCCCTGCTCATCAAGTTTCGGTTTCTACGGCCTTAGTTGATTAGGGTTTGCGAAATTTTGAATTTTTACGGCTAAAACACGTTTAACCTAGAAATTTTCGCAAAACAGCAGCTTCAGTCGCACGAGTGAGCCATTCGCACAACTGGACTTCATTCGCATACACCAGACACACGATTGGACTGAGTCGCATCTCCATTCGTACGACTGAACCATCCGTTCGCAATGTTCATACGCATCAGCTTCATTCGCACGACTAAACCAATCGCTTTGTTCAGCCGCACGATTAAACAATCGCATGGTTCATTCGCACGGATAGCCCATTCGCATCACCCAGTCGCACTAGTTTGACAGTTTGTTTAGTACACTTAAAAGTTAATCGTGATGGAAGATCACATGTCAGCGTTTACTGCCGGCAAGGACTCAAGGATCCAGAACCTACTGTTGCTTGAGAGTGAGGTGGGGAATCACGATAAACCACCAAAACTGTTAACGTTAGATGAGTTTACCCACTGGAAACAACGTTTTGAGATCTACCTCAATGGAGTGGATCCAAATTTGTGGGAAGCTATCGAGATTGGGTATAGTATTCCGGTGCGAGCAGATGGGGTAAAGCTTACTTTGGGAGGGATGACTGATGCTCAGAAAGTTAAGTATAATGCAGAGAAAAGAGTTTATGCATTGATTACACAGTCTATTCCTAAAGATATTTTCCACCAGTACTCGGAGAATAAGCAGGCCAAGAAATTGTGGGATGAGCTGGAAAAGAGATACGACGAGAATGCTTCGCTGAAGGCAATTAAAGCTAAGGAACCGAAGAAAGAATTTGACAACTTCTCATCGAGGAAAAGAGAGTTTGGACGATGTTATTGTTAGATTCTACCATCTGATGAGTGAAATGCATACACATGGTGTTGCTACTACCATGGAAGAAAAGGTGTCAAATTTCATAGACGGATTGCCGGAAAAGTGGGCTTTATTTGTGTCAAATCTTAGACAGAATGAGATGCTGGCAAAGTTGGATATCAGTGACTTCTTTCTAAAGCTGGGAGAAGAAGCACTTAGGATGAAGTACAGAGCTCAGAATCTTCGCACACTCAGAATCCTACTTTGTACAATGCCACGCCTCAAGCTAAGACGTCTGGAGCACCTCTTCAGACTGCATTTGTGTCTAGCTCATCGGGTCCTTCACAAGCTTCTCCTTCATGTTCAGAAACGTTAGGGTCTTCTTGTACCCATACATTGGAACTGAAGCGAATGCTACTAGACTGAAGACCGAGAACCCGGGTAATGTGACTGTGGAAGTAGCTCGAGAGCACATGGATCTTTTGGCAGCAGTGGTTCATTCTTATGATGGACTTGTTGGGGAAGATTGGAAACTGCCATCTGGCAGATAAGGACTACGAGCAGGTGGATGAAATGGAGCTGGAGAGAATGGACATTATGTGGGCCTTAGCTAGTGCTGTCCGGAGGGCGAAGAAGTTTGTGAAAAAGACCGGACATAACTTGGTTGCTACTAAGGATACCACATTGGCTTTGACAAGAGTAAAGTGACCTGCTTTAACTATGGATAAAAGGGGCACTTCAAGGAGAATGTGTGAAGCCAAAGAAGACTGGGAACGGGAACCCATTCTTGTCCTTTACTCGTCAAGACAAGCAAGCTAGCAGTTCTACTTCATCAAGCAAGGATCCAAAAGCCTTGACTGCTCATGATGATGAAGGACAGGACTGGAGCTTTTGGTTGTCTTTCCAGGGGAATCTAATATTGCTAGTGTAGTAGATTTAGATGATGATTCTGCGAGTGAGAGAGATATTGCAGTTGAGATAGCGATGTCAAATATTGAAGAGACAACTGCAACTGAGGTCAGCTACAAGCCTGAAGAAGTGCTTTCAACAGCAAAGACAGGATCACCAGAACCAGAGACATTTGATGCTGCGTTGATGGCTAACTCTTCTGAACCTCCTCAGGTAAGTACCACTGACCAACTGTTTAAAAAACACGCTTGTTCTGATTGTGATACTTTTAGAGATAGCATAGATGATAAATTTTCTAGGTTATTAGATCATAATGATAACTTAGTAAAGGATTTGCAACTATGCACTGAGGCTAATAGAGTTTTAAAACAAAATGAGCGTAGTTACAAAGAAAAGATAGACCTTTTGACCAAACAGCTTAGGGAAACTGAAGTAGTTGCATTTAACCAAGCTAATGACATTAGGTACTATCTTAACTCCCTAGAAGACACTAAGAAGCAAAAGGCAGTCTTAGAAGTAGAAGTAAACTCATTAAAGCAAAAACTGCACAGTTGGACAAGTTCATCTCATATTGTCCACACTTAGTGAGAGAGCGTAACAAGGGGAGGGTTGGGTTATAAAGTGGTTCCACCACCACCTAAGACCTTGATGAACACTAAGATTAGACCAATAAATAACAATCCCATCAAGGATCATGTGGTGTCTACTCCTCTTGTTAGTGATCCAGATTCCTCATGTTCATCAATTGAATCTGGAACAAAACAAAAGAAGGCCACTTCAAAGGCAAAAGGTAAAATGCTTGTGTTAATCCTGAAAAAGAATTTGAAAAGGTTAATATAAAGTCCGAGTCAAACAAAGTCAAATCTGAATCTAAAAAGACTGCTAATGTTAATCTTTCACAAGCTTCATGTCAAACCAGTTAACCAAAAGGAAAAAGATGTTAAAAATGTTAAAACAATTGATTTTGTTAAACATATGAAAACATCAAAAGAAACAGAGTCAAAACCCAAACTAAGTGATGTTAGTAGGGTGTCACACACATCTCCACAAAGAAAGTTTAATCATAAAGTTGTAGCAGGTCGTGCTACAACTGTGGAGAGTGTAGACACATTGCTTTATTTTGTCCTTACTATCAGGCACCTAGGAAGAAGATTGAACTTCAAGATTCAAAACCTAGGTATTCTAAGAGGAGTTCTTTAACTCCACCCAGAAGAACTAGTGAATCTAACGTTCAACCCATTAGCCAGTCGACTGTCTATCACAAACAGGCATTGCACAAATCTGGCTTATGGAAAGAGAAGTCATCCTCTGTGTCTGATAATGATGACAAGAAGGAACCTGAGCTACCCTCACCCTCTAAGGGTCAATGGGTTGAATTCATGATGTGTGATGCCTCTGGGAAACCCACGCCAGAAGGCTTGGGTTCCTAACCTAAACTAATGTTTTACATTGAATGTGTAGGGTGTTCGCTACAGTGCTGAAACCAACACGTGGATTGTAGACAGCGGAGCATCTAGGCACATGACAGGAAATAGGGCTCTTTTATCAAACGTCAAGAAAATAAAAGGAGGCATGTTTCGTTTGCTGGAAACAAGGGAGGCTATATCACAGCTCAGGAGAAGTTGGAAATCAGAAAGTTAAGTTTGATAAGGTGAACTACGTTCAACAACTTCAAAACAACTTACTTTCTGTTTCCCAAATCTGTGATAAAGGTTTTAAAGTCATATTCGACAACAAGAAGTGTTACGTCCTAAAGAAAGACTACGTGATTCCGGAGGACCAAGTTCTGATGACAGCCTCAAGATATAAAGACCTTTATGTCTTGGATCTCTCAACAGCTTCTTCAATGGATCATGAAGTTCAGTGCTTTCTATCAAAAGCCACTGAGAAGGACTCCATCTCCTGGCATAGGAGAATAGGACACATCAATCAACAGAAGATGAATTACTTGATCCAGAAGGATCTTGTGAGAGGAGTTACTGTCAAGAATTTCCAACTTCCTGATTTTTGTGTAGCTTTCAAGAAAGGCAAACAGACAAAGAAGTCTCATAAGGAAAAGAAAGTTCATTCTATCGAGCTTCCTCTTGAACTACTTCACATGGATCTGTTTGGTCCAGTCAGTACAAAGAGCATTGCAGGCAACTTGTACTGTTTTGTGGTTCTTGATGACTACACAAGATTCTCTTGGGTAATGTTTCTGAAGTCCAAATCAGAAACATTTGAGTCATTCAAGGAGTTAGTAACCACACTAGAATCTCTCTACAAGCTGAAGGGGAGACAAGTACGCTCATACAACGGGACTGAATTCAAGAATCAGTGGATAGAGGCTTACTGCAAGGAAAAGGGATTTGTGCATCAGTTCACTTCTGCCTACACGCCTCAGATGAATGGTGTTGCTCAGAGAAAGAACAGACGCTTGATAGAGACAACACAGACAATGCTGGTAGACTCGAAACTGCCTATCCAATTCTGGAATGAGGCAGTGGCTAATGCATGTTATACACTGAATCGAGTTCTGATAGTCAAGCGCCATGGAAAGACTTGTTACGAGCTACTACAACGACGTAAATCGATACTGGAGTACCTCGAACCATTTGGCGCGCCGTGTACACTTCTGAAAAAGACTCAAGAAGGTAAATTCAGCGAGAAGGCTGATGAAGGAATCTTCCTAGGATACAACATACCGAAACAAGAGAGTTTACAACAACTCAACGGGTCTAGTAGAAGTGTGGTGTCTGGTTGATGTTCAGAGATATACCACACCACCTAGTGGCAAAGGACCCGCCTACTTTTTCGACTATGATGGATTCTTTAAGTCCTTCAACATCCCTATCTCTCCTTCTGATGATGACTTATCTACTCGAATGATGTATGATATCTTGAATACACCATCTCTTGATTCAACTTCATCGACTTCACAGGGAGAATCATCTACTCAATCAGGGGAGTAGTCGACGACAGTGACTCGACCTCTGAAGATGAAGCTGAAGAAGATGAACAGAACAGTCAGGAGGAACAGGTTCCAGTTCCTGAAAGTCCACAAGCATCTAACGATGATGCACCTTCGACTTCAGAACCTCAAACTCCTTCTACCTCAGATGCAGAACCAAATGTTCATAATCTTGGCTCTGAGGTAGCTGTTCCTACTACTCCAGGATCACGTCTAAACGTCTATCATCCCTTAGACAATGTCATTAGGGATGTCAGATCAGGAGTACAAACCCGAAATCAGCTGTACTCAGCTGATTATGCCTCTGTTATGGAAAAGGGATACATTCATGATGGTGCTTATCGGTGTTTTGTCCGCAGTTTTAGCCAAAATACGTCAGTGATGCACTAACGATGAGGCATGGAGTGAGTGCCATGCAAGAAGAACTTCTTTAGTTCAAGAAGTTAGGAGTATGGACTCTAGTAGATAGACCTAAAGGTGCTAAGGTCATTAGCACTAAATGGGTCTTTAAAAAGGATGACCAAGGGGTCATTATCAGAACAAGGCTCGACTGGTTGTTCAGGGATTTCGCCAAGTTGAGGGGATTGACTACAATGAAGTATTTGCACCCGTGGCAAGGATGGAAGCCATCCGTATCTTCCTTGCCTATGCATCGTATATGAAGATTAAAGTCTATCAATTAGATGTGAAGAGTGCATTCTTTCATGGGGAAATTCGAGAGACAGTGTATGTCAGTCAACCCGAGGGATTTGAAGATCCTTATCATCGGGACAGAGTTTACAATCTCGACAAGGCCTTATACGGGCTTCATCAAGCTCCAAGGGCCTGGTATGAGAAACTCTCAACTCATTTTGTGAAACACAGCTTTCGCAGGGGAGTCATTGACTGCACACTGTTCATCAAAGAAAAAGATGGAGACCTACTGCTAGTACAAATCTATGTCGATGACATAATCTTCAGTTCAAAGAACGAAGAATTATACAAAGAGTTTGAAGCAGTTATGAAGAAAGAGTTTGAGATGAGTGCTATAGGGGAGATGAAATTCTTTCTCGGGTTACAGGTGGATCAGACACCAAATGGGATCTTTCTACATCAGACTAAGTATGTGGGAGACATTCTCCGTCGGTTTGACATGGAGAATGCTTCTGCTGCTGGGACTCCACTTGCTACAAATCATGATATAGCACCTGATGAAAATGGAGATCTGGTAGATGCCACAATGTACCAAGGAATGATTGGATCCCTCATGTATCTCACTGCCTCAAGACCTGATATCATGTATGCTACATGTTTATGTTCTAGATATTAGGCTAAGCCTAAGGTTAACCATCTAATCAGGGTCAAAAGGATACTTCGTTATCTGAAGGGTACACCCACACTTGGGTTGTGGTATCCTCATGATGATGACTTTGAGCTCACGCGTATAGTGACTCGGATTACGGGGGCTGCAAGATGAACTACAAGTCTACATCAGTAGGGTGTCAATTCTTTGGGAGGAGATTAGTTACCTGGCAGTATAAGAAGCAGACCTCGGTTGCATTGTCAACCTGTGAAGCCGAATACGTTGCTGCCGCAAGTTGCTGCCGCAAGTTGCTGCCGCAAGTTGCTGCCGCAAGTTGCTGCCGCAAGTTGCTGCGCAAGTTGCTGCCGCAAGTTGCTGCCGCAAGTTGCTGCTCACAAATCATCTGGATTCAACAGCAAATGCGGGATTACGATTTAAAGTTTTCTTCTACTCCTATCTTTGTTGATAACTCTGCTGCAATTGCAGTAACTAAAAATCCGGTACAACATCCAAAGACCAAACACATCGGTATTAAATACCATTTCATAAGAGACTGTTTTGAAAAGAACTTAATCGATGTGGTAAAAATTAAAACTGACTTTCAACGCGCTGACCTCTATACAAAAGCCTTGATAAACCATGTTTTCTATATCTGTTAGAGGTCAACACGTTAAAAGAAAGTGATGTTATTCCTGATGATGATCATGTGTAGTCCGATGCATTGTAGTTATAATTTTTTATTTTTCCTTATTTATTTTACTCTGTTCAAATTAAATTCATGTTATTTAGCTATCTGTTTAAAATCCTAAAATAATTAAATCCAGTATGATTTTAGAATTTTAGGGGGAGAGTAGGTCAGCTAGTAATATTAAAAAAAACAAGGGAGAAGGAGTGGATAGCTGATATAAGGTAGATCGTATCTGTGATACCGATTCAAACCTTTTGGAAAATGATAGTACACAGGAACAAATCAAAAGGGACTTTAAAATTTTAATTTAGAAAAGATGCAAAATTCAAATATAAGTTTGTGTACTCTAAGCAATATAAAAGGGAAGATGATAGAAAAACTGGTAACTACTAACGTAACACAAAGAAAGTAGACCTAAAGGTTGCTAGACCACAAATGATATGTCAGTAGATTCAACACAATAGATGATTAGACCTGACTGGTGATCTCAAGATCAAACTAAGGTGTTCAACTGACTGTGGGCTGCCATCTTATCACTGGCTAACACAATCAACAATATTCCAATAAGGGGTAATGAGCATGTAAACGCCACAAATGTGTGCGGATGACCATAAATAGAGCAAAGCATGAAAAAAATGAAAGACAAATGCTATCAAGCTAATGACATATGTTGTTGGTGCATTCTGTGCAAAAGAAAATTTAGCTGCTCTAACAAGAAGATCGGTTGTGTGCCTCTCTGCTGTGCGATGGCACTGACCTGAGGATAAGCATAACTTAGATATTCTAGAATTCATTGTTGTTTGCCGCCTCTCTGCTATGCGATGGCACTAACCTGAGGATTGGCTTCTCTTTGAAAGCTCTAAGAATAGTCTCTTCTAGTAAAAATACCCGTAGACCGCTCAAAAGCTCCTGAGGAATGTTGATTACCATATAAGTGTGGGATCCACAAATGTTAGTTGAAAATTTTAAACCTAAAACTATCACCAATTTGTGTCTAAATTCTGTGTATGGATTTAAGAGGACAAATATACTGACAATCATTGTGGCTGCAATTCTTGAAAGTTCAAATCAATGTGGGAATCTAACAGTACCAGTGTGATTTCCTAATTTTGCTAATGACTGTGGATGAATACTAAGAATTGAGCATCAAAAGATTTTGATAACAAGTCCCAAATGATTTGACTTTCCTGTATGATTCCAAAATTGAATTGGTCCAGGTGTGGTCAAACTAAATTGAAGCTGCCTATTCTGGAACCGAATCCAGTAGATGTCTATCTTAGGATTTATCTCTCACAAAAAGTCAAAAACAAGTTTTATGTTTGTATTTAGTTTAAGTTTCTAGTTAGTTAGTCACTTTAGGTTGTTTGTTCGTCGGACTATATCATGAAAATTAGTATGGGATTAACTCAACTAAAAGGGTCATGTCTGAGATGGCCATATGTGTTTTCAAAGTCTAAAAGGGTCACGTCTGAGGTGACTAATTGTTTAAAAGGATCACGTCTGAGGTGATCAAAAAGTTTTCAAGTTAAAATGATCATGTTTGAGATGATCAATGTTCATAATGTTAATTTCAACAGGTAAAAAGGGTTTAAGTGCTAAATGTTCTACGTGTAACCCATTCGCACGACTGGATCATAAGTATGGACCAACCATGCGAATGGATCCCATTCGCACGACGGACATGAAATTGAGTCATTCACCCGAATGGCTTATCAGAATGATCCATTCGACCAAATGAAAGGTGCGAATGAGTCAGTCGACCGACTGAGACTCAGTCGGTTAACTGAGGGTGCGAATGAAAGGGCACGAATGAGTCAGTCGACCGACTGAGACTCAGTCGGCCAACTGAATGCGACTGACTGGGCCAATCACACGACTGAGCCTCAGTCGCCCGAATGAACTAAGCGAATGAGGCCAGTCGGCCGATTGAACTCAGCTTCAGTATTTAAAGGGCCATAGTCAATCACATTCCACTCATCACCCTCAATCGCTCCCAAATCGCACCAAGTACCGTTACTCTGCCGAAATTCCTCTGGACCTTTTTTTTACATCTTTATTGATCTTCTGACGTGGGTTGTCGATTATACAGGTATATTGCATTGAAATCTTACCGAAATCAGAAGACATTGAATCCAAATTTGTGATATTCGAGTGAAACAAGAACCGGACTGAAAATGCCCTAATAACCAACATAAACTAAGCAAAATGTTAAAATTAAGTTTAATAGGTTATTAGTGACAAGATGGCGAGTCTAATAAACCATTAAACCATGTTAAATCACGTGATTTGGTCAAGATTTGAACCACAGGCGACTGGACAGTGGGACAAGCGACTGGTCGACCGGATGAACTCCAATCGCACGATTGAATCTTGCGATTGGGTCAATCGGCCGAATGCACCATGCGAATGAACTCAGTCGGCCGACTGAACCAATCGCAGACTCAGCCAACAGATTGAACTAAGTCGCATGTCTCATTCACTCGAATAAGCTCAGTCGCATGAAAGGACAACCGACCGACTTCAGTCGCATGATTCATTCGCACGAATGAATCAGATTGAGTTTAACCTATACACCTTGAACTGAATTTTGAATGTATGACTTTCTAATGGTTCCGTGTCTTGTGTTTCAGGTCAATGGCTGATAGATGGTCCATCAATCCAAAGCACAATATATGTGCTCATTTGGACCATACGACTTGGAACGGGGCCGAGTTTACAGAGATCATTGCGTTCCTTCGACGTTCTCGGATACATAAAGCCATATCCACACCGTGTACTCCTTACAGGTCGTTACATCAGGCTTTCTGGGAAAATGCCTCCGTAGATCGTTCACGTGACCCTTACAGCATACGGAGCTCCATTCATGGTCATGATATTGAGATTACAGCAGCTGATATCCAAAGAGTACTTGATTTTGGGGACGATACTGATCACCCCACCAGACTACATCCATTTACAGTCAGAGGTTGCTTCCTCAGGATTAAGTATGCTGGGGACATCAACTCAGGTGTGCTCAACAAGAGCAACCTGTGTCCCCAGTATAAGTACTTGGTGCATGTGATCCTAAAGTGTATTGCTTCTCGGACGGGTGGGTTTGATGACCTGTTAGAACAGATTCAGAATGCCTATGTGGCACTGGTGCCGAACCACCCCTTCAGCTTCTCGAGCATGATCTGCTCATATCTAGTGGAGAATCTGGAGGCCAAGGGGAAGGAAGGTTTCTGTATGTACCCCAGATTTCTGCAGCTGATCTTCAACGAGAAGCTACGATTACTTCCCAAGGAGAGCCATGATGTGGTTGCCCTAGAGATTATGGATGACACGACTTTGGGTCACATGAGAGTGTATCGAGGCAAGCAGGTAAAGCCCCAGGTAAAGAGGTTGATCAGCCATCTGGCCAATGACAGATATGTGGTGCCAGGTAGACGCAAGTGGCGTCACGATGATAGCGATTCAGACGTTGAGAGGCTATTGCTCACAGAGCATGATTCAGACGATTATGACAGTGAGGATGCTGGGGATGATATGCCTATTCCATCGAGGGGCACAACTTCAAATGTTATACCCCCAGTATCTGCCCCAACAGGCGACATAGCTGAGTCAACAGGTTTCCATCAGGACTTCATACCTGGTGAGGAGGAAGAAGAGTCGGATGAGGAGCCCTTGACGAGGACTGTGGGAAGCAAGGTTGTTCCCACAGAGTATGGACTCCGGGCGGTTGGTGAACGCCCCAGGGATTCGGGAGAGACGACCGCAGATCCTAGCTATGCCCCTGAGTCAGCTAGCCATGTTCTAGGGGGAGCATCCACCTCGACAGGATCGAGGAAGAAAAGGATGGCTCAGCCCCACGGCCAGAAGAAGAAGAAGAGAAGACTCACCTTCGTCACCACCACAGCTACCACTACCACCACCACACCTCCCACCACTGTACATATGCCACCACCACTACACCTCCCACCACTATACATATGCCACCACCACCACACCTCCCACCACTGTACATATGACAACCACCACCATATCGTTCACTTCTACATCACCTCTACTATCTCACAGACCCAACCCCATCTTCACCACAACCACCACCACCACCACTAGCCACCAAGCAGGACCCTCATCCCATCCCGCACATATATATGGATCTCCTCTACCTCCAATTGGGGTAGAGGAACAGCTTTCTGCGTTGAACCGGATGGTGATGCGTTTATTAGCTGTTGATGAGGAGAAGACAGCGCAGATCCGTCATCTGACAGATCTTACTGCAGAGCAGTCTCAGCATATCTCGGAGCAGGCTTGTTGCTAGATGAGCCGCCCAACAAATGGCTGCTCAGAGCCACGAGATTGCCCAACTCCAAGAGCACAATGTCACATCTACTAAGAGGATTGAGGAGTTGGAGGAGGCTAAGAAGACCATCATGCTAAAGCTTAAGGGATAGCTTAAGGATCTAAAGATGAGCCACTAAAGATTAAAGAGGGAGACGCAGATGATGAGGATGATGATGATGATGATGATGATGATGATGATGAGACTGAGGATGATGAGGGGACTGAGGACGAGAGGACAGATGAGAGGAATGAGGATGATGATGAAGAAGGAGGGATGCAGCTGCATCTGCATCTACTTAAGGTCAGGATAGGAGATCCAAGAAGAAACAAGACCAACAAGCTTCCTCCTCTGCTCCACCAAGCGATGATCCAGTGATCCAAGAGAAAAGTAATGATCAGATGTCTATATATTGATCACTTTTTTATTTGAATCATGTATTTAAACTTATGTATTCGATGTTTATATTAAAAAATTAGTGCATTTCTATTTTGATTATTAACTACTGGTTGATGTGTTACATGTTTAAATCAAACAGATCCAAACTATTAGAGGGATGATTTCGATGTTACTCCCCTTCAGCAGATCAAAACTCAGCTAACTATGATTCTTGATCTGCAAGGGATCGTCAGAAGGTCGGTGAGTTATACCCTTGAAGAAGGGGAAATATTCATGATCTATCAAATGAGCAACTAGCTGAGATATTCAAGTTAAATCCCGATGAGATTGTGAAGGATGCTCCAACGTGTGACTCGACAAGTGACGAAGAGCTCAATGACGTTGATGAAATAGAGATAGAAGATGTCACTGCAGAGCACTACCCTCAGTATGCTGACAATGAGGGAAATGTGGTCCCCAATCTGGGTGAATCCCTTGTCGGTGATACTTTTGAGGTGTTAGACAAAATAGAGCAGGAGTCAAAGAAGATAGAGGGAACGGCCTAAGCCTCAAATGATGATGCTGATATCCGAAAGGCTGAGTGGGCTGCCTGTTTTGAAGAAGTTAGAGCCCAACGTGCTGCACATAAACAGGACGCCTACACCAAACTCTACAGAGTCAAGAAACATCATAAGGTGTCAGGCAGGATTATAGCATGGGCATATTTTGAGGACCTTAACGTCTATGCAGTTAAGAGAGAGAAGGGCATAGAGTACTTTAGATTTCCACATGATCTAAAGACTCTACCATGTTTTGAGCTCAACCAGCTGGCCAAACTGAAGCTGTTGTATGCTGACCCAAGAAAGATGTCAGGCTGGTTTGAGGCTGCCCTAAGGAAGGAGTACCACACCAGGTGGGTTAACTTCAGACCCCAACAGCCTACAAGGTACATCAAAGGTCTGAAGTTGATGCCATTACTGGAAAGCCAAGATCGTGTTGAAGTGGAGTCCTCCGCGCACGATGTCAAGAATCCCACTCAGGGAAATGCCACAGGACTTCACTCCACACTTTAAGTGGTGGTACTACGATTGGAGGACAGGAGAAGGGTCATAGTCCTAAACAAAGTGGGCCAAATGGATACTATCAGGGTATTTGACCTAATATGGCTTACCAACTTGTCAGCTAATGATGTTTACACTCTATACAAGTGGCCACTGTTCTATGATACGCAGGATATAGTACAAGCCCTCCGGTACTAGAATGTCATAAGACTCTGTTTTGCATTTGAGATTCATGCAGGAGTCACAAAAGGGGATAAGTACAAGAAGTATGAGGAGGTAATAAAGAAAACAAGACATTAGAGAGATCTAGGTCCAAGGGGGAGTTTGTTGATACATGTTTGTCCCTAGATCATGATATGAATGTAATAGATCTTGTTTGTCTGATTCTGATATAATGTTTGGAATGATTAATGAAATGATATTGGTTGTTTGTTATTTATAATGTTTAATATTTCATTAATGAGTCGATGTTGAATTGGTTAATTAGGTTTGTGGTTGTTTGAATTCTTACACATAATGTTATATTAATTAATACATTCAAACTTAACAAAATGAAGTGCTCATGCGAATGGCCCATGCGAATGGACCATACGCATGAATAACTTCATACGAAAGACTCAGTCGCACGACTAAACCAGGAGACTGGATCAGTCGTATGATTGTAACATAAGATTGGCTCAGTCGCACGACTGAACACTCAGTCGTGCGAATGAATATCGCATGGTTCAATCGCACGACTGAACCATACTAATGGTTCAGTCGCACGAATGAACAGTTTAACCTATAAATACAACCCAATTCGTGGAAAAACGAGAGCTTTCATTCTATTTCGACTCTAGCGTACCCTAGCCGTATAGAAGCCTCCAAGTTGATACTCCAAGTTCATAGAACGCTGTAGATCGATTCCTAATTGATTCTTAACGTTTGATTCAATACTTTATTGATTCTACGTGCGTTCTCACTGATTGGATCGCCAATCAAATAGGATTCCGCACTATTTGATTTGGTTTACACGTTAATCATTCGGTATTTCGTTAAAATACCAGGTCCTGACAGAAGTACTCAATCCCTTTCTCACGTTTAACTGCATAACGTTGAGATCTTCAAATACGCCCATGCTATGATTTTGCCCGACACCTTGTGATGTTTCTTCACTTTGTACAGCTTGGTGTAGATAGTTGACGTTGAATCACTGCGTTGGGCTCTTATTTCTTCAAAGCATGCAGCCCACTCAGCCTTTCTGATATTGACTTTAGCTTCCGAGGCTTGGGCCTTATCTTCGTTCTTGTCAGACTCTTGTTCCATTTTATCCAGAGTCTCAAAGTTTCACTGACAAGATTGTCGCCCAGATTGGGAACGACATTACCCTCAATGTTAGTGTACTCTGGATAGTGTTGGTCCGTGACATCTTCTATCTCGATCTCATCAATGTCGTTGAGCTCGTCGTCACTTTCAACATGGACTGTTGGAGCATCTTTCACAATCTCATCAGGATTGAGTCAAAACATTTCAGCAAGTTGCTCGTCGGTGAGATCATGAATTATCTCTTCTTCTTCAGGAGTGTAATTCACTGATCTGCTAACTATTCCTTGCAGATCAAGAATCATCATGAGCTGAGTCTTGATCTTTTGGTGGGGAGCAACATCATATTCATCTCTTTGATAATTTGGATCTGCTTGATTTAATACATAGAACACAACAACCATTAGTAAACAATCAAAGCAGTAAACATCAATAATCAAAATATAAACATTGTATACATTAGTTTGATACAATATTCAGTTACACATGATTTTAAATAACATAAACAACTAAGCATTACTCTTGTCTTGTATCATGTGCTCCTCTGCTGACGGTGCTGATGTGGAGGCACTTTGATCTTGAGCTTTCTTGGTCTTCCTTTCACTTGCAGATGTGGCACCCATAGCAAAAGTATCATCATCTCCTTCATCATCATCATCAACATCATCACCAGCATCAGTATCATCCCCTTGATCATCACCATCATCATCATCATCATCACTATCATCATCATCACCATTGTCTCCATCTCCTTCTCTGATCTTTAGTGGCTCATCCTTTGATCCTTTGAGCCTCAGCATGATGGTCTTGTTGGTTGCCTCCAACTCCTCTATCCGTTTTGCTGAATGGACATGTTGCTCCTGGAGTTGGGACACCTCTGAGCTCTGAGCAGCCATCTGTTGTGCCTGCTGCTCTATCAGCTGTGCATGCTAAGATGTCTGCTGAGATTGTGCAGCAGTAAGTTCTACTAGCTGATGAAGCTGGGCAGTCTTCTCGTCATCGGCTCCCACAGCTTGAGCACCATACGGTTTAGTGCTGAGAGCTGTTCCTCTACCCCACTGGGAGGTAGAGAGGATCCAGATGGAAAGGAGGGATAAGATGACTGTCCTGCTTGGTGGCTAGTAGTGGTGGTGGTGGCAGTGGTGAAGATGTGGGTGGTATAGATGAAGGTGGTGGTGGATGAGCTGTAGTGGAGGTGGATTGTATGTGGGTAAATAGTGGAGTGGGTGTGGTAGTTATGGTGGTGGGTAGAATGGTGCTAGTGATGGTAGGTGAAGTGGTGGTAGTGGTGGTAGTAGGTCGAGTGGTGGAAGTGGAGGTAGTAGTGGTGGTGGTGATAAATGTCATCCGCCTCCTCTTCTTCTTCGTCCCGTGGGGCTGAGCCATCCGTTTCTTCCTCGAGCCCCTCGAGGTGGATGCTCCCCCAGAGACGTTTCTGGGCTGATCAGGAGTATAACTAGGATCAGTATCAGTCTCCCTAGACTCGCCAGGGCGTCCACCAACCTCCCGAATACCTCGGTCGGTGGCAACCACCCTTCTCCCCATAGTACGAGTCAAGGGCTCCTCGTCTGTCTCCTCCTCCTCATCAAGACGAAAGTCCTGATGGAACCCTGCCGACTCTGTTCCACCTTGGGTGGATTCTGGAGATGCTATATTAGTAGTGGGGGCTCTCAATTGAGTGGGCCCTGCATCTCCCTCATCACCGCTATCGTCGTCGTTGGACTCATCTTCAGGGAGCTCAAGCTGCTCGACATCCGAATCACTGTCTGCGTGGCTCCATTTATGCCTCCCTAGCGCCATGTAATCAACCTTGGCCAGATGGCCGATAAGTCTCTTCATTAGGGGTTTTACCTGCTTTCCCCGGTACACCTTCATACGACCCAGTGTCGTATCATCCATGATCTCCAATGACATAGCGTCATGGCTCTCCTTGGGCAGTGTTGGCAGCTTCTCATCAAAAATCATCTGAAGGAACCTAGGGTACATGCAGAAACCCTCTTTGCCCTTCGCCTCCAGATTCTCTATCAAGTAAGAGAATATCATGCTCGAGAAGCTGAAAGGGTGGTTCAGTACCAGTGCCACGTAGGCATTTTGAATCTGGTCTGAAAGATCATCAAACCCACCCCTTTGCGAAGCCAAGTACTTGAGGATGACATGTGCAAGTACTTGTATTGGGGATACAAGTTGCTCTTGTTGAGCACACCTGCATTAATATCCCTAGTGTACTTCATCCTTAAGAAGCACCCTCTCACAGTCAGTGAGTGAAGTCTGGTAGGGTGGTCTGCATCATCACCCAACCTAAGTACGCACCGAATATCCTTAGCAGTGACCTCAATATCCATCCCAAAAATAGAACTCCTGATGTTGTATGGCTCGTGAGAGCGGTCAACCGATGCCCCCTCCCAGAAGGCCTACTGAATAGACCTGTAGGGAGTGCATGGTGTGGATATAGACTTGTAGATCCTGGATCGCATAAGGAATGCGATAATCCCCGCAAACATGGCGCCATTCCAAGTAGTGGCATCTAAATGAGCACATATGTTGTGCTTGGGGTTGATGGACCACCTGTCAGCCATCAATCTGTAACACAGGACACGTAGACATTAGATAACCACACAACACAAATCAGTTCTAATTAACCTGGTTAAATTCATTCTGGTTCATTCATGCGAATGAACCATGCGACTGTGTTCAGTCGATTGACCTGGCATGCGACTGGATTCAGTCGGGTGACTGAGCAGGCGACTGAGTTCAATTGGTTGACTGTGCCTGCGATTGGTTCAGTCGGTCGACTAAGCTCATTCGCATTATCCATTCGGCCGATTTAGCCATTTGACAAGCTCAATCGTGTGATTGGAGTTCATCTTGGTGTCCACTCGCATGTCCCACTGTTCGATCAACTGAGTTTCGAACTTGAACTAAATCTTGAAATTAGACGTCGTGTAATGGTTCTTTAGACTCGCAATCATTATACTAGTAACCTAATAACCTTTATTTCAACATTTTTATTTTGTTTAGTTAGGTTATTAGTCCATTTACAGTCTCGGGTCATGTTAGGGCCAATTTCTTGATTTTGGAGTCTAATCGACAAAGTTTTTTGGCTTGGTCATACCGCATTTTACCTGTATATGCACCAACGAACGTCAGAATATCAAAATCGGTAATCAATTTGGGTCAGAGGAAATTTTTTCAGAGTAACGGTAGGCTGTGCACTTTTAGGGTGATTGGGCGTGATGAGTTGAACGCGATCGACTATGGCCCTATTTATACTGAATCTGATTTCAATCGGCTGACTGGACCTATTCGCTTGGTTCATTCGGGCGAATGGACCTCAGTCGTGCAATTGGTTCAGTCGATCACATTCAGTCGGCCTACTGGATTTCAGTCGGGCGACTGACTCATTCGCATAGTTCCATTTGGTCGATTGGCTCATTCTGGTAAGTCATTCGGGTGAATGGTTCATACTCATGTGCCATTCGGCTGTTTAGTGCATGAGTATGTTCCATTCATACGGTTGGTCCATACTCATGGTCCTGTCATGCGATTGGATCATACTCATGATTTTGACTTTATGACCATTTCACACTTAATCCCCTTTTAACTTTTGAATAAACATTATGAGAATTTGATCATCTCAGACATGATCATTTTAACTTGAAAAACTGTTGATCACCTCAGACGTGATCCTTTTAAGCAATTTGTCACCTCAGACATGACTGATTTTACATTTGAAAACACGTGTGGTCACCTCAGACGTGACCCTTTTAGGTGATTAAATCCCCTGATGAATTCCATGGCGTAGTCCGATATCAAACAAACTAAATTGACTAAATTTAAACAAAATAAAATGCAAAACTAAACTTTGGTTTTGACGTTTTGTGTGAGGTATAAATCCTAAGATAGAAATCCAATGGATTCGGTTCCGGAATAGGCAGCTTCAATTCATTTTGATCATAAATGGACCAATTCAATTTGGAATCATATAGGCAAGTCAAATCATTTAGGGCATGTTATCAACACCTTTTGATGCTTAATTCTTGTTTTTCATCTAGAGTCGTTAGCAAATTTAGGAAATCATACTAGTACTATTAGATCACCACATTGATTTGGACTTTTAAGAATTGTATCCATGATGATTGTCAGTATACTGGTCCTCTTAAATCCATACACAGACTTTTGACACAGATTGGTGACAGTTTAAGGTCTGATTATTTCAACAAGCATTTGTGGATCCCACACTTATCTGGTAATCAACATTCCTCAGGAGATTTTTGAGCGGTCTCAGGGTAGTTTTCAAGAAGAGACTATTCTTAGAACTTTCAAAGAGAAGCCAAGTCTCAGGTCAGTGCCACCGCACAACAGAGAGGCGACAAACAACAATGAATTCTAGAATATATAGGTTATGCTTATCCTCAGGTCAGTGCCACCGCACAACAGAGAGGACATAACCTATCTTCTTGTTTGAGCAATTTTAATCCTTTTGCACAGATCTCACCAACAACATAAGTTATTAGTTTGATTGCTTTTGCATTTTTTTCATGTGCTTTTGCTCATATTTTGGTCTTACGCTCACATTTGTAGTGTTTATTCTACTCGTCACCCCTTATTGGAATTTTGTTGATTGTGTTAACCAGTGATAAGATGTAAGCCCACAGCTTGTTGAACAACTTAGTTGTTATTGAGATCACCAACAAGGTCTTATCGTCTATTGTGTTGAATCTACCGACATATCATCTGTGGTCTAGTAATTTCTAGGTCTACTTTCTTTGTGTTACCTTAGTAGTAGCTAGTTTTACTATCATTTTTCCTTTTATATTGCTCAGACTACACAGACTTACACTTTGAACTTCGTATCTTATTCAATTTAAACTTTTAAAATCCCAAGTGGTTTGGTCCTGTGTACTATCATTTTCCAAAGACATTGAATCGGTATCACAGATACGATCTAGTGTCTATCAGCTAGCCTTTCCTCCTCCCTTGCTTTTTTTTATTTTTTATTTTTTAATTCTTTTTTGCATAATGTTACTAGCTAAACCTATTCTCCCCCTAAAATTCTAAAACCGTAACCGACTTACGCTTTTTAGGATTTTAATAGGCGACAAAATGATACCAATTTAATTAAATACTTAAGATTAAACACATAATCAATGAAAATAAAATTAAAAGAAAAATTGACTATACGCCTCGGACTACACATGGTCCTCTTTAGGAATTACATCACTTTTCTTTTTAATGTCGTTGACCTATAACAATTATAGAAAACGTGGTTTATCAAAAGCCTTTGTATAGAGGTCAGCGCGTTAAAAATCAGTATTTATTTTAATCACATCGATTAGGTTCTTTTCAAAACAATCACGTATAAAGTGATATTTTATGCCGATGTGTTTGGTCTTAGGATGTTGGACCAGATTTTTAGTTACTGCAATTGCAGCAGAGTTATCAACAAAAATAGGAGTAGACGAGAAATTCAAACCGTAGTCTCGCATTTGCTGTTGAATCCATATGATTTGTGAACAACAACTTGCAGCAGCAACATATTCGGCTTCACAGGTTGACAACACAACCGAGGTCTGCTTCTTACACTGCCAGGTCACTAATCTTCTCCCAAAGAATTGACATCCCGCTGGTGTAGACTTGTAGTTCATATTGCAGCCACCGTAATCCGAGTCACTATACGTTGTTAGCTCGAAGTCATCATCATGAGGATACCACAACCCAAGTGTTGGAGTACCCTTTAGATAATGAAAAATCCTTTTGACCCCTATCAGATGGCTGACTTTTGGCTTTGCCTGATATCTTGAACATAAACATGTCGCGTACATGATATCAGGTCTTGAGGCAGTGAGGTACATGAGAGATCCAATCATTCCTCGGTACATGGTGGCATCAACCAGATCACCATTCTCGTCGGGTGCTACATCATGGTTTGTAGCAAGTGGAGTCCCAGCTGCGGAAGCATTTTCCATGTCAAACCAACTGAGAATATCTCCTACATACTTGGTTTGATGTAGGAAAATCCCTTTTGGTGACTGATCCACCTGTAACCCGAGAAAGGATTTCATTTCTTCCATTGCACTCATTTCAAACTCAGCCTTCATTACTGCTTCAAACTCTTTACACAGATCTTCGTTCTTTGAACCGAAGATTATGTCATCTACATAAATTTGGACCAGCAGTAAATCACCATCTTTTTCTTTAATGAACAGTGTGCAGTCAATGACACCTCTGCGAAAACCATGTTTCACAAGGTGAGTTGAGAGTTTCTCATACTAGGCCCTGGGTGCTTGATGAAGCCTATATAAAGCCTTGTTGAGTTTGTAAACTCTGTCCCGATGATATGGATCCTCAAATCCCTCAGGTTGACTGACGTACACTGTCTCTCGGATTTCACCATGAAGGAATGCACTTTTCATATCAAGTTGATAAACATTAATCTTCATGTACGTTGCGTAGGCAAGGAAGATACGAATTACTTCCATTCTTGCCACTGGTGCAAACACTTCATTGTAGTCTATGCCCTCGACTTGTCGAAATCCTTGAACAACAAGTCGAGCCTTGTTTCTGATGATCACACCTTGATCATCTTTCTTCCATTTCAAGACCCATTTGGTGCCAATGATCTTAGCACCTTTAGGTCTACCTACCAGTGTCCATACTCCTAACTTCTTGAACTGAAGAAGTTCTTCTTGCATGGCACTCACCCATGCCTCATCGTTCAGTGCTTCACTAACATACTTTGGCTCAGACTGAGACACAAAGCAACGATATGCACCGTCATGAAGGCAACCATTTTCCACCACTGAGGCATAATCAGCTAAATACAATTGATTTCTGGTCTGAACCCCTGATCTCACATCCCCAATGACATTATCCAAAGAATGATAGACATTTAGGCATGATCCAGGAGTGGTTGGAACAACTACATCAGAATCAAGATTATGAAATTTGGTTCAGTATCTGAGGCAGTAGGAGTCTGAGGTTCCGAGGATTCAGAGGCATCAATATCAGATGCTTGTGGACATGCAGTAATAGGAACCTGTTCCTTCTGGTTGTTCTGATCAGTCTCCATAGCTTCTTTATCAGAGGAAGAATCACTATCTTCAAGTACTCCCCCTAAGTTTTTAGATGACTGACCTTGTGAACCGGATGATGTTGAATCTAGTGAAGGTGTGTTCAAGACATCATACATCATCTTTGTGGCTAACTCATCATCAGAAGTGAGAGTGGTATGTTGAAGGACTTGAAGAATCCATCATAGCCGAAAAAGTAGGCGGTCCTTTTCCAGCAGGTGGTGTGGTGTATCTCTGAACATCAACGTTACACCACACTTCTACTTGACCTGTTGAGTTGTTGTAAACTCTCTTGTTTGGTAAGTTGTATCCTAGAAAGATACCTTCGTCAGCCTTCCCGCTGAATTTTCCCTCCTGAGTCTTCTTCAGTAGGGTGCATGGAGCGCCAAATGGCTCGAGATACTCTAGATTAGGTTTACGTCATTGTAGTAACTCGTAACATGTCTTTCCATGGCGTTTAACTACTAGAACTCGATTTAGCGTGTAACACGCATTTGCAACTGCTTCATTCCAAAATTGGATATGCAGTTTTGAGTCTGCTAGCATCATCTGTGCTGTCTCTATCAAGCTGTGATTCTTCCTTTCAGCAACGCCATTCATCTGAGGAGTGTAGGCAGAAGTGAACTGATGCACAATTCCCTTTTCCTTCCGGTAAGCCTCCATCCATTGATTCTTGAACTCGGATCCGTTGTCTGAGCGCACTTGTCGTACCATCAACTTCTATAGAGACTCCAGAGTAGTTACTAATTCCTTGAATGACTCAAATGTTTCTGATTTGGATTTCAGAAACATCACCCAAGAGAATCTTGAGTAGTCATGAGTAACTATGTAGCAGTACAAGTCGCCTATGATGCTTCTTGTACTGACTGGACCAAACAGTAACATGTGAAGAAGTTCAAGAGGTAGTTTGATGGAATGAACTTTCTTGTCCTTATGAGACTTCTTCGTTCGTTTGCCCTTCTTGCACGCAACACAGAAATCTGGAAGTTGGAAGTTTTTGACATTAACTCCTCTCACTAGATCATTCTGGATCAAGTGATTCATCTTTCGAGGATTAATGTGTCCCATTCTCCTATGCCAGAAGATGGAATCCTTCTCAGTAGCTTTTGGCAAGAGGCACTGAACTTCATGATCCGTTGTGGAGGCCTTTGATAGATCCAAGACATAAAGGTCCTTATATCTTGAGGCAGACATTAAGACTTGGTCCTCCGGGATGACATAATCTTTTTTCAGGACATAGCAATTCTTGTTGTCAAAAACTACCTTAAAACCTTTATCATAGATTTGAGAAACAGAAGGAAAGTTATTTTGAAGTTGTTGAACGTAGTTTACCTTGTCAAACCTCACTTTCTGATTACCTACTTCCCCTTGAACTGTGATGTACCCACCTTTGTTTCCAGCAAATGAAACATGACCTCCTTTTATCTGTTTGACATTTGATAAGAGATCCCTATTCCCTGTCATGTGCCTGGATGCTCCGCTATCTATAATCCACGTGTTGGTTTCAGTACTATAGCAAACACCCTGCACATTCAATTGAAAACATTAGTTCATGTTAGGGACCCAAGCCTTCACTGGATTGGGTTTCCCAGAGGCATCATACATCATAAATGTAACCCATTGACCATTCGAGGGTAAGGGAAGCTCAGATGTCTTCTTGTTCTCATTATCAGACAATGAGGTTGATTTTTCTTTCCATAAGCCAGCTTTGTGTAAGGCCTGTTTGTCATAAACATACGACTGGCTAATGTGTTGAACTTTAGGTTCACTATCCCTTTTAGGTGGCATCACTGAGTTCCTATTAAAAGAGCTAGGTTTTGGTTCAGGAAGTTCAACTTTCCTCCTCGGTATCTGATAGTAAGGACAATGATACGCAATGTGTCGATACTCTCCACAACTGTAGCATGATCTGCTTTTGACTTTACGATTTAATTGTTTTTGTGGAGATGTATGTGACGCCCGAGTGACCTTACTCTGTTTGGGTTTTGACTCTGCTTGTTTAGATGTTTTGTTTGGTTTAACAAAGTTAATTGCTTTAACAGTTTTAACATCCTTTTCTTTTCTACTTTCTGGAATTGACGTGATACACGTGATTGGTTAACATTACTTGTCTTTTTAGGTTCAGATTTGATAGTTGTTGAACCAGACTTTATACTAACCTTTTCAAACTCTTTGTCCAGATTAACACAAGGCATTTTACCTTTTGCCTTTAAAGTGGCCTCCTTTTGTTTAGTACCAGATTCATTTGATGAACATGTGGAATCTAGATCACTTACAAGAGGAGTGGACACCATATGATCCTTGATTGGATTGTTATTAATTGGTTTACATTTTGCGTTCATCAAGATCTCATGTGGTGGTGGAACCACTTTATAACCCAATCCCTCCCCGTTGTTTCTCTCTCTCACTAAGTTTTGGACAATATGAGATGAGTCCAACTGTGCAGTTTTTGCTTTAAGGAATTAACTTCTACTTCTAAAACTTCCTTTTGTTTCTTAGTGTCCTATAGAGAGTTAAGATAGTACCTAATGTCATTAGCTTGGTTAAAGGCTACTACTTCTGTTTCCCTATGCTGTTTGTTCAAAAGGTCTATCTTTTCTTTGTAACTATGCTCATTCTACTTTAGAACTCTGTTATCTTCAGTGCACAGTTCCAAGTCCTTCACTAAGTTATCATTATGATCTAATAACCTAGAAAATTTTAAATCAATGCTTTCCCTAAATTTATGACAGTCAGAACAAGCATGATTATTAAAAAGTTGGACAGTTGTACTTACCTGAGAGGGTTCTAATGAATCAACCATCAATGCAGAGTCTGGTGTTTCTGGAGCTGGTGATTATGACATTGTTGCAGTTTTCCCTTCTTCAGGCAGGTAGTTGATCACTGGTGTAGTCTCTTCTGAGTTTGACATCGCAAGTTCGACTGCTATATCTCCTTCACTAGCCGAATCATCATCAATATCCTCCACACTAGTGATATTGGATTCTCCCGGTGAGACAAACCGAAAGCTCTAGTCCTGTCCTTCATCATCATGAGCAGTCAGGGCTTTGGGATCCTTGCTTGATGAAGTAGGACTGCTAGTGGGTTTATCCTGATGATTGAAGGAGGAGAAAGGATTCCTATTGCAGTCTTCTTTGGCTTCACACACTCCATTTTGAAGTGCCCTTTCTCCCCGCAGTTGAAACAAGTCACTTTGGTCTTATGGAAGCCGAAGGTAGTGTCCTTAGTTGCAATCAAGAATTGTCCGGTCTTTTTGACAAACTTCTTAGCTCTCCAGGCAACACTTGCTAAGGCCCGCATTATGTCTGTAACATCTGCCCATTTTCAAGACTTAAACCTAAACCCAAATCCGTTTGAGTCTATTTTTGGAAATCAAATGCATTAGTTATCAATTTAATTTATTTTAATCTTTCAAATACAATAATTATACCATTATTCAAAATCTGTTTTATTAAATTATTTTAGCATTTTGTAAAAGGTTTTGTGATTTTAAAATCTATAAAAAATTATAAAGTTTTTATGTCATTTATGAGTTCTAACCATTAAATAAAAATAAATAATTAGTAGAGAGTTATTTTAAGAATTATAAAATTTATAAGGTTTTATAGATTTATTTTTCTTAAATATGGTTCTAATAAATCTAGGGGTTAAAGTGTCATTTTTAAAACTCATCCCAAAACCTTTAAACATTATATAACAAATCCACAAAACTCCAGGGACCAAAGGTGTAACTTTCCAAACTAAACTTCCCACCACCGTCAACCTCCTTGCTCCGGACTCACCTCCAGCCAAACTCCGGCGAACACCAAACCACCTATAATGCCTGATTAACTTGCAATTAAATCGTTCCTACACCTTCGCACACTGGTTTCGAACATAAAGACACTATTAATTGAATTAATTTGGTTGATTAAGGTTGTGCACCCGAAACCGACAATTGCAATCAAAGTGTGAGCTCGTTCGACTCGAAACAGATTAAGCCATACCTTTATGATCGAGGGCAAATCATCAAAACACCACCCTTAAACAGTTTCGACCCCTAATTGCATCTGAAAAACACTCAGACCTTGAAGTTCATTGACCTCATACCCGTCGACCTGCAACCTTGCTATTATCGATCTTCTGAGCATCCTTAAACCCAATTAAAGGAGGGTTTTGAATTGTAATCACCTACAGAACGTTCATATAAAATTAATTGGATTATTATCAACGTCTATATCTCAATCCACACTCAACCTAGCCACGATCGTTTTCTTCTTGTTCTAATCGATTTGCTCCAATACAGGTAATTAATCATACAAACATCTTCGTATTTACATTATGAACAAAAGCCTTATGTTTATTACTGTAATCATCATCAAATTCGAGTTCAATTTGAAGCTATTGCAATCTAGAGTTCTTGAGAAAATTAGGGCTATTTTGAAACTGGTGTTCTTAAGATTTGGGAAACAAGTAAAACCGTGACTAAGGCCTTGGTTCACTGGTTCCCCACTTTTTTGTCAATCTAGAGGTCCCGGGTTCGAACCCGGGCACCATAAACATATTTTTTTAGGCTTTTTCAGCCTTTAAAAAAATATAGAAAATTTCTAAAAATTATTAAAAATCAATTTTGTAAACTTAAATTATTTTGAAGTCACTTAATCAATTTCTTAAAGTTTATGTTCTTATAATACTTTTATATTTTTATAAAACAAAGGGTATATTTAGTTTAATTTGATTAAAATAGACTTTAAAAAAATGACTTAAATCACTAAAAATTATTATTGATTCAAATCTCTCTTTTAAATTAATATGGTTAAATAGTTCTTAATTATTTTGTTATAAAAAGTTATTCAAACTTTATGAACTTTCAAATTATTATAAGTTTTCCTTTTCATATTTTATTTTCTGTATAAAATATATATTTTTAAAGGGAATATGAATGAATTTAATTACTTAACAACCCCAAATTTCTATCGAGACCCTAGTTCGCATTAAGACGTTAATCTTATTATTTAAACTTAAACTTGTAAAATATATATAATTTTAGGTGCCTTGTGAAGAACTAAATTGGATCACTACTTATTACATTTCTTATTAATCGTCATTTTTATACATTTGATCATGTGAGTATTTCTATACCCCTTTTTATATTTTTACACTTTTGGGGTGAAACATGTTACATTATAAACTTTGCACTTGTAAACACGTTTGATTCTTGTAAACCTATGGCAATTTACTTGTATGTTGTGGTTAGTTGAACTTTGTGACTACCATGTAATGTCGAATATATGTACAATAATTAACTATTGCTAGCCTAGCGAATTCATAGATCTATGGGCCAGACAAGCCTGCTTGGTTAATCCAAGTACACTTAGCTAATCGTATATACTTGTAAACGTTTGAGACTTGTAAAACTTTGTCGAGGTTTGATTATGCATTCTGTCTTACATCCCTAGTTTACTTTGTTCTTTAACTCACAACATGAATTGCCATCTTTTATATACTTATGTATTGCAAAATATGGAAATCTCACCAACATTATTGTTGACCTTTTATTTTTAACATGTTTCAGGAAATACTCAAGCTTGATCGTCTTTTTCGAAGTTGTTCACACCTAGGAATGGACCTAGTTAACTTAATGAATGAGCTTGTTATATTTCATATATTGTGTTCTTATATGAGTCTATGCTTGTAATGTACCTTTCAAACTTATGAATAATATATTTGGATTTAATAATAGCATTATGTGGCTGTGAACGATCTTAACTCTCACTCCTTGATGTTTCCGCCATCAAGGTTGGGGTGTGACAGATTGGTATCAGAGCCCATAACTATAGGGATTTAGGTTATTAGAAATGGTGACCTAGACTATAGTATGCATGAACCTTATAGAATTATAATTCTATCTTGTAAATCATATATTTTGCATGCTACATAATGCTATGCCTTCTTAAGTGCAATTTGATGCCTTAGCATAGGGTTGCCTAAACATTGTTACTTGTCTCCCTAAACTTAACTTTGACACTTTGACTCTCCCCGAACATGAAACTTATTAATCTTATTCTCGACAACATGTGGAATCTACACTTATCATCATGAGTTTAATTCCTTAGACTCCATGTCTAATTTATATAAATCTTATCAAGGTTTTGATTTCATGAACCTAAGAAATTTGTATGACACATAGACACCTGTATTCTGGATTTACTGGCAAAAGGCCTTCGGGCTAAGGCAAGCATATCGTATAAATCCTACGGGACTAGTTATGTTTACCTGGGGATTTCTAGGATGAGTGATAAACTATGGTCGATATACACAAGTTTTAAGGCAAATGGGTCAATTTACCTTGACGTGTCAATGTTTCCAAATGGTAATGCGTTACTAAATGGAACCATCTGGTTTATATTTAAAATATCAAAATCCGTGATTCGTTGTACCGGTTTATCACCGATACTCTAATATTTTCTCATTCCTAGCTTATAGAATGTTCCCGTTAATATTGAACTCGTTATACTCCTCCATTCATACGTTTAAACAACGTTATATGTTGTGCGCCTTATGTAATTATCTTCATACCTTGACCAACGTGTACATAGACCTTAATATATCCAAAGATATTGGTCGTCTAAACCAAATGGTTTTTAAACTTAAAATTGTTACTTAGAGTTTTCAAATGTCCTTAAAGTGTGCCCCATAACTGAAATCATGCAATGCCGAAAGGTGGAATACCTGCATCCCGGGATACCTTGTCTAGGCAAGGTATACACATAAATTTGATTCGAGCGTTGGATTCGTTTATCTGACCTGGGTGGGTATTCAGTTAGAGGAACGCGTGTAGACCGTAAAGTTGTGGTTGACGTAACACTTTGAAAAATCAACGCAATTCCCTTTTATTTTGAACGGAACGTTTACATCACATTATTGTGTTGAATCACTTCCATCGTTGATCTTGTTTTCCTGACTTTAACCATTCAAGATTTGAGAACCTAATACAATTAACTCCGTTATCCCAAACTTTAACCTAAATCCTGGCAAGCATGATTGTCTTTTCCTGTTAATGTTACATTTATGTAATTTGAAGTTTCTGAATTTCAAGCTGATATTCTCTTAGTTTGCTAAGTCGAGCTTTATAAAAACTTCAAACCGTTTCGCATCGTAGGCAATGCAAGAGTCCGAAAGTCAACTTATGATTAAAGACACTTGTATCCTCTAAATGATTCTATCTCATCAAAACAGGGGTGATTCCCTTACTTTGGTGATGACTTTCAATTCACTATTACTGTTCTTATGAAATCTCATCGTCAAGACAAAAATGAACCTCATACCTTGATGATGATTTCCTTCTTTTTGTTTTCATGATTTTGTATTTTACAAATGGAATTACTTCCTTAAAATAGGAGTAATTTTCGTATCTTGGTGATGGTTTTCTATTTTTGTATTGTGTGTTTTATGAAATCCCATCCTCTGAATCGGGGTGAGTTCTTTGTTTTGAGGATAGACTTCAATCATTTTCCTTTGGAACTCATATTTCACGAATGAAATGACCCCACCAAAATAAGATTGAACCCCGTACTTTGGTGACAAAGGTCAGTTCTCGGTTGTTTTCTTGTTATTAGGAAATTCAATCATCAAGATAGGCGTGAAATCCATACCTTGATGATAATATCACCTATTTAAAATTTTATGGATGTTTATTTTCCTCAAATGAAATGACCTCATCAAAATAGGAGTGAATTCCGTTCTTTGATGAAACCTTTATTTTTGCTATATTTTGTTTCTATATAACTTCACTGTTGAGATAGGAGTGATTATCCTTACCTTAATGGTAAGTTACCTCATTTTATTCTTGTGGATCCTCAACAATGAGTTAGGATCAAGCTCCCGTTTGGTAGATAAGAGTCATACTTTGGGAAATACACCACCCAGCTAGGAGTGATAACCACATCTTGGTGAGTATTCCCATTCCTTGATCTCAAACTTACCAAGGTTTTAAGACTTCAATTGACAAGAAACATAAAATAACTTGGAGGGTGAACACCGTTATCTGATTTATCAACGATAGTGTTCCAGCCAGTCAAGCTAAAGCGTGAATCTTGAACTCAAAAGGGGTCCTTGTTACTTTAGGGTAACCCTAGTTCCAAGCCTAGAACATTTAAAATTTTAAATCGATTTCTTCTCTCACGCTTTTTATATTACAATTTGACGTTTGATCTTATTATTTAAACTTAAACTTGTAAAATATATATATTTTTAGGTGCCTTGTCAAGAACTACATTGGATCACTGCTTATTACATTTCTTATTAATCATCATTTTTATACATTTGATCATGTGAGTATTTCTATACCCCTTTTTATATTTTTACACTTTTGGGGTGAAACATGTTACATTATAAACTTTGCACTTGTAAACACGTTTGATTTTTGTAAACATATGGTAATTTACTTGTATGATGTGGTCAGTTGAACTTTGTGGCTACCATGTAATGTCGAATATATATACAATCATTAACTATTGCTAGCCTAGCAAAATCATAGATATATGGGCCAGACAAGCCTGCTTGGTTGATCCAAGTACACTTAGCTAATCGTATATACTTGTAAACGTTTGAGACTTGTAAAACTTTGTCGAGGTTTGATTATGGATTCTGTCTTACATCCCTAATTACTTTGTTCTCTAACTCACAACATGAATTGCCATCTTTTATATACTTATGTATTGCAAACTATGGAAATCTCACCAACATTATTGTTGACCTTTTATTTTTTACATGTTTCAGGAAATACTCAAGCTTGATCGCCTTTTTTGAAGTTGTTCACACCTAGGAATGGACCTAGTTAACTTAATGAATGAGCTTGTTATATTTCATATATTGTGTTCTTATTTGAGGCTATGCTTGTAATGTACCTTTCAAACTTATGAATAATATATTTGGATTTAATAATAGCGTTATGTGGCTGTGAACGATCTTAACTCTCACTCCTCGATGTTTCCGCCGTCAAGGTTGGGGTGTGACAATGTCCATCCGCTTCAGTTCTGTCTCATGCACCTGCTCGTAGTCCTCGTCTGCCAGATGGCAGTTCCCAATTTTACCAACAATTAGTCCATCATAGGAGTGGACTACCGCAGCTAAGAGATCCATGTGCTCTTTGGCTACCTCAACTGTCACGTTACCGAAGTTCTCAATCTTTAGTTTTGATGCATTAGTTTCAGGTACAATGTATTGGGTACCAGACGACCTTGACGTTTCTGACCCTGAAGTAGATGCTTGAGATGGACCAGACGAGGTTGATACAAAAGCTGTCTGAAGAGGTGCTGCAGATGTTTTGGCTTGTGGAGTCGCATTGTACAGGGCTGGGTTCTGATCAAAGGAAGACTTTTGTGTTCTATACTTCATTCTCAGCTCTCTTCCTCTCTCAGCTTCAGAATGAAGCCATTGATATCTAAATTCGTTAGCATACCATTCTGTTTGAGATTTGGGACAAATGAGACCCATTTCTCTGGCAGCCCATCTGCAAAGTTGGATACTTCGTCCTCCATTGACGTCGGTACTCCATGAGTGTGCATCTCACTCATCAAGTGGTAGAACTGATCGATAACATCATCTAGGCTTTCTTTTCCCATTGAGGCAAAGTTGTCAAACTCCCTCCTTAAAGCCTTAGCCTTTATGGCCTTCAATGATGCGTTTCCGTCATACCTTTTCTCCAATGCATCCCATAGTTTCTTTGCTTGCGTATACTCCGAGAAGATGGAAAATATCCTTCGGAATTGACTATGTAAGCAAAGCATAAACTTTCTTTTCAACATTGTATTTGACCTTTTGTCCATCAGTCATGCCACCTAGTATAAGTTTGACACCATCAACTCCTACTGGCATGCTGTACCCCGTCTCTATAGATTCCCACAGATTGGGATCTACTCCATTTAAGTAGATCTCGAAACGTTGCTTCCATTGTGGGTATTCATCTAACATGATTAGCTTTGGGGGTTTATTATGATTCCCCACTTCATTCTCGAATAGCAGTAAGTTCTGAATACGTGAGTCTCTCCCTGTTGTGAATGCTGAGTATTGGTCCTCCATTGCCATAAACTTTAACTTTAAGCCAAACTGTTGTATTAGTGTGAATAAAGGTGTGCGATTGGGCTATTCGGGTGATTGAACTATGCGGATGGTTCAATCGTGCGACTGAACTAATACGGATGACTTAGTCGGGCGAATGAACTAATGTGGTTGAACAATGCGAATAGACTTCTCGGTCGTACGAATGGGAGTACGAATGAGTCTAATCGTGCGTATGGTGGATGCGTATGATCTCAGTCGTGCGATTGAGTCAATCGTGTGACTGAACCTGCTGGATTTCAAAAATTCATAGGTTTAAGGTGTTTGGACGCAAAAACAAAAATTTCTTGCTAACCCTAATTGTCGTATGCCGGAAAAACTAAACTTTATGATTAGGAGACGTCTAAAACCCGATTTGACACAAAAGATTGCGTTTTTGAGTGTAAAAACACAATTTTTATATCCAAATGATTGAATCACACGTAAATCTAGAGCCAAAGCTCTGATACCACTTGTTAGGATCGTGTACTGGACGAATACTAACAGATTACGCGTATACCGAATCAAATAGTGCGGAATCGTATTTGATAGGCGATCCAATCAGTGAGAACGCACGTAGAATCAATTAAAGATTGAATCTAACATTAAGAATGATTAGCAATCGATTTACTGTGATCTATGAAGTTGGAATAGGTTGCTAGAGGCTCTGGATGGCTAGGGTACGTGTAGGTATTGAACTATTCAAAGTCTTATTTTTTCACGATTTAATGTGGTATTTATAGGTTAGGGTTTCTTAATCATGCGACTAGACCATTTTCATGGTTCATTCATGCGATTGAGTCATGCAGTTGATCCATTCGCACGACTGAGTGTTCAGTCGTGCGACTGAGTCAATCTCATGTTTCAATCATGCGACTGATGTGGTCTCCTGGTTCATTCGCACGATTGGTTCATAAGCATGAAGTTGTTCATGCGTATGGTCCATTATCATGGGCCAATTACATGAGAACTTCATATGATTAAGTTTGAATATGTTTCATAATCATTAATTGACTTAGATTTATTTAAACAACCACAACCTATATAGTTAGTTCAATAAGCGTTATTACATACCAAGCAATGAAATACTCAACATTATAAGCACAACCACACATTTTATTTCATTAAGTACCCGTACAATTACATATGTGTAAGACAATAAAGACATATTACATTAAGTTCAAAAACTAGGGACACATGTATCTACAGATATAAGCATGGGTTACCTTTACCTGAATTAACCAATGCACTTACCTGCATTAACTTTTGAACTTAATCATAAGTTAATGTGACTGTTTTGATTTTTCATGTTATGAAGAGATGTCATTGATTGATTTTTCTTATGAAGTAGTTTGCTGTTGAGGTTGTCAATTCTTACTTGGATTGACTTATATATCTAAAGTGATACAAGTTTCTCGTTGTTTGACTAATCTTGGACTTTTCATGGTTATAAGAATCTTCATAGGCTGAGATACTATGGTATAACTTCTGCATCAACACATGCATTTTCTTTTTATTTTGTTTTTGATGTTTTTAAGAAAGTAATTTAAGATAGTAACAATCTATAGATATTTAATCAAAAATTTTAAATTACTCCCCCTAAAGTTTATATCCACATCTGAATAGAAACTTTAAAGATTTAAATAAATTCTTGACAATTATATACATTGAATATTGATGATGAAGAGAAGTATATCTTTATTGGGATCATATCAATCTTACGTTGCACATGTGTATCCTTTATGATAAAATGGACATGTTTATGAACTTGATGATTGAAGGTATGTTTGTCCTCTTAAACTCATACGCGGTTGACATTTTGATGCAAATGATATTTATCAAGTTTTTGGTTGATTTAATTATTCAATATGTACCTCACACACAAGCATGGAATGATCAACCATCCTTATACAACGCATGGTAGAACTTTTTCACAACTTTTCTTACCAGGTTACTTAAGTTATGAGAACTCATTTTCACTGATCCTCATAGAGATTCTTTTACTTTGATTATTTTCATGATGATTCACATTGGGATTCTTTTCACTTCACTTTGGAAGGTGATCCATGATAGGATTCTTTTGTTCATGCACTTGGAATGTATTGCTTTTGTAGATTCATCCAATTTAGATGTGTTCCTCATTGGGAATATTTTCGATCATTACATCTACACTGTATGCTTGTTTTATCAGGTCTTTGCTCAGCAAAATAGAGATGAAACTTGATGTGGGTGAAAAAGATTCATAAAGCATTATTACCTGGTGTGTTTAGGTTACTACACATACATGCACTCAGACAAGCCAATACATACCTGTACTTTGTGATGAGAGTTTCACTATTGAATAAGATTTTTATTTTAATTCATCATTGCATGTATCTTCTCTTCCAAGTTGAGCCTACCAACATATCTGGTAAATGATGACAGTCTTGCAATTTTTGAAATTAAGCACAGTGAATGATATAACGACTGTAACTATATCATTTCCCATATGATATTCTATTCTTCATAAAATTGATTCATTTTTTTGTGTTTTTCTAGTATTTTTGACTTGTTTTTGATGTTTTGAATATTTTTACTCAAGGTTAATCATGCCAATTGACTGAACCAGGAATTCAAACCTACTAGGTTCAAATGCCTTAGTAAACAAATCAGCTAACTGATTTTCAGTGGGTACTTGAATCAATTTGATTAACCCTTTTTCAACACAGTCTCTCAAAAAGTGATATCTAATTTCAATATGTTTTGTTTTTGAATGTTGAACTGGATTATTGGTTATGAAAACAGCTGCAGTGTTGTTAATGTGAATTGGTGTGTGCAAGAAGTTATAACCATAATCAAGCATCTGGTTTTAAATCCAGAGAACTTGAGAGCAACAGGCTGATGCTGCAATATACTCAGCTTCTGCTGTTGATACAGACACGTTTGTCTGCTTCTTGCATTGCCACGAGACCAGTCTTGGATCAAGAAATTGACAACCACCAGAGGTGGATTTTCTGTTGAAGTTGCATCCTCCATAATCACTATCTGTGAAGGCATAGAGATTGAAGTCTCCTTGCTTTGGATACCATAATCCAAGAGCTGGTTTGCCCTTCAGATATCTGAATATCCTTTTGACTGCATTCACATGTGATTCTTTTGGATCAGCTTGATATCTGGCACACACACATAAACACCAAACATAATGTCAGGCCTACTGGCTATTAGATACATAAGTGAACCGATCATAGATCGATAATGAGTCTGATCCACTGATTTGCCTTCAGGGTCAGGTCCAATCTTCAGTTTAGTATTCACAGGAGTTCTGATAGACTGACAGTCAGCAAAGTGGAATTTCTTCAGCATAGTTTCCATGTATTTTGATTGATTGATGAAGATTCCATCTACTGTATGTTGGACTTGCACCCCTAGAAAGAAAGTGAGTTCCCCCATAGCACTCATTTGGAATTTTGAATGCATAAGGTCTTCAAATTCTTTGCAGAGCTGCTTGTTTGTTGAGCCAAAAATGATGTCATCCACATAAATCTGGACTAACAGCATGTCTTTTCCTTTTCTTCTTCTGAAGAGAGTGTGATCAATCTTTCCACTTTCGTATCCATGTTCAAGAAGAAAAGATGACAGAGTCTCATACCACTTTCTTGGATCTTGGTGAAGAACATACAGAGCTTTGTCAAGCTTATAGACTATGTGAGGGAAATCTGGATCTTCAAATCCCGGTGGTTGACTCACATAGACCTCTTTAGCAATCTTTCCATACAAAAAGGCACACTTCACATCCATTTGATAAACAGTGAATTTCATGGATGCAAAATATGCTAGAAAGATTCTGATTGCCTCTAATCTGGCAACAGGTGCAAACACTTCATCATAGTCGATTCCTTCTTCTTGAGTGTATCCCTATGCCACTAATCTTGATTTGTTTCTGATGACGATCCCTCTATCATCTTTCTTGTTTCTGCACAGCCATCTAGTACCGATAGGATATTGTCCTTCGGGAAGATCTACCAGTTACCATACTTTTTGCTTCTTGAACTGGAGCAATTCTTCATACATTGCTTCAATCCAGATATTGTCTTGAAGAGCCTCTTTGATATTTTTGGGTACTGTTTGATAGAGGAAGCATGAGAACAAACAGATGTTTGCAATACCAGACTTGCTTCTTGTCACCCTCTCATTAAAATCACCAATAATGGTTTCAATTGGGTGATTCTTGTGTATTCTGGTGGTTGGAATGGAGTTGCCAGCAATAATTACATCAAGATTGGAGACATTCAGTTCATTATGGTCAGAGGCAAGTTCATCTTTTACTGTTGTTGAATTATGACGGTTGTTAGACTCTGTTTCAGTTCCTGCTTCAGCTTCAGCAGTACTGTGATTGCTTTCATCATTTGATATTCTTTGTGTTTCGGATGGAGGAGTGGCTTGTTTCTGATTTCTGATCTCAATTGAAAGATCATCTGAGTGTGATGGTAACAAGCTTGGACCTCCTTTATTTGAAACACTCTAATTTTGTGATGGTTGTCTGATAGGATCAGCATGGAAAGAAACATCTTCATTCATGTATTCAGCAGATGTAGGAGGAATTAACAGAAATTCATTTCTTTTTTCTACAGCTGAAGAAGTGTCACCTGAAAGGAGATTTCATGCATCAGACAAGTGAAATTGATCAAATAATTTTGTAAAAGAGTCAATATCAAACAGCCAGTCGGGACCATTTGTAGATGTGGGAAACGAATGTTCTTTGAATTGAACATTTGTTGATTCATCAATAATGTTTAATCTAGGATTAAAAACTTTGTAAGCCTTTGAAACAGAAGAATAACCTACAAAGAATCCTTCATCAGACTTAGATGAAAACTTCCCTAGATAGTCTCGGGTGTTTAATATTAAGACAGGACTACCAAATGATTTAAGAAATCCAATGAATGGTTTTCTATGAAAAAGTAGTTCATATGGAGTCATGTTGCTTTCTTTTACAATTAGGGTTCGGTTTTGTACAAAGCACGATGTGTTAACTGCCTCTGCCCAAAAGGTGATTGGCAGCTTGGCATCGGCTAGCATTGTTCTTGCTGCTTCAATTAGTGTTCTATTTCTCCTTTTAGCTACCCCATTTTATTGAGGAGTTCTAGCTGCACTGAATTGATGAGCGATGCCTTTGGTTGTACAAAAAGAACTCATGTCTTCATTTTTGAATTCAGTTCCATTATCAGTTCTGATTGTTTTGACCTTAAGATCAAGTTGATTTTCAATTTGTGTGATAAAGTTTTGAATTATTTGGGATGCCTCATTTTTATGAAGTAAGAAGAACACCCATGTGAATCATGAAAAGTCATCAATGATCACCAAACAATACTGTTTCTTTCCAATACTCATGACATGAGTTGGTCCAAACAAAACCATATGAAGGAGCTTCAATGGAGTATTGTTTGTCTTCACCAACTTGGATTTATGAGAAGATTTGTGTTGTTTTCCTTTGAGGCACGCTGAACAGTGATCAACATAGTGAAATTCTTTTTGTGGAAGACCAATGACATGGTTTACTTTGACTAATCTGTTCATGTTTTTAAAGTTGGTGTGCCCCAAACGTCTATGTCAAAGCTGTGACTCATCAAATGATGCTTTTGACAAGAGACATGTTTCTTCTTTAGGTGATGCCGAACACAGGTTTAAAACATAAGTATTATTCTTCCTGGGGGTATTAGGACAACCCATTCTTCAAAGATCTGAAAACCAGGTTTCAGAATGTAGCAACGAGTGTCCGTAAAGTGAGTGGAATATTTCTTGTCAAAGATCTGAGACACGCTTAGCAGATTGAAGTTCAGTTGTTCACAGTAGTTCACTCTGTCAAAGCTTAGCATCCCGTTTGTCACAGATCCTTCACCTATAATTCTACCACCTTGTGAATCTCCACTAAACACCATCGTAGTTCCTTGTATGTGCTTGAAGTCATGAAGGAGGAAATGATCTCCAGTCATGTGTCAGGAGCATCTACTGTTCACGTACCATAAGCTGTTGGACCTATACGGATGACTCTGCAAGCATAAAAGAACTAGTTAGAATATGAAACCCAATCCATGGTGGTCTAGGGTTTCCCATTCCTATCTATTATGGTGAATTCTTGGTACTTTCCTCTAAATTGTGATCTATTTAGAGGAGACATGGGAGATTGCTTATGATATCTTGTTGGAGTCTTCTCATCAACATTAGCAAAAGACTCAGATGAGTTGTGAAACCTTTGATCTCTGTTCTTTTGAATAAATTTAAATCGTTTTTGATTTTCAAAGATCATTTTGGGTTTTGAAAAGTTTGACTTTTGATTGACGAAACGGTTGTTTCTTTGACTTTTCCACGTTTCTTTTGTTTTACTCATGTCATTTAGTGATCTAGATGTTCTAGGTTGATAGTTATGCAAATGACTCCTGACTTGAGTTTTGCCTAATGATGTTGTTGAGATGGGTTCGTTTTAGGGAATTCTTAATCCCTTCTGATTTAAGTAACAATTAGATGTATTGTAATTGTTCATATCTCAGACTGAACAATATTTGTTAAAATAACAATTTTTGGTTGAGTGGTTGTTCATATCACATATAGAGCAGTATTGATTATAAAAGCACTCTTCTGTCTTGTGATTGAACATATCACAAATGTCACAATATATTTGTTTGTTGCTTGACTCAGATTTTGGTTTATGTGCCTCAGCAGATTTTCTCATTTGCTGCTGAGCCACTTTCTTTTTCTTAGGGGATGAATCAAAATCATCCCTTTGTGTAGTTTGCTTCACAACACTACATTGTTTGATTTTCTGGGCTATTTTTGTTTCTTCAACCCATTTCTCACCTCTTTCTCAAAATGGTCAACGTGTTCCTTGTTGCAAATATCAAACCTAACTCCCTGTCATAATTTTGAAGACTGAGGGTCTGATAGAGTTTTATGTTTTGAACTCAGTGATCCTTTTTGTTTCTTTTGCAGTGAAACCTTTCCTGATTTTCCTGAATTGTTTGGAAATATGATCTCATTATCAGAACTGCTTTCAGTAGTGGGTTTCAATGACTTCACATACTTCTTTTTACCTTTTAAAATAGAAGGTATGAATTTTATAAAAGGAACAATTGCTTTTACAGGGCTTGTAGGTTTTATGACACTCACTGCCTTGTCTGAGTACTCTTTGATTTTGATTGGGTGACCTAACTTGATTTTATCCTCATTTGTTTCAATATAAACATCAGGTTTGTTTTGAGGATTGGTCATTTGTTTTACTATAGATTTTGGTTCCATAGTTTTAGTTTCAATTTCCTCATTGAGTGAGACAGATTCAGGCATGACAGTGTAGTTGTCATTGTATGGTGGAGGACATGAATTATACCCAATCCCCGACATGTCCTTTGGATCCTTTTGAGAATCAAGCATCTCTTGCAGCTTGACTGAAGACATTTGAAAATTTTCAAGTTTCACTTCAGTCAGTGTATGTTCAGCCTTAGATTGAGCTAGCTTTTTCAGTAAGTAGCTCATTCTCAGCTACAAGAGTGTACTTTTCACCATGCAGTTTTTCAATGTCAAAGATAAGAGATTTAATTTTGATTTCAAAGCCTTTTATCTCTCTTTTCATCATCTCTGACTTCACCTTTTCTTCTTTAATTTTATCAGCCAGTTTATGGTTATGCTCTCTATAACCTTGCAATTTAGTAATACATTTTTTACTACAAAGGTTAGATTTTACCTCAGTAGGCATTGGAGATGGACCATCGTTGATGTGAGCCATAAGTGCATGATTTTGAAATTGAGGCTTGACTTCCTCTACATACATGCTCTAGTCACATACCCCATCTTTCTTTATCACGAGAGCATTGGCAGATGATTAACTGCTTCCATGAGCTTGGTTTGTCAGTTGAGGTGGATTTTGATGTGATTGATGTTGTTGTGGATGATGATACTGCTACTCTTGATTGTTGGAGTGAAAGCTTCAGTTAGATTGTGAGGATGACTGGCCTTGAGAGTTCCTTTGAAAGTTGTTTCTCTTAGGGGCATTGCATTCTCTGGAGAAGTGGCCAGCCATGCCACAGTTGAAGCATTTCACTTTGGATTTATCATATCCAAGTTTTGTATTCTCATTAAGGCTGAGCTTTCTACCTTTTCTAAAGAATTGTTTTTGCTCTTATAGCAATCATGGCCATTTGCCATTGCAGATCCATTTCTTCCACATCATCTGGATCCATTTCCTCCAGATCTTCTTGGATTAGATGAGCAGAAGTGAGTCTTCTTCCTAAGTATGCTTCAAAGCTTGCAACAAAGGCATTGTAAGTTGCCTTTTGTTCTTCTGATCTTGTGTCTTTAGGAGTGGTTGCAGGAGCAGAAGTGACTCTGGATGTTTGGGATGATGTTGATGGATAATTGGTTAGTGGAGTTGCAATGAACCCTGTGTTGTTCAGTTGATCTCTCGATGAGATAAAATCATCCTCCTCAGTGATGAAGGCATTTTTCATAGAATGAGGTTCTGATAGAAATTTGTGTTTAAGCATAGGAGGTTTAGGTGTATGACCAAGTTCTGAGAAACTGTTAGAATCCCTTTTAACAGGTAGTTTTTGACTTGTTTTAATTACCAATTAGATGAATTTTAAGATTGATTAGTCCAACTTTTCCAAATAGTCCAACATTTTTTAGAATCAGATCTGTTACTTTAGTGAGTTTCTTGGTGTTGGTTTCAGCTGAGTTCTTGACAGAAATAGCTTGAACAGTAACTGGTTTATGTGAATGTTTTGGTAAGAACTTTTTGACAGGAGTATTTTTTCTGTTGTTTACTAATTACAAATAAAGGAATACTCTATTAGCAACTCAATCACCAGATTAATCGAATTCTATTCAGGTCTTGGGTGGATCTGAAAAAGAACTGAGAGCCAAAGCTTTGATACCAATTGACTGGGTTAGTGAGTTTTAGATTCTCACTAAGGATCGAATATAATGACTGAGTTAATGATTGAATGGCGGAATTATACAATCAAGAAACATTCAATGCAGAGGAAATACTCATAAATGCTTTTGTATATATTAATAAAGGTGATTGATTACAAAGACTGCTAGGGTTTAGCAAGAAAAGTAATAATACACCTAGAGAATACAAATATTCTGATTGTCTAAAATTCTATCACCTCATGTACGAGTTTATCTATTCTATTTATAGGCAGACAGGATGCCTTTACAAAATGAGTAAACTACCCCTGACCTATTACATCAGAACTAGTCTACATCTTGATCCGCAACTCTGCTTGTTCATCCGCATTGGCAAATGCGAATGAGTTGACTTGATCAGCATTTCTTCACTTGATCATCTGCATTAGTATGTTGGTCATCCGCATTGGTTAATGCGGATGAACAAATTCTTCTGGGCATTTGTCTGGTCATCCGCATTGGCAAATGCGGATGAACAAAGTCTTGTCCGCATTACTAATTGGTCTTCCACATTTGTCAATGCAGAAGAACAAATACTTGTCCGTATTTGTTTTATGTCTTCCGCATTGACAAATGCGGAAGAACATACTTGGTTTTTCTTGTGCAGGATCTTCATCCGCATTTCTTCTTGGACTTATGGGATTCCAGCAAAGCAACCATCAACTCACCCATTGAATTGGCATGTATGATCCTTTTAGGGTGCAACAATTTCTTTTCCTTCTTTTTGTTCACTTTATTCTTTCTTTCTTTCTTTACAAATAACCGGGTGTTACATGAATGGAGAGATGCGATTGGGTCAATCGTGCAGATGAACTAATGTGGATGAATCAATGGTGCGATCGAACCAATGCGGATGAGTCAATCGTGCGATTGAACAAGTGTGGATGGACAATGCGAATGGGGTGTTTAGTCCTACGAATGGATGGACGACTGAGTTCAATCGTGCGTATGGGAGGTGCGATTGAGTTCAGTCGTGTGATTGAGCCAATCGTGCGACTAAGGCTGCTGGATTTGAAAATTCGAGGGTTTTTGGTACTTTGTCACAAAAATACGACTTTTCACGAACCCTAATCTGCCGTAAGCCGAAAAACGCGAACTTTTAGATCTGGAGACGTTGAAAACACTATTTTACTAAAAAAGATGGTGTTTTTGGATGAAAAAAATGTGATTTTTACACCAAAACGATCGAATCACACACATAATCAAGAGCCAAAGCTCTGATACCACTTGTTAGGACCGTTTACGTACAGAGTACTAACAGATTATGCATGTATACCAACTCAAATAGTGTGGAATCCTATTTGATTGGCAATCCAATCAGGGAGAACACAGTTCTGATCAATCTAATGATTAATGAAATGTTACGAATGATTAGAACATGATCAACTGTGATCTATGAACTTGGAACAAGTTTTCTTGAGTCTCTGGACGGCTAGAGTACAGTTATGTGCGTAGGTATTCGAATTGCTATGTTTTCTCAGGAATTAGGTGGTATTTATAGGTTAGGGTCTTCCAATCGTACGATTGAACCATTAGCATGGTTCAGTTGTGCAATTGAAGCATGCGATTGATCCATCCACACGACTGAGGGTCCATTCGTGCGACTGAGTCAATCTTATGTCTCAAATGTGCTACTGATCTAGTATCCTGGTTCAGTCGTGTGACTGGTCCATTAGCATGAAGTATTCATGCGTATGGTCCATTAGCATGGTCCATTCGAATGACAATTTCACACGATTAAGTTTGAACATGTTTCTCAATCATTATTGACTAAGAACTATGTATAATAACCTCACACCTATATAGTTAGTTTAATATACTTTATTACACAATAAACAATGAAACATTAAACATTATATGCATCAACCACACATTGCATTTCATTCATACCCATTCAATTACATTTATGTAAGACATGATAGACATTTTACATTAAGTTCCTAAACTAGGTACATATGTATCAATAATGAAACCTTTCATTAATCTAAAAGGGAGTCAATCTCTAAACAGCTACATAGATTTGTGCAGCTAGTAAATGATTTAGAGATCATGGGGGTAACATACAAAGTCAAAAAACTGAATAAGAAGATGCTTCACAGTCTTCCAGAAAGTTAGAAACAAAATGTTACAATGTTTAAAAACACACTTGATCTAGAGAGTACCACCTTAGACATCATGATTGCCAAGATAGAAGCTCTTGAGCTTGATGAGAGAAGCATAAATCTTGGTGGATCTAGAGTTATTAAAGCTTATAAATTTCCAACAGACACCCACTCTGTAGAAAATGTTTTCATCACTGAGGATTATGATTTTCTTTCCTCAAGAGATCAAGTGAAGACAACTGGTTTCATCATAGCTCCACTAACTAACAAGCCTTCAACACCATCACAACCAACAGGGTTCTCTGCAACTCCCTCAACTACTCCTGAATACCCAAAATCAGAAGAGCAAAAGGCAACTTACAATGTATTTGTTGCTAGCTATGAAGCTTACTTGGGAGGCAGGCTCACTTCTGCTCATTTGATCCAGGAGGACTTGGAAGAAATGGATCCAAATGATGTGGAAGAAATGGATTTGAAGTGGCAAATGGCTATGATTGCAATGAGAGCCAAAACATTTTTCAGAAAAGGAAGAAAGCTTAGCCTTAATGAAAACACCAAACTTGGATATGACAATCCAAGGTAAAGTGCTTCAACTGTGGCATGATTGGCCACTTCTCCAGAGAATGTAATACTCGCAGAAGAAGCAACAACAATTTCTAAAGGAATTATCAGGGTCAATCATCTTCACAACCGAACACAAGCTTCCACTCCAACAATCAACAACAACAGTATCATCATAACAACATCAACAAACTTATCAGAATCAGCCGCAACTGACTAATCAAGCTCATGGAAGCAATTAGTTATCTTCAAATGCTCTTGTTAACATGCAAGATGGGGTATGTGATTGGAGTCTGTATGTAGAGGAAGTGAAGACTCAATTTCAGAATCATGCACTCATGGCTCACATCAATGATGGTCCATCTCCTATGCCATTTGAGGTAAAATCCAACCTTTGTATTGATAAATGCATTACTGAACTGCAAGGTTATCGAGAGCACAATCATAAACTGGCTGATAAAATAAAAGATAAAGTCAAGTCAGAGATGCTTAAGAGAGAAATAAAAGGCTTTGAAATCAAAATTAAATCTCTCATATCTGATATTGAAAAATTACATGGTGAGAAGAATACTCTTGCAGCTGAGAATGAGCAACTAACCGAAAACATTAGCTTAATTAAAAGCTAAACAAACACTTACTGAAGTGAAACTTGAAAAGTTTCAATTGTCTTCAGTCAAGCTACAAGAGATGCTAGACTCACAAAAAGATCCAAGGATATGTCTGGGATTGGGTATAACTCTTGTCCTCCACCCTACAATGACAACTACACTATCATGCCTGAATCTGTCACACTCAGAGAGCAAATTGAATCTAATACTATTGAACCATAAACAATAGTAAACAAGTCACAAATCCTCAAAACAAACCAAATGTTTACATTGAAACAAATGAGGAGAAAATTAAATTAAGTCACCCAAGTAAAATCAAGGGAGTGTTCAGACTAGACAATGAATGTTATTAAACCATCAAGCCCAATCAAGGCCATTGTCCCCTTTGTGAAATTTATACCTGCAATTTCAAAAGGAAAGAAGAAAGCTGTGGCTTCAGTGAAACCCTCTGATGTAAGCAGTTCTGGTTATGAGATTAAATCTCCAAACAATTCAAGCAAATCAGACAAGGTTTCACTGTCAAAGAAAAACAAGAGTTTACTGATTTCAAATACTAAAATTCAGTTAGACCCCATCATTAAAATCAAAACAAGGAGTAGGTTTTGACATCTGTAATAAGGAGCATGTTAATTAGTTTGAGCAAGAATTCAAGAAAGGGTTAAGGAAACAAAAACAGCCTAAAACAGTCAACAAACGTAGTGTTGTGAAGCAAACTACTAGCAAGGCTGATTTTGATTCTACCCTTAAACCAAAGCTTGTGACTCAATTGAGAATAGGTAAATCAACTAAGTCAGCAAAAGCAAAATCAGATTCATTAAACAAACATATGTATTGTGACATATGTGAAATGTCTAATCATAAACAGAAGATTGTTTTTTCAATCATACTGCTCTATGTGTGACATGAATAATCATTCCACCAAAAGATGATATTTCAATAAATATTGTTTAGTCTGTGATATCAACAATCACAATACATCTGATTGTTACTTCAAACAAAAGGGGTTAAGAATTTCCCAAAACAAACCCATCTCACCAACATCATTTGTGAAACCCAAAATCAAAAGTAATTTTCATAATAATCAATCAAGGACTTCTAGTATAGATAATGACATGGGTAACATAAAAGAGTTGAAGAAAAGTCAAAGAACCAAATATCACAACATTAAGCAAATACATGATCTTCACAAACCAAAAATGATGTTTGATAATAACAAACGGGTCAGATTTCTTCAAAGAAATAAGGACCAAAGGTTTCATTATTCCTCTGACTATTCAGTTGATATTGATGAGATGAAACGATTAAAATATCATTAGAAATCTCTCACAACACCTCTCTCTAAATCACAGTTTAGAGGTAACTACCAAGAGGTCACCATCATGAATAGGAACGGAAAACCCAAGACCATTATGGCTTGGGTTCCATATTCTAATTAGTTCTTTTGTGCTTGTAGGGTTATCCATATAGGTCCAATAGCTTGTGGTATGTGGACAGTGGATGCTCCTGTCACATGATTGGAGATTATTCCCTCCTTCATGACTTCAAGTATATACAAGGAACTACTATGGTATTCGGAGGAGATTCACAAGGTGGAAGAATTACTTGTGAAGGATCTGTGACAAATGGGATGCTGAGCTTTGATAGAGCGAACTACTGTGAATAACTGAATTTCAATCTTCTCAGCGTGTCTGTGACAAATGGGATGCTGAGCTTTGATGAGTCTCAACTTTGGCACAAATGCTTATGGCACACAAACTTTAAAAACATGAACAGATTGGTCAAAGGAAACCATGTCATTGGTGTTCCCCAAAAAGAATTTTATTTTGTTGATCACTCTTCAGCATGCCTCAAAGGGAAACAACATAAATCTTCCCACAAACCAAAGCTTGTGAACACAAACAATACTCTATTAAAGCTACTTCATATGGATCTGTTTCGACCAACTCATGTTATGAGTATTGGAAAGAAACAATATTGTTTGGTGATCATTGATGACTTTTCAAGATTTACATGTGTTTTCTTCTTACTTCATAAAATTGATGCTTCCCAACTAATAAAAGACTTTATCACAAAAATTGAAAACCAACTTGATCATAAGGTCAAAACAATAAGAAGTGATAATGGAACCGAGTTTAAAAATAAAGACATGAGTTTCTTTTGTGCAACCAAAGGCATTGCTTATCAATGCCGTGCAGCTAGAACTCCTCAACAAATCGAGTAGTTGAAAGGAGAATAGAACACTGATTGAAGTAGCAAGAACAATGCTAGCCGATGCTAACTACTAATAACCTTTTGGACAGAAAGCAGTTAACACATCGTGCTTTGTGCAAAATAGAACTCTAATTATAAAAGAAAACAACATGAGTCCATATGAAATTTTTCACATAAAACCATTTATTGGATTTTTCAAGTCATTTGGTAGTCTTTTTTCAATATGAAACACCCGAGACTATTTTGGAAAATTTTCATCCAAGTCTGATGAAGGATTCTTTGTAGGTTATTTTTCTATTTCAAAGACTTACTGATTGTTTCATCCTAGATTAAACATTATTGATGAATCAACAAATGTTCAATTCAAGGAACATTAATTTCCCAAATCTACAAATGGTCCCGACTATTGTTTGATATTGACTCATTTACAAAATCTTTTGATCAATTTTACTTGTCTGATGCGGGAAACCAACATTTAGTTCTCATGTGTAGAAAGAAGAGATGACTTTCCAATGATTCCTCCTACCTCTACTGAGCATGTGAATGAAGATGTTCCACTACAAGCTGATCTTGTCATACAATCATCTCAAGGTCACAGTGTTTCAACTGAAGTTGGTCCCAGCTTGTTACCATCACCTTTAGAAGAACTATCAACTGGAGTCAGAAATCGAAATCAAGCTACACCTCCAGTTGTAACAGAAAGAACCTTAAATGATGGAAGCAATCAATGTGCTGCTAATGTTGAAGCAGTCAGTGAAACAGATTCTGATTATCTTCATAACTCCCCAACAGTACAAGATGAACGTGCCTCTCACCAAGATGATCCGAATGCCTCCAATCTTGATGTAACCATTGCTGGTGACTTAATTCCAACCACCAGAATACACAAGAATCATCTAGTAGGAAGCATTATTGGTGAACTTAATGAAAGGGTGACAAGAAGCAAGCCAAATATTGCAAACATCTGTTTGTTCTCATGCTTTCTTTGTCAAACAATACCCAAAAACATCAAAGAGGCTCTTCAAGACAACACTTGGATTGAAGCAATGCATGAAGAATTGCTATAGTTTAAGAAGCAGAAGTATGGCAACTAGTAGATCTTCCCGAAGGACAATATCCTATCGGTACCAAATGGCTGTACAAAAACAAAACTGATAATAGAGGGATTGTCATCATAAATAAAGCAAGACTAGTGGCACAGGGGTATACCCAAGAAGAAGGAATTGATTATGACAAAGTGTTTGCACATGTCGCCAGATTAGAAGCAATAAGAATCTTTCTTACATATTCAGCATCCATGAAGTTTATTGTTTATCAAATGGATGTGAAGTGTGTTTTTTGGTATGGAAAGATTGTTGAAGAAATCTATGTGAGTTAACCACCTATCTTTGAAGATCTTGATTTCCCTCACAGGGTGTACTAGCTTTACAAAGCCTTGTATGGTATTCATCAAGCTCCAAGAAAGTGGTATGAGACTTTATCATCTTTCCTTCTTAAACATGGATATGAAAGAGGAAAGATTGATCAAACTCTCTTCAGAAAGAGAAGAGGAAGAGACATGTTGCTGGTCCAGATCTACGTGGATGATATCATTTTTGGCTCAACAAACAAGCAACTCTGTAAAGATTTTGAAGACCTTAAGCATTCAAATTTCAAATGAGTGCAATGGAAGAACTCACGTTCTTTTTAGGAGTGCAAGTTCAACAAACAGCAGATGGAGTCTTTATCAATCAATCAAAATATTTAGAAACAATGTTGAAGAAATTCCATCTTGTTGACTGTCAGTCTATAAGAACTCCTGTTGATACTAAAGTGAAGATAGGTCCAGATCCAGAAGGCAAATTAGTGGATCAGACTCACTATCGATCAATGCTTGGTTCACTTATGTATCTAACAATGAGTAGGTCTGACATTATGTTTGGTGTTTGTGTGTGTGCCAGGTATCAAGCTGATCCTAAGGAATCTCATGTGAATGTTGTTAAGAGGATATTCAGATATCTTAAGGGCAAGTCAGCTCTTGGTTTATGATATTCAAAGGAAGGACATTTCAATCGTTATGCCTACACTGACAGTGATTATGAGGAATGCAACTTTAATAAGAAGTCCACTTCTGGCGATTATCATTTTTTTGGTCCCAGGTCTCCTTGTAGTGCAAGAAGCAGACAAACGTATCCGTTTCAACATCAGAAGCTGAATACATTGTAGCATCAGCTTGTTGCTCACAAGTTCTCTGGATTTAAAACCAGATGCTTGATTATGGTTTTAACTTCTTGCACACTTCAATTCACATTGACAACACACAACTGTTTTTATTACAAATAACCCAGTTCAACACTCAAAAACAAAACATATTGAAATTAGATATCACTTTTTGAGAGATTGTGCTAAAAAATGGTTAATAAAATTGATTCAAGTTTTAACTAATAATCAATTAGCTGATTTATTAACCAAGTCATTTGAACCTAGTAGGTTTGAATACGTAGTTCAATCAACTGGCATGATTAACCTTGAATAAAATCAAAAACATCAAAAACAATTTAAAATTTTAGAAAATCACAAAAATAACTCAATTTTTATGAATAAAAAGATATATACATTGGGAAACGATATAATTACACTCGTTATATCATTCACCGTGCTTAAATTCAAAATTTGAAAGACTGCTATGACTTACCTGATATGTTGGTAGGCTCAACTTGAAAGAGAAGATATATGCTGTGATGAATTAAAATCTTATTCAATGGTGAAACATTAATCTCAGAGTATAGGCATGTATTGGTTTATCTAAGTGTATATGTGTGTAGTAACCTAAACACACCAGGTAATGATACTTTATAAGTCTCTTTCACCTACATCAAGTTTCATCTATGTTTTGCTAAGCAAAGACTTGAAAAAACAGTACATAGTGTAGATGTATTGATCCAAAAGATTCCTGATAACAACCCATCTAAATTGAATTAATCTACAATAACATTACTTCCTTGTGAATGAGCAAAAGAATCCAATCATGGATCACCTTCCAAAGTGAAGTGAAAAGAATCCCAATGTGGATCATCATGAAAGGATCAAAGTAAAAGAATACCAATGAGGATTAATGAAAATGAGATCTCATAACTTAAGTGACCTGATAAATCAAGTTGTGAAACAGTTCTACTATACATTACATGAGGATGGTTGATCATTCCATACTTTTGTGTGTGAGGTAGATGTTGAATAATCAAACAAACAAAAACATGATAAATATCACATGCATTAAAATATTAACCAGGTATGAGTTGAAGAGGACAAACATACCTTTAATCAATAAGTTCATAAACATGTCCATTTTATTACAAAATAATGCACATGTGTAATGTAATATTGATATGATCCCAACAAAAGGTATACTTCTCTTCATTCTTAAATCAGAAAAACAGAAAAAATCAAAATTAATTCATATTGAAAAGTTTTAAATCTTTAACGTTTCTATCTAGGTATGGCTATAAACTTTAGGGGGAGTAATTTAAAATTTTTGATCAGTTTGTATAGACATTTACTTTTTTAAATTACTTTCTTAAAACTTCAAAACAAATCAAAAAGAGAATTTCTATGATTGGTGCAGAAGTTTTACCATAGTATCTTAGCTTATGTAGATTCTTGGAAGCATGAGAAGTTCAAGATTAGTCAAACAATGGGAAACTTGTATCATTTCTGATATATAAGTCAATCCAAGCAAGAATTGATAACCCCAATAACAGCTAACAACTTCATAAGACACAATTCAATCAAAGACAGTTCTTCATAACAAGAAAAACCAAAAACAGGAATTTCTCTGCAGAAACATTAAGTTTTGATTAAGTTCAAAATTTATGTCATTTATAACAAAGTGAAACTAATGCGGATAAGGACTTTACTTTAACGCATTTGTGTCCAATAAGTATACATAAAAAGTTTAAAGTATTAAAAACCTATGCGGACAAAAGTGTTCTACCGCATTTGTTAACGCAGAAGATATTTTCATTACCGCATTCATTTTTAATCACCCGCATTCTTGAATATGGGTGACATAAACACTTTTCATGTATATAAAAAATGAATAAACAAGTGCTTAATCTCTTTTGTCATGATGATGGTGGTCAAGAAATGCAGACAATCTTTATGTTCAGCTGCATTTGTGTAAGGCCCCGTTCCTGGGACGCTCACAGCTGTCAATCATCGCATATAACACATATATTTACATTAACTTTACTAAAATCATGCAGGGGAAAACACTTTAAACAAACGTTATTTCCTTTAAATAAACACTTTGCAAAATAATACCTCGTTCATTACAAAATATAGTTCGTTCGTTTTACAATGCAAAAACGTAATACAGAAGAATGCCATCCAAAAATGCCAAGTAGCTTCCCCGCGCCATCCTCAGCAATGCTCACCTGCCAACTGGAAATGCATAAAAAGTCAGCGTTGGTGAGTGAGTTCAAGTTTTATAAAAACATTACCTTACCTTCCAATCGTTAAAGCACTTTCATTACTAAAGCATGTGATCACACATCATACATACATTAAGGTAATCATTATTATCTTCATCATCGTTCGTTCGTACATTTCGCACGTTTCGCATATTTCGTACTTATCGCACTTTTCGTACATTATTATCTTTCATTTCTATCTAGGTCGTGTGATGTGCTTAACCCCCCTCTAGAGCACCAACAAATTCATCTAGGGTTAAGCGACAAGGACCCCATATCGCACGTATGGAGTGGTCACTAGGACAGACTCCCCCCTGTGTGTGTGAACTCTTATGGGTTAGCCCAGATCGCACGCTGTATAACACACAATATATATGGAAATCGCATGTATTGGAGCAGTCACCAAGACTAAACTCTTACTGTGTGTATGAACCCTTATGAGTTAGCCAAAATCGCACATTGTAGACACACACAATTGAGCTAACAACTCACAATGAGTTGTGAACCTCCTTTCATTTGCTTGCAAGGATTTTCATTCATTCCTTCATTATGTTCCACTTTCATTATCTTAAATCTTTCACTTCGTTAAGATTATACTTTACGTTCATTAACAATAGCACACCATGTACAGTCACGTCATCATAGGTAATAAAGAACATAAGAACACATATCATACATAACATACGTAGCATACATAATCTACATACATCAGCTTCAATCATACGTCATCATAAACATCATGAATTGCACATTCACATACATAAACATATGCATATCAAGCATAAATCATCATAATACATAACTGACCCACCGCGCGAGACAGTGGGGTTCGGGGGCGCAGCCCCTGACAGCGGGGTCCTAGGGGCAGCAGCCCTAGTGGGGTCTAAGGGCAACTCTTTTCATTTATTTTAACACTTTTATATAGCACATTTCCTTATCGAAAGATTGATCTTCTCGTTAAAACCTCTTAAAATCTCGGTCATTTAATCGTATATTTTGCATGCTTTTCCAGTCCAAACTAGTTGAAAATCTTTAAAATAGGGGATCTAGAACTCACCTGGACTCGATGAGAAGCTTCTCAATCAAGCTTACAAGGCAAAGGTTGCATTGCACAGCCTGCAGATAAGTTAACACTCAAAGGAGCTAATTTCTGCCTAAATTTGCTGCTAATTTCAATGCCAGACCCGCAGTTCTGCTGCTAGTTTCACTGGCATCTTCGCTTGCAGTTTCGTTGGCATCTTCGCTAGCAGTTTCGCTGACATCTTCGCCGCCAGTTTCGCTGCCAATTTCGCCCAACTTCGTTGGAAAACCATGTCTGCGAAACTACCCGCGAAACTATAGTTTCGCCGAAGATCCTCACTTTCGTTGTACGAACAACTAATTTCACCGGATGAACACCCAGTTTCGCAGAACGGGCTGAAAAATACAAACCAACCCATTTTGACCCAAAACTTCAATCTTTTACATCCAAAACCCTGATTTATCACCCAATAAGCTTTATCTAAACTTCTTACATGTTTTCTTACACAAAAACGTGAGTTTCGGGCAAATCTTTGCTACTTTCAAAAACCCCAAACCTAAAATCCTGGTTTACATCATAAGAACAATTAATGATGTTTCTTACCTGGATTCGTGGTGTTTTCTTGTTGTTTGGATGCCCACGAACACCGATCTTCAATCCCAAGATCAACCGAGCCTTGAACTTCCAATTCTCTCTACTTTCTCTCTCTCTCTAAACCTAGAGTGTTGAGTTGCAAATGAGAGCTGCTCAAGCTGATCCGTTTATATATATCAGGCGTTCCCGGGACCTTAAACTCGCCAAACACATAACCCAAAGAGTGAACTCGGTCTATAACCCATATCCATCTTATTTTCATTAAATGATCTTGTCTAAGCCCATTATTAATAATATTTGGCTCGCTTAGACATTATTCGGGGCGTTACAAGTCCACCCCCTCTTATTTAGGTTTGTGTCCTCGAAACCTGCTAGTCGTTGAATAGTTAAGGGTAATGCTGCCTCATCTCCTCCTCAACTTCCCAAGTGGACTCCGATACCTTCCTGTGCTTTCATTGTACACGCACCAAGGGAACCACCGTATTCCTTAGCCTCTTCTCCTTACGATCGATGATCGCCACCGGTTGCTCCACATATTGAGCCGTTCATCCACTTCAATATCCTCCCAGTGGCACCACCATATCCTCCTCGGCTAAGCATTTCCTCAAGTGAGATACATGGAATGTCGGCTGAATTCCACTTAACTCACTGGGCAACTCCAATCTATAGGCCACCTCTCCTACTCGAGCAATAATTCGGAAGGCCCTATGTATCTTGGGCTCAACTTGCCCTTCCTAAACCGAATGATGCCCTTCCAAGGTGAGACCTTTAACATAACCTGTCACCCACCTGGAACTCAATCAGTCTGCATCTCTTATCGGCATACGACTCTTCTTATCTTTGGCTGCCTTCATAAGGATTTATCCTTTCCACTTCTCTCGTAGCCTCAACCACCTTGACACTCCCTAACTCTTTATGGCTGATATCACCCTAACAAGCGGGTGTTCTACATCTCCTACCGTATAGCATCTCATAAGGAGGCATGCCAATGCTGCCATGGTAGCTATTGTTAGATGAGAACTCAGCTAACGATAAGTGGTTATCCTAACTTCCTTCAAAATCAACGACGCATGCACGGAGCATATCTTCCAGTGTCTGAATCGTCCGTTCCGACTGACCATCCGTTTGAGGATGATAAGCCGTGCTGATATGTAACCTCGTCCCCATGGCAACGTGAAATCTCTTCTAAAACTTGGATGTAAACCGAGTGTCACGATCCGACACGATAGACACCAGTACACCATGGCAACTTACAATCTCCTTGATGAATAGATCCGCTAATCTTTTGGAAGAATACGTCTCGCAGATCGATAGGAAGTGAGCACTCTTCGTCAAACGACCAACTATCACCCATATGGCATCATAACCTTTCAAGGTATGCGGTAACTTCGTGATAAAGTCCATGGTGATATGCTCCCACTTCCACTCGGATATGTACATAGGTTGGATCTTCCCGTATGGCTTTTGATGCTCCGCCTTCACCTGCAAGCAAGTAAGGCACTTACTCACGTACTCCACTACATCACGCTTCATACCCGACCACCAATAATCTCTCTTCATATCATGATACATCTTTGTAGCACCGGGATGAATGGTGTATCGAGTCTTATGAGCTTCATCCATAACTTCCCATGTAGATCCCCAAAACATGGAATCCACATCCGTCCAAATTAGGTCCTAACATCGAGTGTGTTTTCACCCAACTCCGTGACCAGACCTCTCATTCTTTAGAGATAATATGATCTTCCTTCAGTGCCTCATCTTGAAACTCTTTGACCTGCTTCATACCATCAGAGGTCATGACCGACTGGTAAACCTTCACCCGAATCGGCTCGGGTCTCTCCTTTCGGCTAAGGGCATCCGCCACCACATTGGCTTTGCCCGGATGGTAGTGGATCTCGCAATCATAATCCTTTATGAGCTCCAACCATCTCCTCTGCCTCATGTTCAAATCTTTCTGCTCAAGAAGTACTTCAGGCTCTTGTGATAAGTGAATATGGTGCACTTCGTCCCGTATAAGTAGTGCCTCCAATCTTTAGCGCAAAAACCATGGCCGCTAGCTCCAAGTCATGAGTAGGATAATTAACCTCATGAACGTTTAGTTGTCGGGATGCATGGTTCTATAACCTTCCCTTTCTGCATTAACACACATCCAAGCCCGAGTAAGAAGCATTCGAAAACCACCAAATCCTCGCTTCCATCGAGTAATGACAGAACCTGAGCTTGAGTCAACCTTGACTTTAACTCCTCAAACGCCTTTTCCTGAGCTTGATCCCATACAAACTTTAGATCCTTACGGGTCAACTTAGTCAATGGAGAAGCTATCTTAGAGAAGTATTGAATAAGTCTTCTGTAATAGCCCGCCAAACCCAAGAAACTACGAATCTCAGATGGCGTCTTCGGAGACTTCCATTGCATCACCGCCTCCACCTTTGCTGGGTCCACCATAATCCCATCGGGATTCACCACGTGACCCAAAAACTGAACTTCGCGCAACCAAAATACGTACTTGGAGAATTTGGCATATAGTCCTCTCCCTTTCAGGTCTCTAACATCCCGAATACGGCCGGCATGCTCCTGCTCACTCTTAGAATAAATCAAGACATTATCGATAAATACAATCACTGATTATCAACATCGGCCGACACCTCGATCATCAAGTCCATAAAAGCAGCTGGCGTGTTGATTAAACCAAATGACATGACAAGAAACTCGTAATGTCCATAACGCGTGCGAAAAGCTATTTTAGGAATATCTTGCTCCTTTACTTTCAACTGATGATAACTAGATCGAAGGTCTATCCTTGAAAACCAACTAGCACCCTGGAGCTGATCAAACAGATCATCAGTTCTTGATAAGGGGTACCGATTCTTCACTGTTAGCTTATCAACTCACGGTAGTCAATACCCATCCTCATACTACCGTCTTTCTTCTTCACAATAAGACCGGAGCACCCCAAGGAGAGATACTCGGTCTAATAAACCCCTTATCAAGCAGCTCTTAAAATTTCTCCATCAACTCTTGCATCTTAGTCGGAGCCAACCAATACGGTGCCTTAGCTAATGGTTGGGCACTGGTATAAAGTCAATCTGAAACTCGATCTCGCAGTCCGGTGGCACACCTAGTTCATTTTCTGGAAACACATCCGGAAAGTCACACACAAACCAGAAACATAGATAGTTGTAGTGTTGGCGTATCCACGTCCTTTATATAGGCCAAGTAGGCACTACATCCACGCCTCATGCACTTTCCCGCCACCGCCATCGAAATCACTTTCGGGATCGTCATGACTTGATCACCATAAACCGTCACCATATTCCCGTCAGGTGCTGTCAATCGAATCATCTTCTTGTGACACATAATGTTCGCCTCGCAGTCCGCCAACCAATCCATTCTTAGGACTACATCGAAACCACCTAAGGTCATCACGAATGGTCTAACAGAAATATTAGACCTTCTAATTCAATGTCACAGCCTTCTATCATCTCAGAAATCTTGGTAGACTTACCTGGCAGTTTCTACATTGAAGGACTCATCAATAATTCTACTCTTAATGGGCAACTTAGCACAAAAGGCAGCAGAAATGAACTCTTACTAGCACCAGAATCAAACAACACAGATGCAAGAGTTTGGATTACTAGAAACATACCTGACACAACATCGGGGTCTGTCCTAGCCTCTTCCCGAGTCATCGTGAAAGCTCGGGCGCTCGCCTTATGCCCTTCAGTTCCGGTCTTCTTCCCTGCCTTGGAACTCTCCGCCCTCGGCTTCTTGCAATCCCTGCTCAGATGGTCATTTTCTCCATAATTGTAGCACCTCATTACCCCACAATCTCTAGCCATATGACCAGGCTTCCCACACTTGAAGCAGATGTTTGACCCCCATTTGCATTCTCCCGAATGCTCCTTCCCGCATTTACCACATTTCTTCGACCCTGCACCAGATGTGACACCCGCCGGTCATCCACCCGTGTACTCATGTTGTTCGTCGGGGCACCACCCCGGACAAACCTCTTCCCATTCAAGTTCCAATCACCACCACCCTTCTTGTTCACCTCGGCCACCACCACCTCCTGCTATCATACAGCCTCCTAGCCAGGTCAACCGCTAACCTAAAAGTGCTCGGTCAGGCAGCATCATATGCTTGTGACTATCCGTTGGCAAGCCCTAAATATACCTCTTGATCTTTCGTGATAGAGGTGTCACCTAATCCGGACCCAGTCGTGCCATCTCATTAAACTTGGTGGTATATTGCTGATGTGTCATTGTTCCAGCCTCCATCTGCAGGAACTCTCTTTCGACCTTGTCCATCTCTCGGTGAGGACCAAACTCCTCAATCACTAGCTTCTTCAACTCAGACCACCTCATTCTTCTAATCGCCCGACTACCCTCGGCTTGGACAATATTGTCCCACCAACACAGAGCCGAGTCCACAAACGAGTAGGCGGCGAACTTCACCTTCTAATCCTCCCGACACTCGTTGATATCAAGAACAGCTTCCATCTCTCTCACCCACTGGTGAGCAGCAGCAGCAGTGCCATTCCCATCAAAAGTTGGGGGCTTGCATCTCATAAATGCCCCATAGTTACAGCCTTGTGTTGCCTCCTGCACAGGCTCTTCTTCCTCCTCTTCATCATCAGAGAGAACCATCTTAGTCTCCAGTTGCTCCCATCCTCCCAAGGACCTGTTCCTCTCCCTTCTATCCCCTTCCCTTACTGCCTTTATCACTTCGGTCACCACAGATGGTAGGATAGTCTGCATGACCTCATGCACTTCCTCCACAACAACCTCCTTCACTGAGGCCCTCAAGTTAGTACTCTCATCTCCACCCTCTGGATGAGGGGTCTTGGGCTCTTCATGAGCCACCTTCTCGGCCCTAGGTCTTCCTCTCGTGACCCGTGGTTTAGCACCACGTCCACCACGACCTCCACCACGAGAAGCCTTAGAAGATCTACCACCAGCCATCTTCTAAGCACGCTATAAGATTCAAACACCAACACGGTCATTCAAGGTAATAGCTCAATTTATGTCATGTATAGTAAGTCCCTAATTACAGTGACCAGTTGTGATTAGCCACTTACTTTACTCTTCATACCCCAAACATGTCCTATCCCGACTACATCAGTATCTAAATCTACTAAAGGCACATAAACCACATAACATGCGCACGTAATACCGGTTAACATTAAGAAAATACCTGATGGCACGCAGCTACTCGGACTGGCATCCCTTCCCTTTTCGTCCCATTTTCAGTTTAAGTTTAGGTTTCTTTTGAAATTTTACCTGTTTCACTTAAACCTTGCTCTGATAGCAACTTGTAAGGCCCGTTCCCAGGACGCTCACAACTGGTCAATCATCGCATTACACATATATTTACTTAACTTTACTAAAATCATGCAGCGGAAAACACTTTAAACAAGCGTTACATTCCTTTAAATAAACACTTTTGCAAAATAATACCTCATTCATTACGAAATAAGTTCGTTGTTTTACAATGCAAAAACGTAATACAAAAGAATGCTATCCAAAAATGCCAAGTAGCTTCCCCGCGCCATCCTCAGCAATGCTCACCTGCCAACTGGAAAATGCATAAAAAATCAGCGTTGCGAATGAGTTCTAGTTTGATAAAAACATTACGTTACCTTCCAATCGTAAAACACTTTCATTACTAAAGCACGTGATCACACATTGTACATACATCAAGGTAATCATTATTATCTTCATCATCGTTCGTTCGTACATTTCGCACGTTTCGCATATTTCGTACTTATCGCACTTTTCGTACATTATTATCTTTCACTTCTATCTAGGTCCTGTCATGTGCTTAACCCCCCTCTAGACACCAAGCAATTCATCTAGGGTTAAGCAACAAGGACCCCATATCGCACGTATGGTGTGGTCACTAGGACCGACCCCCTGTGTGTGTGAACTCTTATGGGTTAGCCAAGATCGCACGCTGTATAACACACAGTAAATAGGAAATCACACGTATTGGAGCAGTCACCAAGACTGAACTCTTACTGTGTGTATGAACCCTTATGAGTTAGCCAAAATCGCACGTTGTAGACACACACAGTTGAGCTAACAACTCAAAATGAGTTGTGAACTCCTTTCTTTGCTTGCAAGGCTTTTCATTCGTTCTTCATTATGTTCCACTTTCATTATCTAAATCTTTCACTCGTTTAGAAAATACTTTACGTTATTAACAATATCATCCCACGTAAAGTCACGTCATCATATGTAATAAAGAACATAAGAACACATATCATACATAACATACGTAGCATACATAATCAACATATATCAGCATCAATCATACGTCATCTTAAACATCATGAATTGCATATTCACATACATAAACATATGCATATCAAACATAAATCATCATAATAGATAACTAACCCACCGCATGATAGTGGGGGTTCGGGGGCGACAGCCCCTGACAGCAGGGTCCTAGGGGCAGCAGCCCTAGTGGGGTCCAAGGGGCAGCAGTCCCTAGTGGGGTCCAAGGGGCAACACTTTTCATTTATTTTAACACTTTTATATAGCACATTTCCTTATCAAAAATCAATCTTCTGGTTAAAACCTCTTAAAATCTCGGTCATTTAAATCGTATATTTTGCATGCATTTCCAGCCCCCAAACTAGTTCAAAACCTTTAAAATAGGCATCTAGAACTCACCTGGACTCGATGAGTAGCTTCTCAATCAAGCTTACAAGGCAAAGGTTGCACTGCACAGCCTGTAGATAAGTTAACACTCAAAGAAGTTAATTTCTGCCTAATTTCGCTGCTAATTTCACTGCCAGACCAGCAGTTTCGCTACTAGTTTCGCCAGCAGTTTCGCTGCTATTTTCGCTGGGATCTTCGCTTGCAGTTTCGCTGGCATCTTCGCTGGCAATTTTGCTGGCATCTTCGCTGCCAATTTTGTTGCCAGTTTCGCCCAAATTTCGTTGGAAAACCATGTCTGCCAAACTTCCCGCAAAACTATAGTTTCGCCGGAAGATCCGCAGTTTCGCCGGAAGATCCGCAGTTTCGCCGGACGAATAACTAATTTTGCCGGATGAACACCAAGTTTCGCAGAATGGGCTAAAAAATACGAACCAACCCATTTTTGTCCTAAAACTTCAATCTTTTACATCCGAAACCTTGATTTATCACCCAATAGCTTTATCTAAGCTTCTTACATGTTTTCTTACACAAAAACGTGAGTTTGGGCAAATCTTTACCACTTTCAAAAACCCCAAACCTAGAATTTGGGTTTACATAAATAGCAATGATTAAATGATGTTTCTTACTTGGATTCGTGGTGTTTTCTTGTTGTTTGGATGCCCACGAATACCGATCTTCAATCCCGAGATTAACCGAGCCTTGAATCTCCAATTCTCTTAACTTTCTCTCTCTACTCTCTCTAGAACTAGAGTGTTGAGTTGCCAATTAGAGCTACTCAAGCTGATCTGTTTATATATATCAGGCATTCCCTGGACCTTAAACTCGCCAAACACATAACCCGAAGAGTTAACTAGGTCTATAACCCATATCCATCTTATTTTCATTAAATGATCTCATCTAAGCCGATTTTTATTATTATTTGGCTCGCTTAGACATTATTCGGGGCGTTACAATTTGTTGAAGTAAATGTGGATAAAAAATGCTTAACAAACTTTGTTCAATCGCATTTTCAACAGTGAAAAAATGCTCCCAAGTTTTTTACTTCCGTATTTGTAACAATACACAAATGCTGATAAACAAAACTCTTCACATTTGCTACAGTGAAATAAAAATTTGACTGCATTTGTTCCGAAACTTGTAACAATTTGTAAAAGACAGTAGTTGACTATTTGAAACCATTTCAAAGGTCACTAATACTTTTCAAATTTGAGAGAATTTAAAGTGTTACAAGCGAAACTCACCGTTGTTCATCAATTATCATCACCATCAACAAAGTTGTGTTCTACGATTCATTCCTCTGATTAGTCCTCAGTTCGATTCACTACAACAGTAGTATCGAACAAAAGGTGAAAATCTTTGAATTTTGTAACATAGGTCAAGAAAGGAAACTCAAAATTAGACTTGATTTAAGAATGATGATCATTTTCAACTACAATAAACATGTTAACTAAGAAGAATAACAACCAACAAGTGAATTTCAAAACCGTGTTCATCGTATGAACAGAGCATAAGAAAAGATGAAAATGTTGAAATCAAATATTTAAACTAAGAGTTGAAAAGAGGTTAAATAAAACAAATATGATCTCTCCAAACATGAAAAACAAAATAATAGTGATTATTCATAATAACATCAAGCTTAAGAATGATTCCTATGGAACGGTACCTTCAAACAGTCAATTTTGACCATCAAAAGTTAAATGAACAACATTTACTTGATGTATGCTCTACAATCTGTGAGTACTATCATTTTTCTAATTCATATGCCTCTAATGTGGGGTACATGGCAAATTTCCACTGGAGCAAACTCCATATGTCAGTGGTTATCTTGACCCTGATATACCCAAGGTTGAAGATTTTAGAGACATGATCAGATTCATTTCCACTACCAGAGTGGCTCATACAATTACAGTTAGATGGGTCATTTATGAGAGATTCATAAGGTCTTTTTGGAGCACTACTGAGGTGATAGAGATAGATGGTGTAAGGACTTTGTCGGAAGAATCTTTGATGATCACACATTGGCCATCACTGACAAACTGTGTGAGACAGTGTCTACGGTTTGGTGATGATGCCAACACTCCTCTAGAGTTTGAAGATGATGAAATCACTACTTTCTTTGCTAAAATTGGATATGAGAGAGGATTCAAAGGCAAACATATTGTAAAAGGATTAGTTGACTTATAGTGGAGGTTCTTGATTCATCTATTCCAACACTATCTGTCAAAGAGGAAGACCGGATGGAATGACATTCTAGTAATCACATCATCTGCCATATGTGCTTTATGCACTAACCAACCATTTAACATGTCTGTCTATATGTTTAATGGTCTGGTTTCCAACATTTAGGAAGGGAGAAGACGTATGTTCCTCATGTATCCAAGATTACAATGTCTTATCAATGAATTTTTCCCAGACATTATACATGAAGGTCCTGTGATGGATATTCCTCATTATGATGCTAAGTCTTACAAGTATATAAAAAAGAGAGATCCTAGGAACTTCTATAGTGGAACCCACTCTACTTTGTTACCCTGGATGCTTCCACAAATTAATCCAAAAGAACATGTCGAAGAACAAGAGGCTCCTGTTGATGAGCCAAATCAAGGAGAAGAATCAGCTGCTCATGTTTAGCAAACTGCTAATGAGCAAGTTGTAGAAAGAGATGAAGGATAGAGTATAGTCACCCCAGGTTGATGTAGGGGGTGATCTTCACACTGGGCCATTTGTTTGTGAAACTGATATAGCCTCATCTTTCATGCCCTCACCTATACCATCACCACAAAGACTACCAATCCCATCAACACAATTACAACACATCATCTCTCCACATAGATCACCCATACACTCACCTAATGCTTCACCAATCCATCATTCACCTGAATCTTCTGTTCACTCATACTCTATTTCTACTAAGCCTGTTGAGTATGGTGACTCTGCCAGCTCTTCAGAGGAATCAAAGTCATCATTTGATGATGCGTGTTAGGCAAGCTATTTTTTGAGACTGTTCCTTTTGAAACTGTTTCTGAATCGGAAGTGGATACACCTGATGAGAAGGATGAAATGATTTCTGAGCTGACGAAGAAAGTAGTAAAGATGGAGAAACTATTGAACAGAAGATCTAGTATCATTCAAGATAGACTATTGGAGTTGGATGAAATGAGAAGGAGATAAAAAATCTAAAAGAAAAGTATGAGGTTGAAAAAAAAGAGAAAGAAAAGGAGATAGAGAGATTAAAGGCTAAGCGATAAAATAAGTGGTCACGTTGACACTTTAGCCATCCAAACCATTGCCATGGAAGAACAAGAAGGATTGATTGAAGAGCAATATGACATTATCATAGACTTGTAGAAACAGATAGAAAGTCTATACAAGAGAGTATGTGAGTTAAAACTGCTTATTATGATAAAAAAGGAAGCTGAAGCTGAAATGAAGAAAGATGATATGGTTGAGAAAAGAGAAGAGAAAAGAAAAAGGGAAAGTGATAAAGAAGATAGTGCTAAAAGTTCCTCAGGGGAGAGTAGTAATGACTCCCCTCCTGCTAAAAAGATGAGGTTCTCTAAGGCTAAGAAAGTAGAAGAAACAAGTGAATCAAAACATGATGAATCAAGCATGGAGATGGTGATTTATATAAAGAAACCAGATGAAACTCACACTAAAGAGGTCGAATTCAGTGATATGATCAAAGCTCTTGATAGCTTGACTATAGAAGAGTTCATTATAGATGATGCTTTTTTGGGATTTTATAGTTGATCAGAGGCCAGTTGCTGAATCCATTGTAGTGATTCCTAATCTCCTATCCCCATTGAGAAGAAGTATGCAAATAGTGCCTACTGTATCATTGAATGATGAACAAAAGGAGCTTAGTAGAAGATTATGTGAAGAAAAACAAAAGAGAGAAGAATGAACTGTTGTTTCTGAAGAAAAAGAAAAGTCAGAGGCTGAAAAATTACCTCAAGAAGCTAAAATGACTAAAACCTCCTCTGGCCCATGGATGCAAACCTATACTAGGAGGGGAATACTTATCAGAGAAGGCAAAAGGGAAAAGACCAATGATGGAAGAACAACCAATTCAGATAAAGCAAAAAGATAACCCTAGAAGTCGTGCAACCATTGTTGAATTTCTAGAAGAGCATGAAAAAACTGAAGCTCAATTGAAAAAGAAGGCTGAATTTGTTGATCTAGAAAAAGGAGAGATAAATGGTGGCTATGTGGTTGATGAACCAATAGCTCTTGAAAGCCCTGTGAAGAAGGAGACATCAATACAAGAGATGGTTGAGAAAGTCCAAACTGATGACCTGATGGTGAAAGCAATGTTTTTAGCAACCATGGGTATGACCTGATGAGGTATTCGGGATGACATATGAGGGAATGAAGGCAAAAGAAGATAAGTTAAATAATCTATTGGACCCCACTTATGAGACTAAGTATGAAAAGACACTTCTCCCAAAGCTCCAATGTTCAAATCATCCTCCAAGATAAAGCAAACTTCCACTCCTTAATCACTATATCTTGATCCTATAGTATGACTGATAGGGAAATGAAGGACTATATGTTTGGCCAAGGATTTACAAAAAGAAAGCTAGGCAATATGAAAACTAATTCCCTAAGGATTGCCATCCTTAGGTTGAATAATCAAAAGAAGAGAGGTTGAAGAAATAGAAGAAGGGATTACCATTAAAAAGCCAGGACCCGAGTATCAGCATAAGACATGTAGCTCACCATAGAGACCATGACTCTTTGGAACCTGTTCTACACAGATATCCTGAGTGGTTTGCAGAGCCTTCACAATTGAAACTTCAAGAAGGGTTAACTACTTCAAAGATGATTAGAGGAGTGTCTACTCCCAAAGACAAGACTGATGAGAAATTTATTGCTTGGAAGTATGACAATGATTGGAACATGTTCATAGTGAAAAGGATTTTAGGGTTAGTGCAATTTTTCATAGAGTACTCTGCTCTTGTGAACTTCCTGGAAATCCATGATCTGAAAGAACTAGCCAATCTAGAGCTGATTAATCACAAGGCTATGTTTAGGGGATATGAGTTTGAAGACATTCTAATACTGTTTAGAAGAACATACAACTTCAAATCTCTCAAGGCTATCTACATGAGTAAAGATAGATCATTATCAACCCTCTTGAAAAGAAAAGAACAAAACAGTAAAAGAATTTGTGTTTCCTGAGCTTAAGGTGAAACCAACTAAATCATTGAAAAGAAAGATGGTGCTGAAACTCATTCCTCCAAACCAATCTCCAATGTCTATTATGATGAAAAGACATATGAGTTAATAATTGAAAGAAGATGGGGAGGAAAGAAAGGTGTTGAGATAGACTGTTCAGTGGATATGAGATGAGATTGTTAGATGAATTCTATATACACTATATAACCAGACACTTTAGAAAGATAACCAATAAGCTAGGAGAAGAAGACATGCACCTCTTAAAGTGCATTAAGATTGTGAAAATGGCATATGATCAAATCAGTGGAGAGAATAAAGGAAGAAGAAGAAGACACCTCTGCAACTGGTAAATATTGTGAAGTTAGAGGTAGATGTGGATGGAGCTCTCTTGATACATAGAGATAGCTTGTCCACTGTGTTAATATGGGAACCCATATCTCTAAAGAAACTGCCCCTAGAATCCATTTACACTATGAGCCAAATAAAGATCCATGTGCTAAACAGAGAGAAGATGTCTCATGCAAATGACTTTGTCAACATGATAAAGGCCATTTTGGATCAATCTCAGGCAGAACCTCTTATTCCTCCACAAGACCCTACAGAATCTTCCCAACCCCAACCACTATCAAACGCATGAAAAACATAGGTTGTATAATCCTTAGGGGGAATATTGTTGGACCATGAAAGGATCATACATGCTAATTCAAGTGGTGGGTTGATGGTTGTTCTGCTGGAAATCTCATTTGAAAGGATTACTAGCAGAACAACCATCAACTCACCAATTGAATTGGCATGTATGAACTTTTCAGGGTCCAACAATACTCCCCTATAGGATTATACAACCTATGTTCTTCAATGGTTTGGTGGTGGTTGAGGTTGTGAAGATTCTGCTGGGTCTTGTGTAGGCATTAAAGGTTCTGCTTGAGATGGATCCAAAATGACCTTTATCATGTGGACAAAGTCATTTGCATCTGACATCTTCTCTCTATTCATCACATGAATCTTCATCGGACTCATAGTATAGATGGCTTCTATGGGTAGTTTCTTAAGAGAGATTGGGTCCTATATAGATACAGTAGACAGTCCATCTCTATGTATGAGTAAAGCTCCATCCATATCAACCTCTAGCTTCATAATGTTTCCTAATTGCAGAGGAATCTTCTTCTTCTTCCTCTCTTTCTATTTTGGCAATGATTTGATCATAATCCATTTTCAGTATCTTAATGCACTTTAAGAAAAAGTGCATGTCTTTTTTTCCCAACTTATTGTTATTTCTCTAAGTGTCTAGTGTAGATGTAGTGGATGTAAGATTCATCTAGTAGTCTCACTCATATCCACTAGATAGTCTAATCTTTGCACCTTCCTTTCCTCCCCATTTTCTCTCAACTACCAACTCATATGTCTTTTCATCATAATATACATTAGAGATTGGTGTAGAGGAATGAGTTCCAGACACCATTTTCTCTTTAATGATTCAGTTGGTTTCACTTTTAGCTCTGGAAACACAACTTCTTCTGCTTGTTTAGTTCTTCCCTTCTCAAGTGGGTTGATAAAGGATCTATCTTTCCTCATGTAGATAGACTTAAGAAATTTGAAGTTGTCTGTTCTTTTAAAACATTCTCAGAATCTCTTTAAACTCATATCCCATGAACATAGCCTTATGATTTATCAGCTCTAAATTGGTTGGTTCCTTAAAATCATGATTCTCTAGGGCATTCACAAGAGCAGAGTACTCTGTGAAGAATTGCACCAGCCCTGAAATCCTTTTTACCATAAACATGTTCTAGTCACTATCATACTTCGAAGCAATGATCTACTGATCAGTCTTGCCTTTGGAGTAGTAACACACCTTTAATAATTTCTGCAGTGGTTAGTCCTTCTTGAAGTTTCACATGAAGGCTCTGCAAACCACTCAAGATATCTGTGCAAAATAGGTGCCAAAGAGTCATGGTCTCTATGGGTGAGCTACATGTCTTGAGCTGATACTCTGGTCCCTAGCTTCTTATTGGTAATCTCCTCTTCCAGTTTCTTCAGCCTTTCTTTCATCTCATTATTCAACCTAAGGATGGCAACCCTTAGGGAATTAGTCTTCATATTTCCTAGTTTTCTTTTTGTAAACCCTTGACCAGACAGATCATCCTTCATTTCCCTATCAAACATGTTGTAGGGTTCAGGATATAATGAATGAGGAGTTGTTGTCTGCCTTTTATTGGAGGATGATTTGGGCAAAGAAGCTTTGGGAGAAAGAGTTTTTTCATACTCGGTCTCATAAGTGGGGTCCAGTAGCTTGTTTAGTTTTTCTTCCTCTGCCTTTTGTTCCCTCATAATTCATCCCAAATACCTCATTTGAGTCATATCCATGATTGATTAAGAACATGGCTTTCACCATCAGATCATCAGTTTGGGCCTTTTCAACCATGTCTTGTACTGATTTCTCCTCCTTCATAGGGCTATCAACAGCTATTGGTTCATCAACCACATAGCCACCCTCAATTTCTCCTTCTTCTAGGTCTATAAAGTCAGCCTTCTTTTTCATTTGAGCTTCAGCCTATTCATGCTCTTCTAAAAATTCAACAATGGCTGCAAGGCTTCTAGGATCATCTTTTTTACTTTTCTTACTTGGTTCTTCTTCTACTATTGGTCTTTTTCCCTTAGCCTTCTCTGATAAATACTTCCTCCTCCTGGTATATGTTTGCATTGATGTACCAGAGGATGTTTCAAGCTGTTCAGCTTCTTGAGGCGCTTTTTCAGCCTTTCATTATTCAGTTTCATCAATGGCAGAAACTGATTATTCTTTCTCTTGTTGTTCTTCAAATAGTCTTCCAATAAGTTCATTTTGTTCTTCAGTCAGTGATACATCAGAGACTAATTGCATGCTCTATTCCTTCTCAAGGGGAGCAGGAGATTGAGGAATCACAACAGTCCTCTGCTCAACTATGAAGTCCCAAAAGTCATCATCAATGATAAACTCTTTAGCAGTGAAGCTATCAAGAGCTTTAATCATATCACTGAATTCTATCTCTTTAATGTGAATCTTAGCTGTTTTCTTTGTATACAACACCATTTCTGTTGGACCAAAAGAACCAATGAGCCGGATCAGAAAAACCTTTAAGTCCCACAGACGTCACAACAACTACTGAAGACCACAACAGCTGAAGACAACAACTGATTACAAAGTCTGAACACAAGTGCTGAAGACAAAGTCTGAAGACACAAGTGCTGAAGACAAAGTCTGAAGACACAAGTGCTGAAGACAAAGTCTGAAGACACAAGTGCTGAAGACAAAGTCTGAAGACACAAGTGCTGAAGACAAGTCTGAAGACACAAGTGCTGAAGACCAAAGACGTTGTCACAACAGCTGAAGAGGTCTTCTTCAGTAGTTGTGATGGTTTACTTTTCAGTAGTTTTCTTTGTTTCAGTATTTGTAAAACAACTGAAGAGTATGTTCTTCAGTTGTTATAGTTTCAGTAGTTTCTTTTCAGTAGTTGTAATAAGTTAACACTTAGCATTTTTGTAAGAAGATGTTAGCTGTTTGACATCTTCAGTAGTTGTGTTAACTATCAGTAGTTTGTGATAAATTCTGTTAGATGTCACTATCAAGTGACATCAGCAGACGTCACATCTCTTATATAAGAGGTGTTGACCTAATTGTAATTGTGACATTCCGTTACCACGAAAGCGAATATTGAATGAAATATATCTGCAGAATTCTCTCTATCTATAACCATTTTGTTCTTACATTGAATATCTCTTTGTTCTTGTGAATTGGCTAATTCATTGTTAGAATTCCGCTGCTATACTCTCTAATCAATCAAACGTAGATCACTGATCCTAACAAGTGGTATCAGAGCAGGTTAATCATTGATCGATCTAACAATTGATCATTGAAACTGCTAATTGATATCTATGTTTGATTGAATTAGCATATTTGCAAGAACTGGTTATAGATTATTGAATTTCTGACGCTTTCGTTTTCATTTATTTTGAGATCTCTCTTGGTTCAATTGGTTGTTGTGTTTTTGTTCTAAATCTGTTATAGCTTAATTGAATTTGATTGAATCTGAGATGACTACTCCTTCTAATGATCCTCACAATACCGGTTCCTCAACCAAGCCCCCGATGCTGGTTAGGACCGAGTATAACATATGGCAGCGAAGAATGCTTCATCACCTGTCTGTTAACAGTTCAGGTTGTTGGACATCTTGGTACATGGACCACATAAGCCTATGGTGAACAATCCGGAAACCAATCAAATGGTTCCGAAGAAGAAGGAACAATACTCTGATGAAGATCGGAAACTGTTTGAGATTGATGCTAAAGCCCATGGAATTCTGGCCATGGCACTGCCTAATGAAATCTATTCAGGGCTTATGCATCATGAAACTGCTCATGATCTCTGGAATGCCCTGAAGGAACAATTCGGTGGCACAGATGAGGTCTTAGAAACAACAAGAGAAATCCTTGCCCAACAATATGAGACATTCTCTCATAGAAAGGGTGAGACACTGACTCAACAGTTTGAGCGTTTTTCCTGCTTGATCTCTGAGCTGAAAATGGTGAAACAGGAATACACCACAGCCAGATGAATAACAGGTTCCTCAGATCACTGCCTGAGAGATGGGACACATACACTATTGTCCTACGCTCCAGTGCAAATCTGGATAGCCTATCTCTCACCCAACTTCATGGGAAACTGCTTACATTCGAAAGAGAGATAGAGCAGAAAAGGAAACTGTCCTCATCAGGAAAGCTCACTGATGACTTTGTACCAGGGAATACTGCCTTGGTTGGTCATGAGTCAGAATATGCTGCATCTGAAAGCAATTATGATGAGCATATTGATTTCTCTTCAAATAGTTCTGATCATGCATTTGTTGGTATTGAGAGTCATTCTGGCAGTAATAGTGACAATCTATGCTTCATCATGGATGATTTGAAAGGAATAGCTGATGATGATCTAGAAGAGATGGATATTCTGAGCCAAATGGCATTGATTAATATCAGATCTCAGAAGTTCTATAAGAGAACTGGCAGGAAATTTCCTGGACTCTCTGGCAAAACCAAAGTTGTTTTGACAAGAGTAAGTTGAGAGTGTCACAAATGCCAAAGGCTGGGACACTTTGCAAGAGAGTGTAGATCAACTGGATCTAACTCTTCTGCACCCTTTGTGACTTTTCCTAGTACTAGTCCACAAAACAGAGGGCAACATCCTGCTGGTTCTGGTCATCATTCACATCCTAGATCTCCTGCATACTTTGTCCCCCAGGGTCCAATGTCATATCCTGTTCCCTGCTATTACTTGCCTCAGTCTAATCCAGTTCAAGCTCCCATTTCACAACAATCACCTGCATTGCCTGAACCTCAACCTTCCCAATCTCATCAACACAACCCTCAACAACACAGCTTCTTCACCCCAGGAGTTGTTGACTGGAGCAGTTTACCAGATGATTTGTCTGGTCATGAACAACTGTTCACTGGTGCTGGTCAACATGGTGGTGACAGTCCCTTTGGAAATCTAGCTCTTATGGCTTTGGATTCTGCTGATACTTCATCCTCTAATGCCTCTACACCAAAGGTATCACAGGTATCCTCTGAGGCAAAAGCCAAACTATGTTCTGAATCATGCATAGCCGCATTTGCATCTATTAGAGAAGCAAATGTAGCTTTAATCAACAAGAACATTGAGCTAGAACAAATAATTTCCAAAAGCAAAGCTGAATTTGAGTCTGTGCTTAATGAGAAGAATGATGAGATTTACAAACTTAAATGCCAAATACCTGATGATAAGGCTAGGGAAGAGATACTTCTAGAGAAGTATAGAGATCTCAAGGAAACCCTTGCAACTACCCAGGTAGAGTGTGATCGATGGGTAAATTCTTGCAAGGGTTTGAAATGCTTCTTAGTAAGCAATCTGCTTCCAATGTGAAGTTTGGCATTGGTTATAATCACACTGCTCCACCTACAGATTTTACTCCCAGAGCAGAGGTAGAATCTGATGGTGAGAGCAATAACCAATCCATTTCATCATGTGATCTACTTTCTGATACAGCACCATCAGAAGTAGAAGTCAGCACTAAGCCCTCTCAGAACCTATCAGCTGATGTTGATGGTTCCACTGCTGACACTCACATGATCAAAGAGTTGATCAACTCAGGAGTTAATTCTGAAAGTCCTGAAAGGACTGGAGAGCAAGATTTAACACCTGAAGTTCAAACTCCAACTACTGTCAGTACTGAAAAGAAAAAACTGTCAGTAGAAAGAGTTTGAAGACTACTAAGAGGAAGTCAAGAAAGCAAACAATGCTTTCAAAGCACTGAAGAGCAAGTCTTCAGTTTCATCCTCCTCTTTAGTTGATGATCAACATAAGATGAAGAAGAAACCATGTGAAGTATGTGCTTGTTCAATCATCTTACAGATGATTGTTGGTACAAAAGAGGATCCAAACTCAAACATAAAGAGGAAATTAAAGAGAAAATGGTTAAAATGAAAACTGAGTTTGAGACCACATTTGTATCAGCAACATCAAATCCTGTACCCTTAAGTCCATAAAGAAATCCAAAAAGGAAGGGGTTAAACAGGTAACAGCTGAGATTGCTCAAAAGAAGAAGGTGCAACATAGGAACTTATCAAACTCCAATGCCAATGTGTCTGATGAGCTGAAAGCTTTATCACAAAATCAGACACAGCTGGTTATGATGGTTCAACATCTATTGGGAAGAGTTAACCAATTAGATGTTCCTATGTTGAAACCACAGAAAAGGAGGTCCAAGCCAAAGGATTCCTCTTCTTTACCATCTTCTTCCTCTCAGGCTGTTGTTTCCATCAACCTGTTAGTTTACCATCTGTTGATGAGAATAGGCCCAAAACCAAAAAGGTTTGGGTCTCCAAAACAAACTGATTGTTTATAATTGTAGGGTTCTTCAACATGCCAAAGTAGCATCTGGAATGTAGACAGTGGGGGATCTATGCACATGACTGGGAACAGCTCTCTTCTTCATGACTACTCTCAAGGAAAGAAGGGGTTGTTTCTTTTGGCAATGATGCTAGGGGTTACATCATTGGAAATGGCTTTGTCTCCAATGGAGAAATAAAGTTTGATGATGTTAATCATGTGGAAAATCTCAAGTACAATCTCTTGAGTGTCAGTCAAATGTGTGATAAAGGCCATGTTGCTCTTTTCACCAGTCAGAACTGTAGGATTCTGTCATCCAAAGTTCTGCATTTGATTGATAAGGTGTTGGATGATCACACTCTCCTGAGAGCCAACAGGACAGGTAGAGTATATGCCTTAGATCTTTCCAAGAAAATAGATCTCAGAGGCCATCCTTGCCTATTTTCCAAAGCCTCTCCTCAAGAATCTAAACTATGGCACAGAAGGCTGGGTCATGTTAATTTCAAAAATATGAATCAGCTGATTCACAATAGTTTAGTCAGAGGCTTACCAATAAAGGAGTTCCACTGTGATGAAACCTGCACTGCTTGTTTAAAAGGAAAACAACACAAAGTCTCATTCCCTCCTATTGAAGAGCCTAAGTCCACTGCCTGCTTGCAATTACTGCATATGGATCTATTTGGTCCTGTGAGAGTGATGAGCATGGCAAAGAAGAAATACTGTCTGGTAATTGTGGATGATTACTCCAGATTTGTATGGACTTTCTTTCTACATTCAAAGGATGAGGTTGCTCAGAAGATTATTCACTTTGTGTTGTATGTTGAGAAGCAGTATTCCCTTCCAGTCAAGTGTATTAGGAGTGACAATGGAACTGAATTCAGAAACCATACACTTGATGACTTCTATCTTTCAAAGGGAATCAAAAGGCAGTTTAGCATCCACACGGACTCCAGAACAAAATGGAGTAGTGGAGAGGAAGAACAGGACCCTAATTGAAGCTGCAAGGTCCATGTGGCTGACTCTGGTTTGCCACTGACCTTTTGGGCTGAAGCTGTTAACACAGCTTGCTATGTGCAGAATAGAGCCTTAGTAAATCAGAGGTTGATGAAGACTCCATATGAAGTTCTCCATCACTTGGCTCCTCTAATTTCATTTTTCAAAGCATTTGGGTGTCCCTGTTTTATTCTCAACACAAAGGATCAACTCCAAAAATTTGATCCTAAGGTGGATGCAGGGTATTTTGTTGGTTATTCATCTACTTGCAAGGCATACAGAGTCTTCAACTGCAGAACAAAGATAGTTGAAGAGACTTTGCATGTGAAGTTTAATGAATCTCCTATGGACAAGATTCCACAAAACCCTGTGGAGTTGTTTGATTTGGACATACTGCAATATGTTCCTTATCAACTCCAGCTGTTGCAGATCATGTGGATAAATCATCTTCTGCAGCATGTCTTCCACCTGGTGGTATTGATGATGATGATATAATCAATACTCACCTATTCAAGTTTAGTGACCAACTGCCTGTGTCTGCTAAATTTGATGTTCCTGTAGCTTCAGCAGTTCCATCCACAACAAATGCTGATGAGATCTCTGATTCCTCTACATCTTTTGAGTTACCATCTAATTCTTGGTTTCAAGAGTCTGCATCAACATCTGCTGCTGCTGAAGGTCCTACAAACACTTGCACAGATCTCATTGTTTATCAAGAACTGAAGAATCACCCAATGTCTCAGATTATTGTGATATCAATGCTGGAGTTTCAACAGAAGTCAATTGTCTAACTTCTGCTTCTATGCTCTCTTCATCAGTCAGCTAGAGCCAAAGAACTACCATGTTGCTTTGAGAGACAATGGATGGGTTGAAGCCATGCAGCTTGAGCTACTTCAGTTCAAGAAACAGCAAGTGTGGGAACTGGTTCCTCTTCCCCCAGGTAAGTGTGCAATAGGCACTAAATGGGTGTTTAGGAATAAAACTGATGAAAATGGGCTTATTGTTAAGAACAAGGCTAGACTGGTTGTACAGGGGTTTTCACAAGAAGAAGGTATTGACTATGATGAAACCTTTGCCCCTGTAGCCAGACTAGAGGCAATCAGATTGTTTTTAGCCTATGCTGCATTCCACATCTTAAAGTTTTTCAAATGGATGTCAAAAGTGCATTTTTATATGGTAAAATAAAGGAAGAAGTTTATGTGTGTCAACCACCAGGTTTTGAGGATAATAAACATCCTGAATGGGTGTATAACTTGATAAGGCTCTTTATGGGTTGAAACAAGCTCCTAGAGCCTGGTATGAGACACTTTCCACTTTTCTTCTTAAGAATAATTTCACTAGAGGCTCCATTGATAAAACTTTGTTTATTAAGAAGGTGGATCAGCATAAGCTACTTGTTCAGATTTATGTTGATGATATCATTTTTGCATCCTCTGATCCCCAGTTGTGTGATGATTTTACAACATTAATGAAAAAGAGGTTTGAAATGAGTGCAATGGGAGAATTACAGTTCTTTCTAGGCTTGCAAATTAAACAAAAGGCTGATGGAACTTTATTCATCAGTCAAAATATACAAAAGATCTTTTGAATAAGTTTGATTTACAAAACTGTAAGCCCTGTTCTACTCCCATGTGCAACACCACACAACTGGATGCAGATCAGAAAGGTAAAGCTGTTGATGAAACACTTTACAGATGTATGATTGGGTCCTTGATGTATTTAACAGCTTCTAGACCAGATATTATGTTTGCTACATGTGTTTGTGCTAGATTTCAGGCTGCTCCTAAAGAGTCTCATTTGATTGCAGTCAAGAGAATCTTTAGATATTTGCAAGGTACACAATCTCTAGGTTTATGGTATTCCACTGGACACTCTTGCAAATTAGTTGCTTTTTCAGATAGTGACTATGCAGGGTGCAAGTTAACTAGAAAGTCAACTTCTGGTGGTTGTCAATTCCTAGGCAACTGTTTGATTTCTTGGCAGAGTAAGAAACAAACATCTGTTGCTACATCAACTGCTGAAGCCGAGTACATTGCTGCTGCAAGTTGCACTTCTCAGGTACTCTGGCTTCAGAACCAACTTCTGGATTATGGCATTACAGAGACTAAGACTCCATTATTAATGGATAGTGCTTCAGCTCTGTGTATTGTCAAAAATCCAGTCCAGCACTCTAGGACCAAACATATAGAGATCAGACATCACTTTATTCGGGATTGTTTTGAAAAAGGTCTGATTGATCCTAAGTTTGTGCCTAGTGCTGATGAGTTTGCAGATATTTTTACTAAGCCTTTGGATAGTTGTACTTTCCAAAACCTTGTGTTAAGGCTTGGTATGCTGTAGCTAGAATAAGTGACAACTATTGATGATCTCAGTAATAAGTACTGGTGATCATGGTAACCATGTCACATATAAGTACTGATGAGTTCTTTCACCTTCAGTTTTTATAAATACTGAAGTCTAAATGCCTCACAAGTACTGAAGTACTTTATCTGTTCTAAACCACTGATGTAGTTACAACTACTGATGTAGTTACACTACTAAAATCAGTACAAAGAGATAAGTACTGACGTCCTATGAAACACCTGAAAAGCAGATACAAAGTCTGATAAGTGTTGAGGACAGTATGAAACAGCTGAAAGGCTATGAATTGATGAAAACTACTGAAGAGAACTTTCTCTTCAGTTGTTTTACAACTGCTGTTTCATCCTAAACAACTGATGACAAAACCATGTCTTCAGTAGTTTAACAACTACTGATGACTAATACCAAGTCATCAGCTGTTTACAACAACTGATGACAAAACCATGTCTTCAGTAGTTTCACAACTACTGAAGACTAACACCAAGTCTTCAGCTGTTTACAACAACTGCTACAAAACCAATGTCTTTAGTAGTTTCACAACTACTGATGACTGATACCAAGTCTTCAGTTGTTTCATCATCTGAAGTCAAACCATGGTCTTCAGTAGTTTTCTAACTGCTGATGCCTAAAACCACGACTTCAGCTGTTTCAACGTCTGAAAGGGTAATACCATGTCAACAGTCGTTTAAAACTACTGATGACTAACACCAAACCCTTCAGTCGTTTTCTAACCCGTACCCTATAAATATCGACCTAATCCTTCAGAGCCTCATCTTTTTCAAGCCTAACGTTCATCTCTCCAAAACTTCTCTCTCATAAATGGCATCCATGCAGCTCAAACCGCGACACAACTGTGTAGCTTACCTCACCAAATCGCCATTCTGGGCTAAGTTCGATAATGCTATTGATCTTATGGTCCAGTCACCCTACAAAACGGCCTTTCTTCTCAACCCATCCTTCATGCCGAATCCCTTAACCAGTTTTGGATGAACGTCACCCTCATCACTGGGGAGAACAACACAGAGTCTCTCCGGTTGGTCATCAACAACCACCAAGTGGTCATCACTCCCGATATACTTCGTCAAACCTACACCTGGATGATGCCACTTTTCCTGCTGGATATCCAAAGAGCACAACTGATTATCCTTTGCCCACCATGGATATCAGGGAAACCTTAGTGCCTCCACCATACTGAAGAAACATTTCCATGATGCTGAACGTCTCGTATTTCACATGGTAAATGTCTGTTTGGCTCCTAAGACTTCCTCTTGGGATCAAATGTCTACAAGGTGGCAGCAGGTAATGTACTCCATCCTTGAGCAACAACCTTTAAATTTTTCGGAAATACTATTTTCAGAGCTCAAGGATATGGCTCAAAAACAAATGCTAACCGTTGGATATTATATCCTCGGTTCATAATGGCCATAATTGCAAACCAGCTTCAAGCTGAGGGACTTGTTGGCCTGGGAGTCCCTGCTATGGCTGTATTGCCTGAAGTATACTCCCGCCACAACTCTGACCAATCACTCAAAATGGCTGCCAAGCTGCGCAAACTCACGCAGCTGGAACCCACAGCCACCACCTCCAAATCAAAAGTCCCCACCAAACCCACTACAAAGAAAACCAAAAAGGCTACTCAGGGAAATGAGTCCCCTGAGGATGCCCCTGCAACACAAACGCAGGCTATATCCACTGGTTATAACCCCCTAGTGGATATAAGGACTCTCCCAGCCACAGCCGCTCAGGATTCCTCTCAAAAGGAGCCTGCAGCAACCACAGAAGGGGTACCCACCAATCTGGGATCTTTCTCATTTGAGGAGATTGCCATTGAAGAGTACCATTCTCCCCAGGTGCACACTGCTTTTATCCCATCTCCCATGCAACCGCCCCCCAAAGTCCTACATTACTTGTCGCACAAGTGCTGACTCAGTTGCACTCCTCACCCCCTCCCAGATACCAATTACTACTGGGAATACTTCTACCATTGAGGGGGGACCAAAGTGCAGCTGAGAACCCACAGCATAGGGGTTACAATGTTCCTTCTCCTAGTGTAGCAATGGAAATTGGAACTTCTGGTGAGGCTGCCACTTCTCCTGCTTCAGCATATGATCAGGTTGTAGTTGGTACCATTACTAAGACCTTACCAGAGGCAACTGTTGATGACGGACAAAGTCCTGAGGTAGGAAGTCCCTAGTTCCAAGACAAAGGGGCACGTGCTACAACTGAGCTACACTCAGTGCATGTTCATCCTGATCCTATCAGGAGGTCAGGTGATTCAGTATCTACTGATGATGACCTGGGCTTCTTTTACATGTAATCGCCCAAAACACCATCCTGGAAGAGGAGGTGAGCAGACTCAAAGAGCTGCTTCCCAAAACTTCTAAGGAACAAAGACCATCTGCCTCTACCACCTCACAGATGGCACCTTCATCTGAAGGTCTCCCAAACACTGAGCCACTCCAACAACTCAGCCACCTGCCTCTGCTTCTGGCACTATTTCTCAGGAACAGAACCCTCCTGAGCAAATAGTTGCTATCCTTCAAAATTCCCTCCCTCTCATCACACCCATAATCACTGACATAGTGATCAAAGCCATTGATGAGAGGCTTTCCTCAGTAATACAACCATTGATAGAGGAGGTTGTGGGCAAACAACTTTCTCGCAATCAACCCCTTGCAACCAATGCAACCAAAAAGGGGGAGATCAAGTCAGTGAAAGCAAAAGAAAGAGGAGTACAGAGGAGAAAGAAAAGGAGAAAGAAACAGAAGGGATAGTAGTGGAAAAGGAGTTGGAGTTGAATGTGGAGACCGATAAAGAGAAGGAAAAGAGAAAGCCTTGGAGCTACTGATAAAAGAGGCTGATGCCGAACACAGCAGATCAATGGACAACATCATTGATCAGCTGTTTAGGCAAGGCCATGACACTGATAAACTTAACTCTGAGATTCGACGATTAGAGATTGAAGAAATCCAGAATAGATGGGCAAGTTATGAAGTGTTAGAAAGAGAAAGGCTTGAGATCATGATTAGATTTATTGCAAAATATCTAGGAAGATCAATGACCAAAATCAAAGCTTGGTCCAGGGACAGTATCTTGGCAATCACCACCAAGATCTGTTCATCTGAAGCATATACTAAGGGACTTGTTATTGAAGCTTTGAATAAAGCAGGAGCAGGGAGCAGGACTGAGCTAGCCAAATACTCAAAAGCAACACTCACCTCCAAAATGCTAACTCAGCTATCAACATTCCCTCTCCAAAACAACCACAACCACAACCCACAAAACCAACTCCCTTACCATCTAAACCAACAGCCGATGATGCACCTAAGAAGAGAAGAGAAGGGTGTTGAGGCTAGAAGAAGAAGAAGAGAGGAGGATGATGTGGAAGAAGATAGGCTGCCTCTATCTGCAGTCCTAACATTGGCTAAAGCCAAACCCATGTCCATCACTTGCACCTCACAGATGGAAGCTATGAGAGTAAAGATTGAAGAAGAACAGCAGCAAAAGCTTCATGATGTTGAAATGCTGAAAAGCATTGACAAAACTTATGCTGCTTCATCATCAATAATAAGTATGAAGAAAGAAGCTCTGAGGTTGTACACCCTTGCCAACACATTTCAATATCATAAGGAAAAGGTGAGAGTATGGCCTGATCCTAGGGTGGCTCATAGGATTGTAAAGAAAGACATTCCTTCAAGATACAAGGGCCAAGTCAAAAGGATCGTAGATGAAGAGATCACAGTGGTCCTTGTAGTATCACCCTGGGAGATTGTAGAAGACTTCAAGAAGGCCTATGAGACTAAACAACCACCCCAAAAAGTGTTAGAGAATAGAATTATTAAAAAGGGGTTAGTCTACAAGAGGCTTGAGAACTTCAAACAAAATGAGCTCAGTCTGTTACTTGAAGGGACTCATCCTGATGAGTTTGCATACAGACAGATTACAACAGTTGAGCTCAAAAATGGTAAACAGGCAAGTACATCTCAGAGCTGTATGGGCGAGAAGGATTGTTTGATGGTGAAGCCGAGAACTTGACCATGGAATCCTACAGGCTTATACATGGGAAGTGAGTCTCATGGATTGGGGAACAACTCAGTGTCCAATTCCCCAATACAGAGCTCCCATCCATACATTGCCAACTAAATCTTCAGAGACTCATTTCCAGGCCAGTGCTTATATGGGTCATCTTCTCAACTGATCAAGAAGGAAAAAGACCAACCATTCTGCCAACAATAAGTAGGACCTCAATAAAGTTAAAGGTTTTGGCTGCATTGGTTCAGGGGAGTTTGTTGGACCAAAAGAACCAATGAGCCGGATCAGAAAAACCTTTAAGTCCCACAGACGTCACAACAACTACTGAAGACCACAACAGCTGAAGACAACAGCTGATTACAAAGTCTGAACACACAAGTGCTAAAGACAAAGTCTGAAGACACAAGTGCTGAAGACAAAGTCTGAAGACACAAGTGCTGAAGACAAAGTCTGAAGACACAAGTGCTGAAGACAAAGTCTGAAGACACAAGTGCTGAAGACAAAGTCTGAAGACACAAGTGCTGAAGACCAAAGTATCAGACGTTGTCACAACAGCTGAAGAGGTCTTCTTCAGTAGTTGTGATGGTTTACTTTTCAGTAGTTTTCTTTGTTTCAGTATTTGTAAAACAACTGAAGAGTATGTTCTTCAGTTGTTATAGTTTCAGTAGTTTCTTTTCAGTAGTTGTAATAATAGTTAACACTTAGCATTTTTGTAAGAAGATGTCAGCTGTTTGACATCTTCGGTAGTTGTGTTAACTATCAGTAGTTTGTGATAAATTCTGTTAGATGTCACTATCAAGTGACATCAGCAGACGTCACATCTCTTATATAAGAGGTGTTGACCTAATTGTAATTGTGACATTCCGTTACCATGAAAGCGAATATTGAATGAAATATATCTGCAGAATTCTCTCTATCTATAACCGTTTTTGTTCTTACATTGAATATCTCTTTGTTCTTGTGAATTGGCTAATTCATTGTTAGAATTCCGCTGCTATACTCTCTAATCAATCAAACGTAGATCACTGATTCTAGCAATTTCCATGCTAGACTCATCTTGCTTTGTGTCACTTGTTTCTTCTATCATTTTAGTCTTAGAGAATCTCATCTTTTTAGCAGGAGGAGAGTCATCACTACTCTCTCCTGATGAGTTCTCAGTGGTAACTTCTTTATCACTATCACATTTTCTTTTCTCCTCTTGTCTCAATCATTAATCTTTCCTAATTTCAGTTTCAGCTTCTCTTTTGATTTCAACAAGTAGTTCCAACTCAGATACTCTCTTGTTTAGACTTTCTATCTGGTTCTACAAGTCAATAATAATGTCAGCTTGTTCTTCAATCAATCCTTCTTGTTCTTCCATTGCAATGGTCTGAATAGCTAAAGTGTCAACATGACCACTTATTTCATCTCTGGATTGTTGGAGAGCAGCCTGTAACTTTTCAATCTCTTATTATTTTTCTTTCTTTTCAGACTCATATTTCTCTTTCATCTGTTTCAACTCCTTTTCCTTCTTATCTAGTTCCAGAAGTCTGTCTTGAATAATACAAGATCTTCTATTAAGTAGTCTTTTCATCTTGGCTACCTTTTGTATAAGTTTTGAGATCAACTCATCCTTTGTATCAGGTTTGTTGACTCCTGATTCTGCATAACTTTCTAATAGAGCAGCCTCAGAAGTAACTTTTCTTACAAGCATCTGCCTTGGATGATCCTCCTCATCAAATGATGATTTGGATTTCTCTGAAGAGCTCGTAGAATAACCAAACTCAACCGGCTTAGTAGTAACAGGAGATGTTTGAGCAGGTAATATGTGTGAGTGATGGATTGGAGATATATGTGGAGAAATGATGGGCTGTGCTTGAGGTGATGGGATTGGTGATCTATGCGGTGATTGTAAAGGTGTTCTTTTGGGAGATGGTATTGGTGTAGGTACAAATGGTGAGGCCATATCAATATCATGAACATAAGGTTCAGTGTGAAGATCACCACCTACATCCACTTGAGGTGACGCTGATCTTTGTCCTTCATCCCTCTCTGCAACATGCTCATTAGCAGTTTGCTGGTCATGAGCAGCTAGTTCTTCCTCTTGATTTGGCTCATCAGCAGAGCCTCTTGTTCTTCAACATGTTCTTTAGGATTGATCTGTTGAAGCATCCAGGGTAACAGAGAAGAATGGGTTCCAATATAGAAGTTACTGGGATCTCTCTTTTTGATGTACTTGTAAGACTTGGCATCATAATGAGGGATAACCATGACAGGGCCTTCAGATACAATGTCAGGAAATGCTCCATTAATGAGACATTGTAGGAACCTTGGATACATTAGGAACATGTGTCTTGTTCCTTCCAGAATGTTTGAGACTAGGCCATTGAACACATAGGAAGACATGTTAAATGGCCTATTCGTGCATAAAGCACATATAGCTGATGATGTGATTACAAGAATATCATTCCATCCTGTCTTCCTCTTTGACAGACAATGTTGGTAAAGATGAATCAGGAACCTCCATTGTCAGTCAACTAGTCCTTTCACTATCTGCATGCCTTCATATCCTCCTTCATAACCAATGTTTGCAATGAAGGTAGTAATTTCATCATCTTCAAGTTCTAGAGGGGTGTTTGCATCATCACCAAACTATAGACACTGTCTCACAATTTGTTTAGTGATGGTTAGAGAATGGTCATCATTGATTTGTCCGGACAGAGTTCTCTCACCATCTACCTCTATCACTACAGTAGTACTCCAGAAAGACCTTATGAATCTCTTATAATGATAGGTCTAACTTTGATTGCATGAGCCACTCTTGTAGTAGAAATGAATCGGATCATATCTCTATGACCTTTAGCCTCAAGTACATCAGGGTCAAGATAACCACTGACATTGTGGTGCTTGCTCCACGTGAGATTATCCATGTACCCTGAATTAGAGGCATATGATTAGATTGCTGAAGATATTTATCAGAATATAAGTTATTCATCAAGCAAGTTTCATCAGTTTAACTTTTGATAGTTAAAGATGACTGTTTGAAGGTACTGTTCCACGGGAATCACTTCAAAGCTTGATGTTGTCATGAATAGTCATTATTATTTTGTTTTTCATGTTCGGAGAGATAATATTTGATGTTGTTAACCTCTAATGACCTTTTAGTTCAAGATTTGATTTCAACATTTTGAACTTCTGTTATGCTTTGTTCATATGATGAACATGATTTTGAAGTTTCCTTGCTGATTGTTATTCTTCTTAGTTAGCATGTTCACTGAAGTCGAAAATGATCACCTTTTCTTAAATCAAATCTGATTTTGAGTTTCCTTTATTGACCTAGGGTTCTATGTTCATTATCAGTTAAAAAGTCCCTCATTTTAGGTTACAAAATTTAAAGACTTTCACCTTTTGTTTGATACTAATGTTATAGAGAATCAAAAATGAGGATTTATTAGATGAAATGAATCTAAGGACTCAGATTGTTAATGGTGATGATGATTGATGAAGAACCGTGTGTTTCGTTCATCACACTTTGAAGTCTCTTAAATTTGAAAAGTATTAAATGACCTTTTGAGATTACTTTAAATAGTCAAATAATGGCTTTTACAAGTTTTTACAAGTTTCAAAACAAATGCGGTCAAATTTTAATTGCACTATAGCAAATGCATAAAGGTTTTGGTCATCTGCATTTGTGTACTGTTACAAATGCGGAAGTAGAATACTTAAAAGCATTTGTTCACTATAGCAAATGCGGTTTGAACAAAGTAAATCAGCATTCGCTCACTGTAGCAAATGCGGTTGAACAAGGTTAATCAGCGTTTGCTCACTATAGCAAATACGGTTGAACAAAGTTAATCAACATTTTCCACTGTAACAAATGCTGCTGAACAAAGTTTGTTTGCATTTGTTTACTGTACCAATGTGGCTGAATAAAATTCCTTTATCCACAATTACTTTAACAATAAGGCTGAACAGTGAATTTGTTCGTATTTCTTGATCATCATCCATGGTGACAGAAGAGATTAAACACTTGTTTATTCATTTTTGAAAATACATGGTAATGTTGATGTTACCCACATTCAAGAATGCGGATAAGCAAAAAACAAATACGGTAGTGAAAATGTCTTCCGCGTTAACAAATGCGGTAGAAAACTGTTGTCCGCATTAGGCTTTTAATCAAACTTTTAATGTATACATTTTTATACAAATGCAGTAGAATAAAATCCTTATCCGCATTGGTTTCAATTTGTTAAATAGTTATCCGCATTGGTTATATGCATGGGTTACCTTCACCCGTATTAACCAATGTACTTACCCGCATTAAATTTTGAACTTAATCAAAACTTAATGTTTCTATTTTGGTTTTTCTGTTATGAAGAGCTGTCTTTGATTGAATTGTGTCTTATGAGGTTGTTAGCTGTTGTTGGGGTTATCAATTCTTGCTTGGATTAACTTTTATATTACAAGTGATACAACCTTCCCATTGTTTGACTTATATTAGACTTCTTATGCTTCCAAGGATCTGTATAAGCTGAGATACTACGATATAACTTCTGCACCAACACAAACAGACTTTTTTGATTTGACTAGAAGTTTTAAGAAAGTAATTTAAGATATTGAATATTCATTCAAACTTGTCAAATTTTTAAATTACTCTTGCTATAGTTTATATCCACATCTAGATAGAAACTTTAAGAATTTAAAACTTTTGAATATGAATTAATTTTAATTTTTGTTTTTCTGATTTAAGAATGTAAAAGAAGTATACCTTTTGTTGGGATCATATCAATCTTACATTACACATGTGCATTGTTTTGTGATAAGATGGACATGTTTATAAACTTATTGATTGAAGGTATGTTTGTCCTCTTAAACTCATACATGGTTGATATTTTAATGCATGTGATATTTATCATGCTTTGGTTGATTTGATTAGTCAACATGTACCTCACACATAAAAGTATGGAATGATCAACCATCCTTATGTAATGCGTGGTAGAACTTTTTCACAACATTTTTGACCAGGTTACTTAAGTCATGGGATCTCATTTTTACCGATCCTCATTGGGATTCTTTTACTTTGATCATTTTCACGATGATCCACATTAGGATTCTTTTCACTTCACTTTGGAAGGTGATTTATGATTGGATTCTTTTGTTCATTCACATGGAATGTATTGTTATTGTAGATTCATCCAATTTGGATGTGTTCCTTATTAGGAATATTTTGGATCAATACATCTGCACTATGTGCTTGTTTCTTCAGGTCTTTGCTTAGCAAAACAAGATGAACTTGATGTAGATAAAAGAGATTCATAAAGTATCATTACCTGGTGTGTTTAGGTTACTTCACACACATACACTTAGATAAGCCAATACATACCTGTACTCTGAGACGAGGGTTTCACCATTGAATAGGACTTTAATTAATCACAACATGTATCTTTTTTTCCAAGTTGAGCCTACCAACATATCTGGTAAGTCATGACAGTTTTTCAAAATTTTACATTAAGCACAGTGAATGATATAACAACTATAATTATATCAATTCCCTAGTATTCTATTCTTCATTAAAATTGATTTTTTGTGATTTTCTAACAATTTTAAATTTTTGATGTTTTGAATTTATTCAAGTTTAATCATGTTAATTGATTGAACTAGGTATTCAAACCTACTAGGTTCAAATGCCTTGGTGAATAAATCAACTAATTGATTTTAAGTTGGAACTTGAATCAATTTGATTACAACTTTTTCAGCACAGTCTCTCAAAAAATGATATCTGATTTCAATGTGTTTGTTTTTGAGTGCTTAATTAGATTATTTGTAATGAAAACACCTACAGTGTTGTCAATGTGAATTAGGGTATGCAAGAAGTTAAAACCATAATCAAGCATCTGGTTTTGAGTCTAGAGAACTTGAGAGCAACAAGCTCGTGCTGCTATATACTCAGCTTCTGCTGTTGAGACAGATATGTTTTTCTGCTTGTTGCACTACCAGGAGACCAGTTTGGGACCAAGAAATTGACAACCGCCAAAAATGGATTTCCTATTGAAGTTGCATCCTCCATACTCACTTTCATTGAAGGCATAGAGATTGAAGTCTCCTACCTTTGTGTAAGGCCCCAATCCCGGGACGCTTATAGCTCGTAAATCATTACAAATAAAACATAAAACATACATTTAGATTTGCTAAAATATTGTAGCGAAATACATTAAAATCCATTTCATATATTAATGACTGCTTTTCCAAACAATACAATGTAGTTAACTGTCACAAAATATTATCATTTGCATTACATCACAAAAGCATCATATTCTATCAAATGGATGCCATCCAAAAATGCCAAGTAGCTGCCCCGCACCATCCTCAGCAATGCTCACATGCCAACTGGAAAATGCATAAAAAGTCAGCGTTGCTAAGTGAGTTCTACTTTTACAAAAACATTATATTGCCTTTCATTCGTTAAAACATTTTCTTTATTATCGCACATGATCACACATCGTACGTACATCAAGGTAATAATTATTATTTTCCATCATCATTCATTTGTACATTTCGCACATTTGGCACTTTTCGTACTTATCGCACTTTTTGTACATTTATTATCTTTCACTTATATCTAGATCCTGTCATGTGCTTAACCCCCCTCTAGAGCACCAAGCAATTCATCTAGGGTTAAGCAACAAGGACCCCATATCACACGTATGGAGTAGTCACTAGGATTGACTCCCCCTGTGTGTGTGAACTCTTATGGGTCGCCAAAATCGCATGTTGTATAACACACAGTAATTATGAAATCACACATATTGGAGCAGTCACCAAGACTGAACTCCAATTGTGTGCATGAACCCTTATGAGTTAGCCAAAATCGCTTGTTGTAGACACACACAGTTGAGCTAACAACTCTCAATGAGTTGTGAACCTCCTTTCATTTGCTTGCAAGGCTCTTCATTCGTTCCATCATTATGTTCCACTTTCATTATCTTAAATCTCACTTCGTTAAGATAATAATTTAAGTCATTATCATAATGACAACACGTGAAGTCACATCATAATATGTAGTAAGGAACATAAGAAAACATATCATACATAACATACATAGCATACATAATCAACATACATCAGCATCATCATACACAGCATATACCATCACACATCATAAACATCATGCATCATACATTCACATACATATACATATACATATGCACCACAAGCATAATCATCATAAAACATAACCAACCCACCGCGGGGCAGCGGGGTTCGGGAGCGGCAGCCCCTAATACCGCGGTCCTAGGGGCAGCAGCCCCTAGTGGGGTCCAAGGGGCAACGCCCCTGGCTGGGGTCACGCTGCCATGTCAGCGTGAAAAATTTTTATTCTAACACTTTTATATAGCACATTTCCTTATAGAAAAATCGATCTTTTGATTAGAACCCCTTAAAATCTTGGTCATTTAAAGCGTATTTTTAGTATGCATTTCCAGCCCCAAACTATTCAAACCTTTAAATAGAGGTTCTAGAACTCACCTAGACTTAGTGAGTATCTCCTCAATCATGCTTTCAAGGCAAGGGTTACACTACACAGTCTAGAGATAAGTTAACACTCAAAGGAGTTAATTTCTGCCTAATTTCGCTGCAAGATCAGCAATTTCGCTGCTAGTTTCGCTGCTAGTTTCGCTGTCATCTTCGCTGCTAGTTTCGCTGCCAATTTCGCCCAACTTTCGTTGGAAAATAATGTCTGCGAAACTACCTATGAAAGTATAGTTTCGCACGAAGATCCACAGTTTCGCCAGACGAGTACCTAATTTTGCTGGATGAACACCCAGTTTCGCAGAACGGGCTGAAAATTTCGAACAACCCTATTTTTGACCCAAAACTTTGATTTTTTACATCCTAACCTTGGTTTATCACCCAATAAGCTTTATCTAAGCTTCTTACATGTTTTCTTACACAAAAATGTATGTTTTGGGCGAATCTTTGCCACTTTCAAAAACCCAAGCCTTAGAATCCGGGTTTATATCAAAATGAAATATTAAATGATGTTTCTTACCTGGATTCTTGGTGTTTTCTTGTTGTTTGGATGCCCATAAACACCGATCTTCAATCTCGTGATCAACCAAGCCTTAAATCTTCACCTCTTCTCCAATTTCTCTCTTTACTCTCTCTCTCTCTAGAATTGGAGTTGAGTTGCAAATGAGAGCTACTCAAGCTAATCCGTTTATATATATCGGGCGTTCTCAGGACCTTAAACTCGCCAAACACATAACCCGAGAGGTCTACTCTTTCGATACTCCATTACCCACTTATTTTCTTTAAATAATCTCGGCTAAGCCCATTATTATCAATTGGCTCATTTCGACTTTATTCTGGGCGTTACACTTTAGATACCATAAACCAAGAGCTGGTTTGCCCTTAAGATATTTTATATCTGAATATCCTCTTAACAACATTCATATCTAAATATCCTCTAAATCGAATCTCATAACATAAAAGCCCTATTGCTTTGTGCTCTATTAGATAATATGAACACTCAACACAGATAATATAACACTCGACTCCATATCAGAAGTCTCAACTAGGCCTACCCTTGGTGCAAGTTAAAACTATTAGTACGTTGCGTATACTATCTCCGGTAGTACCAAGTAGAACTAATGGTTGAGATTCTACGCGTCATAAAAACTGACAACGAATCTCATACTCAGTCATTATTTATTATATATACATCAAGCATTAACAAACACAACGATACACTTTCTCACCGGATAAAAAAGTTTGAGGGAAAAGGGGCTACGATACTCATCTCAGTTCTTTAGCTCGACGCTTGACTGTTACTTAATCTCACAAATACCTGTCATTTTAGAAAAAAAAAGATCAATAAATAATAATGTAGTGAAAGTTTAGTTAATAATTTAATATTTTATGAATTTATTTGTATTAAATAAATTTTACTTAATTATTTTATTTTATTTAAATTTTTTGTTAAATAAATAAATTAATTATTTTATGTAATTTTATTTAATATTACTTAAATTGCTTAGTAAATTTAAATTGTATTTCTAGTTTTAATTGATTACTGTAATGTATTTTTAATATTGTATTTCTAGTTTTAATTGATTACTGTAATGTATTTTTATATAGAGAAAATTACATAAATAGTCCATGTGATTTGATCAAATTGCATGTTTGGTCCCCACAGTTTTAAAATTACGAACATAGTCTAAACATTTGAGTTGAGTTGTTAAGATGGTCCTATTGCTAAACCCAATTAGTTTTTTGAAGTTACATAAGGGTATTATTGTCATTTTACATTTTCTTATTTGATTATTGTTTTAAAACCAATATATAACTAGGGTTTTTACCTTTATCTTATTCTTATGATGAGTTTCTTAGATCAAGAAGGATCACACAACCCAAGTTGATTTTTTTGTTATGTTTTGTAGACCTATTGTTGAATCACTCGCTTCTTCGATTAACTAATCTTTTATGGTTGTTTGTCATTGTGGTAAGGTTACTATTGTTCGCACTTCATGGACTGATGGTAACCCAGGCAGGCGATTTTAGTCTTGTCCACGGTCGGTAATGACATTTTTTTGGTTTTGATTTTACTTTTGTCCAACTCTTTCGCTTTTACTTCTTGATTCTACAATCGATTTCATTCTTACAGAACTCAAGTTGTGGATTTCTAATTATTGTATTATTTAATACATATTATTAATGTATTATTAATTCAAATTATCAAATTTTATTTTGTTAAATTAAAATTTAAATGTATGATTACTAATCATACTTGTATAACTAAAAACTATTTAAATTAAGTGTTATTTTATTTAAATACTTATATCTGTACTGTTATATAATACATCTTTTCGGATAGAGATGTAATTTTAATAAGCATACAAGTTTTGAAGCAACATGTGCAAAAAAGTACAATGCATTTAAAAAGGCTAGAATAGAAAATTGATTAAGATTTTAAGACACTTTATGCGTAATATGGTAAATTTATCTATTAAATTTTATACCATGATATTTTTATCATTGTCTCTTTTATGTATTTAATAAAGCCTATTAATACATTATTTAATAATATGATATTATTTAATTCACCTCATTAAATTCTATTTTATTTATGATACTATAACATGATATTTAAATTTATGTTACTAATTGTATTTTATAACTAAATACTATTTAGATTAAGTATCATTGTATTTAAATATTTAAGTATATAACTTATGTATATCTTTCGAAGAATAACTTTGTCTGTTCACAGACTACATATGCTGGTAAAGTCTATATGTCGCATTCTACAACTACTAATCATTGAATCATCTGCCTCTCTCTATTTTCATAAATTTTTATATTGTTCCTACTTGACTACATATGCTAATAAACAGTTTATTTGCCAAGTTACTACAATTGTTGATGAACCGTTAAGATGTCAATTTTGAGAAGTTATGGGATGACCTTAACCCTACAATCTACTAAGTCTTTCTACCTCTTTGTATTTCCATATATTTGTATAGTTCCTAGTGTTCTTTGACTCGGATCGGACCGGCCAGTCGAACTAGTCAGACCAGGATTTGTTTGGATCACCGGTTCGAGTTACCCCAATTCGTTCTGTAGCCATAGAACTCGCCGGTTTGGACCAGGTCAAACTGGATTTTTGATATTTTCATTTTTTTAATTTATATGGATTTTAATGGTTAATAGTTAGTTGAATGATGAACTGGAGTGTTGAATGCAATATTATTGTTGGATGCAATATTTATAATATACATACATATATATAATTATAATGTCATTCGGTCCGACAAGTCAACGAGTAAGGTGACCGGTTCGTCATCTGAACTGGTTCTAAAAACATTAATTGTTCTACTTGACTGCAAATGTTGATAAATAGTAAATTTGTCGAGTCACTACAACTACTATCAACTATTAAGATATCAATATTGAGAAGTAATAGGACAACCTTAACTCTACAATCTACTGAATCCTGTTGCCGCTCTGTATTTTCATATATTTTTATTCTCCCTACGTTTGATATAGCTCATTAGAGTTTACATTTGTATTATGCCATATTGCAGGACCATTTAAGGGATGGTCAATACACTTAGTCTCACAATGAGGAGAGTGTTTAGAACACTTAATAGATCAAATAGGGAACCGAGACTTTGTTTATGATACTATGAACACAAGTAAAAAAAAGACAAAAACTTAAGAACAACAAAGATATTTGGTTTTCAAGATTGCAGTATATTGCTTCTCAAGTACTATTACAAGTGATACAAAGAATGAGGATAAGTTACAAGGACTTGAGACACTTATACTATATCCTACAACTGGCCATACTTAGAAGGCCAGCTGGATACATTTGATCTAGACAACAAAAACAATGTAGAGTCAAAAGGAAAATCTGCCTTTTGACTAGTGACTATGACATGACATAGCTGACATCCTAATATATTACTAAAAGGATAAAAGTACATAAAGTAGAAAGTTACAGACTCAAGACCTCAATGTACACTTACAAAAAGCATGGACCATTCACCAACTTGTATGAAATGTACATCAGAGAAATGTACATCGTTGGTGAGTTTTCAGAGTTGTAATGGAATGTTGGTTAGCTTTATGAAATGTACATCAGAGAAAACATGTGTTTCAAAGTCTTTGAAATAAATCTATCTTCACCTCATTGACTTCGGAAGACTTTGTCGTTGAAGCTTTAGAAGACTTCATTTTTGGCTTCGGAAGATATTGGTCTTGGCTTCGGAAGATTTTACACTTAGAATATTTCTGATGCAGGGTGTAAAACTTCCGAAGCAACTTCTACTTTGCACTAAGTTCATGCATGCAGCAAAGACTTAATCTGTTTTGAGTGCATCAGTCTTTCAATAAGCTTTACAAACTCCCCCTACGCTGATGCTACCAAAACAGATAAGTGTCTTCAGATATTGAAAGTTCTTATCATGATCATGACCATTCCTTTCTTCACCAACTGGTCAGGATCACTCAGACTCTCAAAGTATATTCTCATAAAGAGATCATGCAGAGGTAAGTTATGCATGTCTTGCCAGAAGTAGACATTTTATCCACCTTGATCTCTTATGACATACCATCTGTCTGGATTAGCAGCAAAGGTCCAAGATGATGGGTGTTCCTGATGCAAGAGGCTCTATTTGAGTTAGAGTAGGTTGAGCAGCCTCTTCTTGCACATCCTAAGGATTCTTTGACTCTAACTAAGGTCTGGAAGTGGATGCCTTTGATTTCTTCTTTGATACAGATTTGGTGACCATCCTTTTCATCCTATTCAACTGAGTAGATCGCCCTTCAACACTAGATTGTTCTATTTTGTCATTCTCAGTTGGGTCCTCCTCCCTCACAGGTTCTGAAGGAGAGGGAGTTGGGCCATGCTTTGGATCGGAAGATGAAGCTTGCTGAGGTTCACCAGCAGGTCCAGGTTGTGTTGTCTCAAAGTGTTCAACCTTAACTTTTACTTCTGAAGGGGCTTCACTTGGTGGGGAGTGTAAGTCGACAAGCCCTCCTCTCTTGATCTTCTGCTTGATCACCCTGATATGCTCATCCATGGTGGATAGAGACATTAGACAAAGTCTCCTTCAAGATAATCCATATAGTTTCAAGAAGCTCATCATCATTTGCATGTTAGTAGATTACTTTTGACTCTTTTGGATGATGGCCCCTGACTTTGCTACTTCTTTCCTCATCTTTCTCTTAGTAGTCTTTTGTTCTTTGAGAACTTGTAGCTCAAGCTTCTTGAGGTATTCAAACTCAATATACTCATATGACAAGAGAAGAAGTGCAACTACCTAATAAAGACATGTGGCACTCAGGTAGTTAACAAAATTTTTCTGTCACTCTCATTATCTACTTGAGGTTGTTCAGTTGCCACAGCCTCTTCTGCAGGACTTTCTTGAACTAGGGAGAGGGTAGGAGCATTTTTGTACAGTCTTTTCTGCCTTCTTGCTTCCTTGGTCTTGAGGAGAAACTCTGTATCCTCTACCTCCTTCCTCTTCTTAGACAACTCTTTGCCTGCCAGTTTATATAATTCCTTTAAGGGGAGAGAAATGATCTTATCAATATCATAGTTCCTGGTCTCTAAATATTATATCTTGGTTGCTCTTAACTTATCATCGTATGTGTTTGGTCTGTGAGCAACCCTAATAGCAGCTTAATCTTGAGGACCACCAGAACTTTCTGCCCTTAGCTTCCTCTTCCTCTCTCTCTCTCTCATCCTCCTCAATCTCTTCAAGAGTCATTATCATTTTCCCTTTGTCACCCACAAACCTTCGTGTCTCAGGGTAGAGAGAGCTTTGGCCTTTACTGTCTGATGTAGCCGTCAGACTCTGGCCAGAGAGAGGCTATGAGACACCTTAACCAACAGGTGTTTCACTAAAGAAATAGGATGGTGAAGTTGTTGACTGTATGACAGTGCTCACATGTTCTATCACTGGGTTTTTAGTCAAGGTTTTCCGTTTGAAGCTAATCTTAGAGTCCACCTCAACATCTGGTTGACCAATGACATTGCCTACTCGCATTTGTCTTCTTGCTTTGAAAACTCCAACAATCCTATCTATTATCCTTGCAGCCATTTTTTCAGCTTGCCTATGATGAGTTGGATTGGCAAATGGCATGTTGTGACTCTGATCACAAAATTGAGATACACTCAGAAGAATGTGCCCAAGATCCTTGACAAAAGTTTTCCTTTTTAATGCTAAGCTTACCATTTGTGACCCTACCACGTCTAGTAATGTAACCTCCATCATCCCTTCCAAAAGCAACTGGCCCTCCATTAACTTTCTCAAAGTTTTGAAGTAGTGACCCATTACCTATCATGTGCCTGGAACAATCACTATCAATGATCCATACATTCCTATTTGTCTTGAGTTGTTTTTGCACAAAGAGATGGTTAGTTACATTTAGAAACCCAAGCCTTGTTGATCTTGGCATTATCAAAAGAAGTTGAAGACAATGCAATAGAAATTGATCCTATGGTCAAATTTGGAGGATCACTTGCTGATGTTAATGAAGAACTTTCAATCAGATGGTCTTTTTTTGTCTTCCACACCACCTTTGAAAGCTTAGACTTGACCTTCAATGCTTTGGAAGTTTTGGAGACTGGACCTTCGAAAGATCTTGCTATCACTGCAGCAGGATTCAGTACTTCGAAAGTATTTCTTTCTTTTAAGACCAACTTTTTTCCAAAGGCAAGTTTTCACTTGTCTTCTTCTTCATTTTGGAGCTTCCAAAAGGAAAAGAGTTTCCTTCCGAAGCTTGCTTCTTCTTCAAACTCTCAGAAGTTTCTTTCTTGATCACGTGGATAGTACTTTTAGGATTGTAAAGGCAATACTTTTCAAAATAAGAAGTACTATCACACATGACAGTCCATTTTCTTCCTTCTAAAAGTTTTCCTTTGGGAACAAAGCTGAACTTGATCAGTTTCCTTCTCCATCTTCATCTTTGCAGATGATGTAGCAATTCTTTTAGGGTGAGAACTACCTTTGGAGTTGGATGGTTCAGGTTATGTAGCAGTGGTACATGACTGATCAGCTTTCGTCATGATGCTAGAATGATTTGGACATAAACTAGAACTCCTGGTACTAGAGTTCAAGTTTGAGTCTTCACTCTTAACCACTTCAAAACCTATAGAGATAAAAACTTATTTTTGCATAGAGTTAAAAGTGGCCTTGATCTCTTAAGCCTTCTTCTTTTGGCCTTTCTGACCAAGTTCTTCCTTTTGGACTTAGTCATCCCAACTTCCTTTATCTCTTCAAGAGAATAATGACCCTTTTTAGAATGCTCTTCTTCACTCTTCTCAGAGACATTCTTCATTATCTCCTTTTCATCCTCTTCACTCATGGGGTCTGTGAAAGAAAGCTCATCTTCACAAGTTTCACACTTAGGAGATCTTATAGAAAAGATTGTGTGTGGATGAGCTATCTTAATAGATTCCAGTCCCTACTTATTTCGATAACATACTATTGCATGTAAGGATGAGAATATTATGTTCTTGAAGGTCTCCTCTTCAAGAACACATTTTCTGCCATGGCTTTGCTGATCATAAGCTTAGCCTGGCATTCAGTTAACTTAGTGATGAGATCTATGATTTGAGTCCTATAATTTGTGTGCTTATGTTTAAGAGTTGAAATGGTTTTCTTTGAATCTTCTATTTTAAGTTTGTAATATTCTTCAACTCTTTTGATATCAGATTTTAAGATATTTAAAGACACAAGATCAGATCTCATCTCTAAGTTATAAGACCTATAAATATTAATTTTAGGAATACATTTAAGTGTATAGAGATGTTCCAATACCTTGGCTTCATCATGGTCAGTCATTAGTGCTTGATTTGGAGATACATCTTCCACCTGAAAGCTCCAGTCAAAGCCCCATTCTTCAACAACAACTGTAGCTTGCTGCTTTTCTTATTCTGTTTGGCTCTGTCAGTGTAGTTTGGTCTGGTTCGTGCTTGGCCACCATTTGTCCTTGGTGCCTTGCACTCTCTAGGAAAGTGTTCCATTTGGTTACAATTCTAACATTTCACCTTGCTTTTGTCCAGCCTAAACTTTCCACTAGCTACATTGCTTGAAAACTTTCTCCTTATCCTCTTGTAGAACTTCTTGGCTCTGTGAGTGACAAGAGGCAAATGTTGAACTATCTTCATGTACTCCAGATCATCTGGATGGATGCAGTCAAGATCTTCAAGGGTGAATAGAAAGTTTCCAGTACTTTCATTAGCAGACACAAAAGCTTGTGAAGAGCTTGTCTCATGGAATGGACCTCCTTGAGTGTACCTCTCCCTTTGTGTCTCTAGAAAGGTGATGAAAGGACTCTTTTGTGAGTTGTTAGGGCAACATATAAGATGATGTTATGATTCTCTACAATTCCTTTCAAACACATGAAGGGCTGAACACAGTAGATTGCTGGAGTTACCAGATGGATTTTGCATCTTCTTCTCCATTTGTATCCACTAATAATATCATACAACTCTATAAGAGTATGAGTTTTAAGGTTCTCAGTTCTCTTGATAACAACACAATAATGTGTCCATTGTCTAAAAAGAGAGGACATAAACTTCCTTACAATGTCTTTATTTTCAAGAGTTACTCTAACATCCATTAAAATATCCATAATATCAGCATACCTAAAGTATTGTTGAGTCATGGTCTCACCTTCTTGAAGGTGAAGTTCTTAAACTATTGCTTCAAGAGGTCCTTCTTCTTCTCTTTTGCTTCAGTGGACCCCTCATACATGAGCTTTAGTGCATCCTATGGTTGCTTAGCAGTTTTGCACTTCTTGAGGCCCTTATATATGGAGTTTGGAAGAGTAATTTGGAGGGCATTCATGGCTCTGATCTATATCTATTCTCTTTCTATCTTCTTCAAAATATTCAGCCACCTCCTTTGGAATCATACCACCCATAACAACAGCTGAAGAGGTGCTTGGTATGTAAGGCCCAGAGACAACAGATTCTCACATCCTAGAGTTTTGAGACTTGATAAAGCTTTCCATTCTTTGACACCAAGTATCAAAGTTTTTAGGAGTGATTAGTGGGGACTTTGTTATGGTTCTGGTTTCTGTATCAGTCTTTGTGACAGCTGCCATTAGAGTTGTTAAGTGTTTTGTGAGACTGAGGGATCTAAGATGGTGCGATCTTACAATCAAGATCCTAGAATACTCTGATACCAATTGCAGGACTGTTTAGGAGATGGTTATACAGATAGTCTCATAATGAAGAGAGCATTTAAAACACTTAACAAATCAAATATAGAACCAAGACTTTGGTTATGATACTATGAACACAAGTAAACAACAGACATAAACTTAAGAACAACAAAGATATTTGGTTATCAAGATTGCATTATATTGTTTCTCAAGTTCTATTATAAGTGATACAAAGCGTGAGATAAGTTACAAGGACTAGAGACACTTTATACTACATCCTACAACTGCCATACTTGGAAGGCCAGCTGGATACATTTGATCTGGACAACAAAATCAATGCACAATCAAAAGGCAATGTACGAATAAAGGAGTGAACTGCCTTTTGACTAGTGATTATGACATGCCATAGCTCACATCCTAATATATTACTAAAATGATAAAAGTACATAAAGTAGATAGTTATAAACTCAAGACCTAAACATACAGTTACAAAAAGCATGGACCATTCACCAACTTGTATAAGTTGGTGAGTCTTCAGACTTGTAGTGGAATTTGGTCAGCTTTATGAATTGTACATCAGAGAAAGCATGTTCTTTAAAGTCTTCTGAATAAATTTGTCTTCATTTCATTGGCTTTGAAAGACTTTGTCTTTGAAGCTTTGGAAGACTTTACTTTTGGCTTCGGAAGAGATTGGTCTTGGCTTCGGAAAATATTGGTCTTGGCTTCGGAAGATATTGGTCTTGGCTTCGGAAGATTTTACACTTAGAATATTTCTGATACAGGGTGTAAAACTTCCGAAGCAACTTCTACTTTGCACTAAGTGCATGCATGCAGGAAAGACTTAATTTGTTTTGAGTGCATCAACCTTTCAATAAGCCTTACACATATTATGAAGATCGAAGGTTGTAGTATGCAACCAATAATTATTATAGAATGAATGATGTAGATTAACTCTAATGTAGTATACATGTCTTCCTCATATAATTGGGCGATAGTGAGTTTTAAAGGTTAGATCTGAGTCGTTTGAATTTTAATAAAAAAATTTTTAAGGAAAATGATTACGACATTTGAGGTTAAAATTATCTACTCACCCTTTATTTAAGGTACTCGAAGATAAGACAAACCTAGAAAGCTATTTTTTATAAATCATCTCGAGGCTTCATGTTGGACCAAAAGAACCAATGAGCCAGATCAGAAAAAACATTTAAGTCCCACAGACATCAAAACAACTAAAGTGGTCTACAACAGCTGAAGATAAAGTCTGAAGACAAAGTCTGAAGATAAAGTCTGAAGACAACAGCTGAAGACAAAGTCTGAAGACAAAGTCTGAAGACAAAGTCTGAAGACAAAGTCTGAAAACAACAGCTGAAGACAAAGTCTGAAGATAAAGTTTGAAGACAAAGTCTGAAGACAAAGTTCTCAGAAGTTGTCAAAACAGCTGAAGTAGTTCTCTTCAGTAGTTGTGATGGTTTACATTTCAGTAGTTTGTAATCAGTAGTTTTATATTATGTAAAACATCTGAAGTTCTTACACTTCAGATGTTATAACTTCAGTAGTTTAGTTTACTTACAGTTGTTTGTATAAATCAGTTAGCTGTCACTATCAAATGACGTTAGCTGATGTCACATTCCTTTATAAAAGGGATGTTGACCTAATTTCCTTGTACGGGAAGCATGTGCGTGAATGAAAAAATTCTTTTTGCAGAAAAGTTTCTCTCTGTATGACCGTTACTGTTTGATTGAATATTCATATTATTCTTGCTAAAATTTCGTCTAATTCGTGTGCTATTCCGCTGCAAATCTTAATCTAATTGATCAAACTAGATCTCGATCCATTTCAAATGGTATCAGAGCAGGTTAATCATTGATCGATTTAACAATTGATCATTGAAACTGCTCTTTTGATATCTAAGTTTGATCGAATTAGCAAATTTGCAAGAATTGGTTATAGAGTTTGATTTTCTATTGCTTCCGGTGAATTAATTTGAGATTCGTCTTGTTTCAAACTGTGTTGTTGAGTTTTTGAGCTAGATCTGTTAAAATATCATTGAACCTGTTTGAATTAGTGAAAATGGCTACATCAATCAATGATCCTCACAATACTGGCTCCTCAACAAAGCCTCTGATGCTTGTTAGGAGTGAGTATAACATATGGCAATGCCGAATGCTCCATCACTTGTCTGTCAACAGTTCAGGTTGTTGGAAATCTTTGGTTCATGGACCATATAAGCCTATGGTGAGTAATCCGAAACCAATGAGATGGTTCTGAAGAAGAAAGAGCAATACTCAGATGAAGATCTGAAACTATTTGAAATTGATGCTAAAGCCCATGGAATTCTGGCCATGGCACTGCCTAATGAAATCTATTATGGACTTATGCATCATGAAACTGCTCATGACCTCTGGGTTGCTCTGAAAGAACAATTTGGAGGAACTGATGAGGTCTTGGCAAACAATAGAGAGATCCTTGCCTAGCAATATGAGACATTCTCTCATAGAAAGGGTGAGTCACTGACTCAACAGTTTGAGCAATTCTCTTGTTTGATATCTGAGCTGAAAATGGTTAAACATGAATATACAAACATTCAGATGAAACAGATTCCTCAGATCCCTGCCTGAGAGATGGGACACATATACTATTGTCCTACGCTCCAGTGCAAATCTGGACAATCTATCTCTCAGCCAACTTCATGGGAAACTGTTAACATTTGAAAGAGAGATAGAACAGAAAAGGAAACTGGCTTCATCTGGGAAGCTCACTGTTGATTTTGTACTAGGGAATACTGCTCTGGTTGGTCATGAGTCAGAATATGTTGCATTAGAAAGTTCTTATGATGAGCATATAGATTTCTCTTCAAACAGTGGGGATCCTGCTTTTGTTGGTGTTGATATAATTCAGGATGTAATAGTGATAATTTGTGCTTTTTGATGGATGATTTGAAAGGAATTGCTGATGATGATTTCGAAGAGATGGATATTTTGAGCCAAATGGCATTAGTCAATATCAGATCTCAAAAATTTTACAAAAGAACAGGTAGAAAATTTCCTGGTCTCTCTGGAAAAACCAAAGTTGGTTTTGACAAGAGCAAGTTGAGGTGTCACAAGTGCCATAGACTTGGACATTTTGCAAGAGAGTGTAGATCATCTGGATCTAACTCTTCGGCACCCTTTGTGACCTTTCCAGGCAATAGTTCATTAAACAAAGGGCAACATTCTACCAGTTCTGGTCATCATTCACAAATTCAATCATCTCCTGCATATTTTGTCCCTCAAGGTCAAATGCCATATCCTTATCCCTGTTTTTACTTGCCTCAGTCCAATCAGATTCCAGTACCCATAGCTCAACAACGACATGCCCTACCTGAGCCTTAACCATCTCAATCAAGTCAAAAATCTCAATCTCAATCACATCAAAGCTTTTTCACTCCTGGAGTTGTTGACTGGAGTAGCCTACCAGATGATCTTTCTGGTTATTCTGAACAAGTGTTTTCTGGTGCTGGTCAACACGATGGTGAAAATCCTTTTGGAAATCTTGCTCTTATGGCCCTGGAGTTACTGATGGTTCATGCTCAAATGCTTGATCATCAAAGGTACCACAAGTATCTTCTGAGGCTAAGGCCAAGTTGTGTTCTGAGTCATGCATAGCTGCTTTTGCCTCAATTAGAGAAGCAAATGTAGCTTTAATTAATCAAAATCTTGACCTAGAGAAAGTGATTTCCAAAAGGAAAGCTGAGTTTGAGTCTGTTTTAAAGGAAAAATATGATGAGATTTACAAATTAAAATGCCAAATCACTGATGAAAAGGCAAAGGTAGAGGTCATTTTAGAAAATCATAAGAATCTCAAAGAAACACTTGCAGCTACTCAGGTAGAGTGTGAACGATGGCTAACATCTTGCAAGGGGTTTGAAATGCTTCTCAGTAAGTAAACAACTTCAAATGTGAAGTTTGGGATTGGGTATAATCACACTGTACCTCCTACAGATTTTACTCCCAAGACAGAAGTAAAATTTGAAGGTGAAATCAATTCCCAAACCACATCATCATGTGTCTCATCCTCAAGTGATAATGTAAAATCAGAGGATGAAGTTAGTAATAGTACCTTAGCTAATCAATCTGCTAATGGTCTCACTGCTTATAAGCACATGATCAAAGAAAAGCTGAGCACTTTAGGTGTTGTCTCACAAAGTATTCAAAGTACTGAAGAGCAAGTAACAACACCTGAAGAACATTTCAAACCAAATGAAAACAAACATGGTTTGACAACTGCTGAAGAGTTTATCAGGAAATCAAATATACTGATAGAAAACCTCTGAAGAACAAGTCTTCAGTTGTTACAAATCCTTCAGTACTTCATATAAGTACTAAGAGGAAGAAAGTACTGAAGAACACACCTTCATTAGTTTCATCTTCTTCAGCTGTTGAACAACAGAAGATGAAGAAAAAGCCATGTGAAATATGTGGTCTATTTAATCATCTCACTGATGAATGTTGGTATAGAAAGGGTTCCAAATTTAACAAAGATAAAATCATTAAAAATAAAATTAATAAAATGAAAGATGAATTTGAAACCAAATTTGTGCCACAAACATCTCAAACTGATAACCCAAAGTTTTCACAAAAATCTAAAAAGAAGGAAGGGGTTTATCATAAAACAGCTGAAAATATTCCTCAAGGAGTATCAAAACACCAGACTAAGTTTGTGTCTTTCAAAAAGGAGGACATGGTGAGTCATAGGAACCAATCAAAAACAAGTACCGATGTGTCTACTAAACTGAAGGCTTTAACAACCAATCAGACACAACTTGTTACGATGGTTCAACATCTGTTGGGGAGAGTTAATCAAATAGATGTACCTGTGATTAAACCACTGAAAAGGAAAACTAAGCCAAAATCAAAGGAATCCTTTTAAGCACCATCTCCATCTTCAAAGGCTGTTAATCATGACAAATCAGTTAGTATAGAATCTATTGATGAGAACAGACCCAAAACCAAAATGGTTTGGGTCTCAAAAGCTAACTAGTTTGTTGTGACAAATGTAGGGTTCTTCAGCATGCCATAGAAGCATCTGGTATGTGAACAGTGGAGGATCTATGCATATGACAGGGAGCAGTTCTCTTCTTCATGACTACTCTCAAGGAAAGAAGGGATTTGTATCTTTTGGTAATGATGCTAAGGGTTACATCATCGGCAAAGGCTTTGTGTCAAATGGTGAGATAAGATTTGATGAAGTTAACCATGTGGAGAATCTCAAGTACAACTTGTTGAGTGTCAGTCAAATGTGTGATAAAGGGCATGTTGCACTTTTCACCAGCCAGAACTGTCGGATTCTGTCTTCCAATGTTTTGAGAATGATTGACAAGATATTGGATGAATATACTCTCCTGAAGGCCAATAGGATTGGAAGAGTATATGCCTTAGACTTATCAAAGAAAATTGATCTAAAAGGCCATCCATGTCTGTTCTCCAAGGCCTCTCCTCAGGAATCTGAACTATGGCAGAGAAGGCTTGGTCATGTGAATCTTAAAAACATGAACCAGCTGATCCATCATGGTTTAGTGAGAGGTCTGCCATTAAAGGAGTTCAAATGTGATGACAACTGCTCTGCTTGTTCTAAAGGAAAACAACATAAAGTATCATTCCCTCCAATAGAAGAACCAAAGTCAACTGCCTGCTTGCAATTACTGCATATGGATCTTTTTGGTCCAGTAAGAGTGATGAGCATGGCAAAGAAAAAATACTATCCGGTAATTGTGGATGATTATTCCAGATTTGTATGGACTTTCTTCTTACATTCAAAAGATAAGGCTGGTCAAATCGTCATCTACTTTGTGTTGCATGTGGAAGTACTCTCTTTCTGTCAAGTCTGTGAGGAGTGATAATGGCACTGAATTTTGAAATCACACACTTGATGAATTCTATCTCTCTAAGGGAATCAAGAGGCAGTATAGCATTCCAAGAACTCCTAAACAAAATAGAGTGGTGGAGAGAAAGAACAGGACCCTTATTGAAGTCGCAAGGTCAATGTTGGCTGATTCTGGTTTGCCACTAACCTTTTGGGCTGAAGCTGTCAACACAGCATACTATGTGCAAAATAGAGAGTTAGTAAATCAGAGGTTGATGAAGACTCCTTATGAAGTGTTACATCATTTGGCTCCTCTGATTTCCTTCTTTAGAGCATTTGAGTGTCCTTGTTATATTCTTAACACAAAGGATCCACTTCAGAAGTTTGAATCAAAGGTGGATGCAGGGTACTTTGTTAGGTATTCATCTACTTGCAAGGCATACAGGGTTTTTAATTGTAGAACAAAGATAGTTGAAGAAACCTTGCATGTAAAGTTTAATGAATCTCCAAAGGAGAAAATCCCACAAAACCCTGTGGAGTTATTTGATTTGGACATACTGCAATATGTTCCTTATCAGTCTCCAACTATTGCAGATTCTGTGAATCCATCATCTCCTGCCACTTGTTATCCATCTGTTGGTATAAATGCAAGTTTTAGTGATCAACTGCCTGAGTCTACTAAACTTGATGTTCCGGTAGCTTCATCAATTCCATCCATAACAAATGCTGATGAGATCTCTGAATCCTTTACTTCATTTGAATTGCCATCTCATTCTAGGTTTCAAGAGTCTGGATCACCATCTGTTGCTACTGAATCACCTACAAACACTTGCACAGATCTTATTGAGTATCAAGAACTAAACAATCACCCCATGTCTCAAATTATTGGTGACATCAATGCTGGTGTTTCAACTAGAAGTAAATTGTCAAACTTTTGCTTTTATGCTCTCTTCATCAGTCAGCAAGAGCCAAAGAACTATCTTATTGCATTAAGAGACAATGGATGGGTTGAAGCTATGCAACTTGAGCTTCTTCAGTTTCAAAAGCAACAAGTGTGGGAACTGGTTCCTCTACCCTAAGGTAAGTGTGCAATAGGCACTAAATGGGTGTTTAGGAATAAAACTGATGAAAAAGGCCAAATTGTCAAGAACAAGGCCAGACTGGTTGTACAGGGGTTTTCACAAGAAGAAGGTATTGATTATGATGAAACCTTTGCCCCTGTAGCCAGACTGGAGGCAATCAGATTGTTCTTAGCTTATGCTGCTTTTCATAATCTTAAAGTTTTTCAAATGGATGTCAAAAGTGCATTCTTATATGGTAAAATAAAAGAAGAAGTTTATGTGTGTCAACCACCAGGTTTTGAAAATCATATCCAGATTGGGTGTATAAGCTTCATAAGGCTCTTTATGGGCTAAAACAAGCTCCCAGAGCCTGGTATGAAACACTGTCTAACTTTCTTCTTCAAAACAATTTCAGTAGAGGCTCCATAGATAAAACTTTGTTCATTAAGAAAGTAGGCATGCATAAGCTCCTTGTTCAAATTTATGTAGATGATATTATTTTTGCATCCTATGATCCACAATTGTGTGATGCCTTTACTAAGTTGATGCAACAAAAGTTTGAAATGAATGCCATGGGAGAATTACAGTTCTTTCTAGGTTTGCAAATCAAACAAATGGCTTATGGAACTTTCATTCATCAGTCAAATATACAAAGGATCTCTTGAAAAAGTTTGATTTTCAAAATTGTAAGCCCTGTTTACTCCCATGTGCAGCACCACACAACTGGATGCTGATCAGAAAGGTAAAGCAGTTGACGAAACTCTTTACAGATGTATGATTGGTTCCTTGATGTACCTTACAGCTTCTAGACCAGACATTATGTTTGCAACTTGTGTCTGTGCCAGATTTCAGGCTGCACCTAAAGTATCCCATATGATTGCAGTCAAAAGGATCTTTAGATACTTGCAAGGAACTCAATCTCTAGGACTTTGGTATTCCACTGGGCACTCTTGCAAATTAATTGCTTTCTCTGATAGTGATTATGCAGGGTGTAAATTAACAAGAAAATCAACCTCTGGTGGATGCCAATTTCTGGGCAATTGTTTAGTTTCTTGACAGAGTAAGAAACAAACTTTAGTTGCTACATCCACTGCTGAAGTAGAGTACATTGCTGCTGCAAGTTGTACATCTCAGGTACTCTGGCTTCGGAATCAATTACTGGATTATGACATTACAGAGACTAAGACTCCTTTACTGATGGACAGTGCTTCAGCTCTTTGTACTGTCAAGAATCCTGTCCAGCATTCTAGGACCAAACATATTGAGATCAGACATCATTTTATCAGGGATTGTTATGAAAAAGGTCTGATTGATCCAAAGTTTGTTCCTAGTGCTGATGAGCTTGCAGATATATTTACTAATCCTTTGGACAGTGCAACTTTCCAAAATCTAGTGCTAAGGCTTGGTATGCTGCAACTTGAATGATTTGACAACTACTGATGATCTCATCTCACAAGTACTGATGAGCATTAGTATACAACTGTCAAAAATAAGTACTGATAAGTTGTTTTATCTTCAGCATTTTTTCTAACTACTGAAGACTAAATTACTTAAAAGTACTGAAGTACTTTATTTGTTGCAAAGTACTGATGTGGTTACAACCACTTTGTCTGTTCTAAGAAATAAGTATTGATGACCAATGAAACATCTGAAAATCAGATAATCTACTGAGTAAGTGTTAAGGTCAAATGAAACAACTGAGATATGTGAACTGACGAAAACAACTGATGAGTAATTTTATTCTTCAAATGTTTCAAACAACTGCGGTTCATTTCAAAACAACTGAAGCCAAAACCAAGTCTTCAGTAGTTTTAACTAATGACTGAAAACACCAAGTCTTCAGTTGTTTACACATCTGAAAGTTAAAACCATGTCTTTAGTCGTTTTCTAACAACTGATGACTAACACCAAAACTTTCAGTGTTTTCTTTCAGCCATTTCATAACCTATAAATACCTAACCCTAACTTCAAACTTTTCATAAATCATTTTCCGAACGTTCATCTTCCATTAATGGCGACCATGCAAATCAAACCACGACACAACTGTGTTGCCTACTTCACAAAATCGGCTTTTTGGACTAAGTTTGATGCTGCCATTGATCTGATGGTTGATTCCCCGTATGAAACTGCTTTTCTTTGAATCCAACCATCTATCCCGATACCCTTCGCCAATTCTGGACAAATGTCACTATCCATACTGGTGAGAATGATGTCGCGATCACTCTCCAGTCATTTGTAAACCAGAAGAAGGTGGTAGTCACTCCTGCTATCATTCGCAAACTCTAGATCTGAATGATGCCACCTTTGTCACCAAATACCCGAAGGGCACCATTGATCTATCATTCATCAACCATGGATATGCGGCGACCTAAGTGCTACGACCATTCTGAAGAAGCACTTCAATGATGCTGAACGCCTAATCTTCCACATGATCAATGTTTGCCTTGCCCCCAAATCCTCTTCATGGGATCAAATGTCATCCAGGTGGCAACAGGTATTGTATTCTATCCTTGAACGCCAAAGCTTAAATTTTTCTGAAAGTATATTTTTAGAATTAAAAGATCTGGCAATGAAACCTGTGGCTAATAGATGGCTATTATATCCAAGGTTTCTTATGGCCATAATCATGAATCAGTTAAATTTGATGGCCCTGTTGGCCTTGGAGTCCCTGCTGTGGTAGTTTTGCCAAAGGTATACTCCAGGCACAACTCTGACCCACACCTCAAAGAGGCTGCCAAACTGCTAAAACCCAAGCAGAAGGAACCCACAGCCTCATCCTCCGATCCAAAGTCCCCTCCAACCCATTCCAAACAATCCAAAAAGGCTACTTAGGGAGTTGAGTCCCCTGATGATGCCCCTGCAACACAAAGGCAGGATGAAACTATGGGTAGTAATCCCCCTGTAGTTTCAAAGACTCTACCAGCTGAAACCGCTCAGGTATCCTCTCAACGGGATCCTGATGCAACCAAAAATGGGGAACCCACATTACTGGAATATCTCTCACTTGAGAAGATTGCCATTGAAGAGCAGCATTCACCCCAGGTGCAATCCTCTTCACACTTATCTCCCACTGAAGCCACCCCTAGAAGCCCAATGTGGTTATTGCACAAGTGCTGACTCAACTACATTCCTCTACCCCTCCCCAGAAACCTATTACCACTGGGAAAACCTCAACAGTTGAGGGAGAGGATTATAATGTGGATGATAACCCAGAGCACAGGGATTACAGATTTCAATCTCCCTGTGTAGAGGAGGAGATTCGAACATCTGGTGAGGCTGCCTCTTCTCCTGTTTTAGCACATGACCAGGATGAAGATGGTATCATTTCTAAGTCCTCACCAGAGGCAACTGCCAATGAAGGACATAATCCTAAGGCAGGTGGTCCCAAGTTCCAAGAAATAGGGGCACATGTGAATACTGATCTACACTCAGCACATGTTCATCCTGATTTCATCAGGAGGTCAGATGATTCAGCAAAAATTGATGATGACCAGGGCTTTTTCTTTGATGTTCTAGCCCACAACACCATTCTTGAGACTGAGGTATGCAGGCTACAAGAACTGGTTTCCAAAATGTCATAAGAATCAAGTCCATCTGCCCACATTCACCCACAGATGGCAGTTTCTCCTGAAACTCTCCCAAACACTGAGCCACTCCTAACAACTTTGCCACCAGCCTCTGATTCAGGCACTATTTCTCAGGGACAGAACCCCTCTGAGCAAATGGTTGCTGCTTTCAATCATCCTTACCTCTCATCAGTTCCATAATCACAACATTGGCATCAAGCCATTGATGAGAGGCTTTCCTCAAATCTTCAATCCTTAGTTGATGTTGCTGTTTCTAAGAGACTTTCTGACATTCACACCCCTGAACCCAATGCAACCAAAAAGGGGGAGTCTAAGTCTGTGAAAGTAGACAAAAGAAAGAGAGTTGTAGAGGACGAAGAAAAAGAGAAGAAAGAAAAGGAAATTATCACCTACAAGAGAAAGAAAAGCTCTGAAAAGACTGAAGGTAAGAAAAAGTTAGAAGAACTGATCAAAGAAGCTGATGAGCAACATAGCAGATCTATGGATAAGATTATTGATCAACTCTTAGACAAGTTTTGACACAGCCAAACTTGACTCTGAAATCAAAAGGCTAGAGATTCAAGAGATTGAACATAGATGGGCAAGTTGGAGTGAGAAAGAAAAGGAAAGGCTGGAAGCTATGACAAGATTCATATCAAAACATCTAGGAGATCAATCATTGAAGTGAAGTCATGGTCCAGAGACAATATTTTGGAGATAACCACCAGAATCTGTTCTTCTGAAGTATTCAACAAAGGATTGATCATAGAAGCTCTTGATGAAGCTGGTGCTGGGAAGAGGTCTGATATGGCAAAGTTATCTAAAGCTTCACTCACAACCAAGATGCTAAAGCAGCCTGCACAATCTCCTACACCAAAACAACCAACTTCACAACCCTCAAAACCAACTCCTTTACCCAAGAAACCTACTCAACCCACTACTAATGATGCACCCAAGAGGAAGAGAAGGGTGTTGAGGATGGAAGAAGAAGAAGATGATGATGAGGATGATAGTCTGCCAATCTTTGCTATTCTTATAATAAAGATGCCTGAGCCCAGGAGTCAACCAACAACAATCACACCTGACCTCCAAAGGAAAATGGTAAAAGTCAAACTTGAAGAAGAACAACAACACAAACAACATGATGAGCAGCTGTTAAGGATGATTGATAAAGAGTTTCCTAAGTCTTCATCCATACAAGCTATGAAGAAACATGCTCAGAGGTTGTATGCTCTCAGATTTACATTTCAATATCAGAAAGAGAGAGTGAGAATATGGCCTGACCCCAGAGTAAGTGACAGAATTCATAAAAAGAAGATTCCAAGTAGATACAATGGCCAAGTAAAGAAGATTGTAGATGCTGTGATAATGCTGGCCATTGTAGTGTCACCCTGGGAAATCCTTGATGACTTCAAGAGAGCATACAAGTCTAAGATGACTTCACAAACTTTACTAGAAAACAAAATGGTAAAGAAGGGGTTGATCTACAAGAAGCTTGAAGAAATAAGAAGAAATGAGCTCCAGTTATTGCTTGAAGGCACTCATCCTGATGAGTTTGCATACAGAGAAATAACTACCGTGGAGCTGAATAATGGAAAGCAAATTAAGTACTTATCAGAGTACTATGGGCCTGAGTTCTTCTTTGAAAGTGAAGCTGAAGAACTCACAATGGAAGAACCAGTTGTTTTCCTTGAGGCTTATGTCAGAGAGTCTTACAGACTTATTATTGGGAAGTAGGTTTCATGGATGGGGTAACAGCTCTGTGTCCAATTCCCCAAGATAGAGTTCCCATTCATCCTTTGCCAATCAAACCTTTTGAAACCTTTTCCCTGGCCTGAGCTTAATTTGAAAATTTCTGAGCTGATCCAGATAATGTTTCTGCCAATAAGTGGGACTTCAATAATCTAAAGGTTTGGCTGCATTGGTTCAAGGGGAGTTTGTTGGACCAAAAGAACCAATGAGCCTGATTAGAAAAACCTTTAAGTCCCACAGACATCAAAACAACTGAAGTGGTCTACAACAGCTGAAGACAAAGTCTGAAGATAAAGTCTGAAGATAAAGTCTAAAGTCAACAGCTGAAGACAAAGTCTGAAGACAAAGTCTGAAGATAAAGTCTAAAGACAACAGCTGAAGACAAAGTCTGAAGACAAAGTCTGAAGATAAAGTCTGAAGACAAAGTTCTCAGAAGTTGTCAACACAGCTGAAAGTTCTCTTCAGTAGTTGTGATGGTTTACATTTCAGTAGTTTGTAATCAATAGTTTTATATTATGTGAAACATCTGAAGTTCTTACACTTCAGATGTTATAACTTCAGTAGTTTAGTTTACTTTCAGTTGTTTGTATAAATCAGTTAGCTGTCACTATCAAATGACATCAGCTGATGTCACATTCCTTTATAAAAGGGATGTTGACCTAATTTCCTTGTACGGGAAGCATGTGCATGAATGAAAACATTCTTTTTGCAGAAAACTTTCTCTGTCTATAACCGTTACTGTTTGATTGTATATTCATATTATTCTTGCTAAAATTTCGTCCAATTCGTGTGCTATTCCGCTGCAAATCTTAATCTAATTGATCAAACTAGATCTCGATCCCTTTCACTTCAAAGCGTCCATGCAATCAGTATCCGATTGAAGCATAGAAATAGATTTGCATTGCCTACTTGCTTAAAGCATAAATGGAATGACCAATTATGAATTCTTTACCGGTTAGTAAAGACTATGCAAGATCGGTATTGATACTCAACATGAGTATTTTTTTCTCAAACTCACTCACAAACACTCAAGAAGCGGAGTTCTTCTAAGAGTTGATTATAATATACTAAGTAACACAAAGAGAAACACAAGAGAATAATTTCAAGATACTTGTATATATTATTTCTCAACTCAAAGTTTTATAATATTTTTTCAAGCTTAGTATAAGAGTTACAACGAGAAACTATATATACTATTATTTGACAGCCGGATATACTTTGATACCAGCTGCAATCCTCTAACTAACGTAGATACTACAAAGCTATAGTTAAAGGTATCATAGATAATGTCTTATCTAAGATATGGTAGTCATGACATGTCCATAACTTACCTTTTGTCACCAACTAAAGTTGGCAACTTATACTAACATGTAAAGGTGAACAATGGAATAAAGTCTGGTCAACTATATGGCCTTTTGGGAAAACGTCATGAAGTGTCAGAGGTCTGTAGCGGAGTGTCAAAGACCATACTTATGTCCACTGGTTCATTAGCAGCATCTTTTGAAGGTTAATTGGCTTCGAAAGAACAAGTTCTTCGAAGCCTTTTATACTTCGGAAGAGGCTGCCTCTTTCGTGGCTTGGGAACTTCTACTTTGAAAGTCATTGTCTTTGAATTCTTCTAAGTCTTGACCTTTGGAAGAGAATACTTTGTCTTTGAAAGTTGGAACTTTTCCTTCGGAATTTGATTTTGCACTTTGTCTTCGGAAGAACTCCATATCCTTCGGAAGATCCATACTTAGCCTTGGAAGTCCTTTACAAGTTGTACCAACATTAGTCTAAGTGTTTGGTTTTGGTTGCACCAGCATTCTTCTTGATCCAACAAACTCCCCCTAGGCTGATGCTACAAAAAACTCACTTGTTCCTGCTTCTCAAAACTTTCAACACCAGGGAAAGCAGATACTTATTTGTTTCTTTGTTCTTCCCTGAAGTGGTGCTGAGAAGTTTGTACAAATCATTCATAGACAGGAGATCCAGTCTGTCACTTTGAATGATATGTACCCTCTGCTGGGTCCCTCTAAAGAGAGTTAGTTGATAGGAGTTATAGTAATACTGCCATCAAACTATTGGTTCCAATCCAAGGCCTTCCACATTTTTAGAAAGGCCTTTCCTTTAGTGGTTGACCTTTCCTTGTCTTCCTTCTCTCTCAGCTTCAACCCCTCTTTAATCCTGTCTTTTGTAGTTAGCTCAGCAAGATGAAGGCTACTTAGATGATTTCTAATGTGAGTAACTATTTCGGAGTTTGAGGGATTGGAGAATTGCTTCTCTGCTAACTCAGCAATTTCAAATCTGCTAGAGTGTAGCAAAGAAGAGGCATTCAGCCTGTTGCTCTCTCCATTCTCTCTCTCCACAACAAAGTTGTGAGAGGCTTCACCAAACCTCCACTGAATAATCTTCTTTCTAGGCACAAGGGGCTTACTAGGAACCTTGTCCCGTTTCTTTGTATCTAGTAGAGTCACCAGCTTTCTTCTCAGCTTGTTCTATTCATCATTTAAGGAGTCAAAGTTGAGGCCATGGAGTTTAACAGACTGGTCCAATGTTCCTCTAGGTATATCAAGTAATTGATCTCTTGTTAGGGAACTTGAGGATCCATCAATGTTGGTCAGCTTGACAGAATCCTCCTCACAGAGATGTCACTCAAGGTTGTGCATTTGTTGAGTTTCGTCTTGATCTCCTTAAACCCCTCTAAAGAGAGATGTTTAGAAGGCAGAGGGGATGGTCTGGATGGTTGTTGGGTAGGTAAAGGTGTTTGGGTTCTGGGTAAGGTTTTAGGATGAGGGATGATTAGTTGAGGTGGTTATGGTGATGAGGTGGGTAAGGTGGTTGGTGTAGGATGAGGGGTGTAAGCTTTAGAAGTGGGCTCAGTTTTGATAGGGAAAGGTGATGGGGAAGGTTCATGTTGAGGTTGGGGTTGAGTTGTTGTAGGTTGAGGTTGAGGTGTTGGTTTGAAGATCATCCCATGTACCCTTCTATACATCTCTTTCCTCTTGCCCAAGTGAATGTCGGCCTTGATGTCACTGACAAGTCGTTGGAGTGTGTTTTCAAACATAGGTCCCACCTGTCTACCTGAGAAGCCATGAGCCCGAAGACAATCCTTCATCCAGGCTTTCTCACCTATCTTCTTGGCGGCAGTGACCCGAGCTTCTTCCTTTCTCTTCTTCTCCCTTAACTTCTCTCTCGCAGCTCTCTTCCTCTCTTTCTCCAGTTGATCATGCTCTTTGTTGAAGAGCCATAGGATCATGTCGTTATCATATGGAGATAGTTCTTGAAGAGAGAAACCCCTAGAGGTTAGGACAGATATCATTTCCCTTTGGAGCTGCAAATCAGCTTCCCTGTTCTCCCTTTCTCTTTCCTTTTCTATGGCCAACCTTGCTGCTTCCTCCCTTTGTTCAATCTGCAACCTGGTTGCCTTTTCTAGCTCTACTAACTACTCTAGTGGTAGCAGGAGTATATCTTCACTGGCAGCTCCATGCTTGATGAGCCTATCAATGATCTCCAACCTTTTCTTGTTGTTGACTACCTCCTAGTTGGCTGCAGCTGCTTTGGAGCTGGAGCTAGCAACTTCCCAGTTGGAAGTCTACCTTTTCTTTTGAGCTTCTCAATCTTCTCCTCCTCCAGAAGCTCTTTCTTAGTCATCTCTTCTTTACTTTAGCATCTTAGGAACTGCTTGACTTTGGTGGTTCTTGGATGGAGGGTTCAGATTGAGACATGGTGGATGGAGATAGTGAATTTGTTTGAGCTAGGGTTCGGTTGAGAAAGTCCTCACTATTCACCTCAGATGCCAGTTCTAAAATTGCATCTGTGATGATTAGGTCCTCAGACAAAGAGAATAGACTTTTTGTAGCTTCCATCTCACCTTCGAAAGATTTAACTTGTTCTTCCAAGGCTTTGATATTAGCTTTGTAAGTTTGAGGGAATGCACTATCTATCCCAACTGTTTTAGTTGTTGGGCCATAAGTCCTTATTTCCCCTTCGAAATAAATCTCAGGTTCTATTTGGACCTTAGGTTGACCAACTTATTCCACAGTGGTAGAAGGTGCATTTAACCTCTCAAGCTCTTCAGCTCCAAAGTACATCATAGCCACATCAGGGCTAGGTTGATCTAAAAATGATCTCAATAGCAACTTGGAGTAGATCCTATAGAGATCTCTGAGCATCCTTGAGTCCATTTGCAGGACAACTCAGGAGGGCTCAGGAAAGACATTTGCAATAGGAGCTTGATGTGCTCCAAATTATACATAAAAATCCTATCAAAAGCACATCAATTATTCCTTAATATCTTCCTTAAAATGATAAAAATGTACTTAAAATGTTAAATTATGTTTCCAGGTGTTTAAAAGGGCAAGATGGACAAAAGAATAATATTTAGCAAGAAATTGAAGTAATCTGAGCTTTGGAATCCAAGCATGGGGTCGTGCCTCATTAAACACACCCCCATGCTTTGCCAAAAACACACCCCCGTGCTAAATTAACACACCCCTGTGTTTGGACATCCGACAGGACAAAAAGTACTATCCCCTAAAAGTAGACACGGGGCCGTGCCCCATGAGGCATGGGGTCGTGCCCCACCTCCAACATGGGGTCGTGCCCCATGAGGCACGGGGCCGTGCCCCACCTCTAACACGGGGCCATGCCCCATTTAGCATGGGGCCGTGCCTTTAAGGCACGGGGCCAAGCTTAAACACTCCAGAAAGCCTATAAATAGAAGCCTAAGTTCACCATTTTTGGCAAGCTTTGGTGGGAGAGTTACTCTGCATAATACCCTTGGGAATCAAGACTTCAAGGTCATTTGGAGGCTCGGGAGGTGCATACAACACTTGGAAGAAGCTCGGGATCGTCTAAACGTCATCCAATGTGAATTACCGGTTTGATTGTTCCATTTCACTGATGATTACAGATCTATCTTCTTTGTTATCTGTTGTTATGTTCGAGCTCATTATGAGCTAAACTCCTTTTTATCATCCTAATCGGATGAAACTTATCTAATTTGTGATGAACTAATGGTGTGATAAATATTATGTTAATGTTATGGTGGTCTTGGGAAAACTATTGATGGGTAGCATCTACATTTGAACGGGAAGTTATAAATTTATGGTTTGTGATTGTGATTTTCATACAAGGTTAAAAACCATCTGATTAACTTTCATTCGCAAAACCGGTCTTCATAATAAATCCATGGCTAATGAACTAGAAATGGTTATTAGAAATCATATCACCTTAACTTTCTGATCATTTGCGGGTTCCCTTTTATTAGTTTGAGAAATCTTCAGTAATTGTTATGGTTTTCTAAAATTAATGGTATGTTAGGAAGGAACTTGATGAACTCTCTTTTTAACATTAAGTTATGTTTTCAGAAATCATATGTGAAATAGGTCACAAAAGATTTACCTACATTACTAGGACTTTGATCTGAGCAGTAACACTCAACCTGACATGATCCTAGTCACTACGGCAAGAGGATAGTCGAGAAATCAAGCCAGCTCATCTTTATAAACATTAACATAATTACATTAATCCATATCTTTAAATCACACTACCAATTCATCACAATTACATAAGTAGAGTCTAATTAGGATGATAACTTTTATTCCCTGGTTTCAAATCCAAACGCTTCAAATCTTAGTTTACTTTATTTTTATCATTGTTTTTAAACCCTAAAAATCATTCCAATGCAACTTATCCTTTTCCTTAACAAAAAACCAAATTTGATAGTTAAACATCAAGTTTGTTGAGTAGGCTAGGTGTGTCCACGGACTGATACTCAGTTCTTAACAACACTATATTACCACACAACAGGTACACTTGCCTTGTGTGTGTGTGTGGTTTAGTACTTGTAATAACCAATTAAAACCGAATCTGTGCATAAAATATTTATCAAAATATATATACTATCTGCACCCATCAAGTTTTTGGCGCCGTTGCCAGGGACACACGACAGTTTGAAAGACAAACTAAATTTTTGACTATCTTGTATATAACTTGTTAATATATTTTTGTTCAAACTTCATTTTATTTTTGTTAGGTAGTTTGCCTTAGTTAGTTTAGCTACATTTGTCTGATTCATTTTAAGCCTTAGTTAGTTTATGCTTCATTAAGTTAGTGTATGTCCGACTCGTCTAGTCCTGAACTTGTTTCTCCTCTTTCAGAACCCGGAAGACTTTTCCATCAAAGATTGCGCAAAAGATCACAACAAGCAGCACCAGTCATTGAAGAAGACATTTTGGAAGGTACACCATCCGAAGAAGACATGGCTAACCAAGATGAGGAAATGAAGATGACACACTATGCCACACCGTCAATAGAAGGGAATGAGTCTAGTGTTATCCTACCAGCAATAAAGGCCAACAATTTCGAGATTAAGTCTAGTATTATCCAACTTGTAGAAAACTTTGTTCAGTTCCATGGGTTACAAGACGAAGATCCTAATGCTCACATCTCACGATTCCTTCGTATCTGTACTACCTTCAAAATCAACAACTGTTCAGACAACGCTATTCGACTAAGACTTTTTCCATTTTCACTTTGATGCTAAGCCATTCATTGGCTTGATTCACTTCCGCCTGGTTCCATCACCACATGGGCGGAAATGGCTGAACAATTCCTTTTGAAATACTTTCCACCTGATCGCACTGCCAAACTAAGAAGCAGCATCACAAGTTTTCGCCAAGACGACGATGAATCATTACACGTAGCATGGGAGAGATATAAAAGTCTCCTTCGGAGATGCCCACATCACGGACTTGATCTGTGGCTACAGTGTCAAACCTTTTACTATGCAATCAGTGGAGCCCATAAGCAAGCGGTCAACCAAAGTGCGGGAGGAAATTTTGGAAGTGTCACACCAACAGAAGCATACCAAGCCTTAGAAAGAGCAGCTAAGAAGAGCTTTGCTTACAATCCCTTAAGGACCAAACCCAGTTCTAAAGGTATTCATCAAGTAGACTATGAAACCAGCCTAATTAGAAGCTCTAACCAAAAAATTCGAACAATTGCAAAGCGAGCTAAAGAAAACTCCAACACGATGCAACACATGTGGAAGTTTAAACAAGACCAACGAATGCCCACAAGGCATTATGGTAGTTAAAGATGTTGACTATGTAGGAGGCCCAAACAACTCATACAACAACAACTCAAATTGGAGAAGCAACTCAAATTACAGAGATGCTGGTAATAACCAACAATCATCTGGAGTCAACCGAAGGCCACCTTACACACAATAGAAACCACCATACCAAGGTGCAAGCAACCAAGACCGTGGAGCATCATTAATGGAAGACTTATTGCAACAGTTGTTGTTAACCACACAAGCCACAAATGAGTACATTCGGAAATCTGATCGAAGAAATAAGGAAAGGTTCCAAAGAAACGAAGCTGACATTAAAAGCAACAAAGTATCATTGCAGACCATAGAGCACTAAGTAGGTCAAATAGCACAACAACTATCTAAAAGACCTCAAGGAGCTTTGCCCAGCAACACTGTGACAAACCCTAATGCTCAAGTCAAAGCCATCACCAACGAGAGTGGCGAAACCACTCAAGGTGATGCACCCGCATTACAGCCCATCCTTGAAGAAGTTGAGACTGAAACTCCAAATAATGCGAGTGATAAGCAAAAGCAACCTGTTGTTATTGAAGACCCAGCCAAGAAATACGTTCCACCACCACCTTATGTTCCACCACCTCCATATCCAGGTCGTTTGAGACAACAAAGAATGGAGGCACAATATGGAAAATTCCTTGTGTTTTTCAAGCAACTCCACATCAATCTGCCCTTGGTGGAGGCCTTAGCACAAATGCCAAACAACGCTAAGTTTCTAAAAGGTGTTTGTCAAACAAAGAGAAACTGGAAGAATTATCACACATGGTTTTGAATGAGGAATGCTTTGTAGTTCTTCAAAACAAACTACCTCAAAAGATGAATGATCCAGGAAGTTTCACCATACCTTGCCTAATAGGAAATCTTTCTGTCAGTAACGCATTAGCCAATTTAGGTGCAAGCATTAACCTTATGCCTTATGCGGGTTTTGAAAAATTAAACTTAGGTGAACCTAGACCTACTCGTATAAGCATCCAGTTAGCTGACCATTCTGTCAAATATCCGAGGGGCATCATCGAAAATCTAATAGTTAAAATTGACAAATTCATTTTCCCGTTGATTTTGTGATCCTTGACATGGATGAGGACAAAAATGTTCCTCTTATCCTTGGTCGACCTTTCTTAGCGACTGCTCGAGCCCTCATTGATGTTTGTATAGGCAAACTCATGCTTAGAGTAGACGAAAAGGAAGTAATTTTCGATATAGGCCAATCCATGAAACACCCTCAACATCATGATGACTCGCTTTATTACATTGATGCTTGCGATTCGATCATAAGCTGTCATTTGAAGAAAACTCTTCAAAATGAAGCTTGCAACCCTCAGTTAATATAGGTCCAAATCACCGAACCCATCTATGAGAACCAAATGATTCTAGAACTTGAAGTTGATGAAACATCATTTCCTCAAGAAGCATTTGAGATCATTGAGCAAGATCTAGAACCGAAAGCCAAACCTTCTATCGAAGACCCTCCAGATTTAAAGCTCAAAGAACTTCCATCTCATCTCGAATATGCTTTTCTTGAAAACACCTCTCAACTTCCTATCATAATCTCATCCGCTTTATCAATTGATGAGAAGAACAAGTTGCTCAATGTGCTTAAGGCACACAAACAAGCAATTGCATGGAAAATCATGGACATCAAGGGAATCAATCCGTCCTTTTACACTCATAAAATATTGATGGAAGAGAACTTCAAATCCGTCATTCAACCTCAAAGACGTTTAAACCTGAGCATGCAAGAGGTAGTGAATAAAGAAGTAATCAAAATGGTTGATGTCGGTTTGATTTACCCTATTTCTGATTCGCCTTGGGACAGTCCCATCCAAGTTGTTCCAAAGAAAAGAGGAATGACTGTTGTAACTAATGAGAAGAATGAGATTATTCCCACTCGTACAGTTACAGGATGGAGAGTTTGCATAGACTATCGCAAACTCAATGACGCCACAACGAAAGATCACTTCCCTCTTCCTTTTATCGACCAAATTCTTGAGAGATTATCTGGAAAAATGTTCTATTGTTTCCTGGAAAGTTTCTCAAGTTATTTTCAAATCCCTGTTGCTCCCGAAGATCAAGAGAAGACGAGATTCACCGTCCATATGGCACATTTGCTTATCGGCGAATGCCCTTAGGATTGTGTAATGCTCCTGCTACATTTCAAAGATGCATGGTAGAAATTTTTCATGACATGATTGAACACTCAATGGAAGTTTTCATGGATGATTTCTCCATCTTTGGAAACTCATTTGAGCAATGTGTTGAAAATCTAGAAAAGATGTTGGTTAGATGTGAAGATTCTAACCTTGTTTTAAATTGGGAAAAGTGCCACTTCATGGTTACAGAAGGAATAGTGTTAGGACACAAAATCTCTCGAGCACGGCTTGAAGTCGATCAAGCCAAAGTCGACACTATTTCTAAACTTCCACATCCCACAACCATGAAAGATATCATAAGTTTCCTAGGTCATGCAGGATTCTACCGTCATTTCATCAAAGATTTCTCAAAACTCGCTCGACCAATGACTCAACTTCTTGAGAAAGACGCTCAATTCGTATTTTCTAACGAATGCATTAGTGCATTCAATTTGCTTAAGGAGAGACTGGTAATCGCTCCAATCATGGTTTCCCCAGATTGGACCCTACCATTTGAAATCATGTGCGACGCAAGCGATTTCGCGGTAGGAGCCGTATTAGGACAGAGGAAAGACAAGCAATTTCACCCAATTCATTATGCGAGCAAAACCCTAAATGACACACAAGAAAACTACACCACCACCGAAAAAGAACTTCTTGCGGTAGTTTTCACATTTGACAAATTCCGCTCGTATCTAATCCTTTCAAAAACAATTGTTTACACCGATCATGCAGCCCTTCATTATTTGTTCAACAAACAAGATGCAAAGCCGAGATTGATTCGTTGGATTCTTCTGCTTCAAGAATTTGACATCGAAATTCATGATAAAAAAGGAGCTGAAAATCTAGCAGCTGATCATCTCTCGCGTCTTGAGGATTCAAGTCCTTCACAAACTGAGGAAGCCATAATAAATGACAATTTTCCTCACGAATTCCTTATGCACATTCAATCCTCAATTGATGAACATCCTTGGTTTGTCAATTTTGCAAATTACTTAGCAAGCGGAATCCTTCTCAAAGGAATGACTTATCAGCAAAAGAAGAAATTCTTTACTGATATCAAACATTACTATTGGGAATACTCGTATCTGTGCAGAATCGATGCATACCAACTCATTCGGAGATGCGTATACAGAAGTGAAGCAGAAAAAGTCCTAAGGCACTATCATGAAGGACCCACAGGAGGACACCATGGAGCAACCTTAACTGCCAAGAATGTATTTGACTCTGGATTTTACTGGCCCTCGATCTTCAAAGATGCTCACAACATGGTACGCACATGTGATGCATGTCAAAGAGCAACCAATATCTTAACACGGGATGAGATTCCTTAGAAACTAGTTCAATTATGCGAGATATTTGATATATGGGGTATTGATTTCATGGGGCCATTCCCGGTGTCATTTGGCAATCATTACATCTTGGTAGCAGTTGATTACGTTTCAAAATGGGCTGAAGCTCAAGCCCTACCTACTAATGATGCTAGCAATGTTGTCAAATTCCTTAAGAAACTATTATCTTGTTTTGGTTCCCCCAAAGCTCTATTTAGTGACCGAGGAACTCATTTATGTAACAATCAGCTCGAACGAGCAATGGCACATTATGGAGTTCACCATCGCTTTACAACTGCTTACATCCACAAGCGAATGGGCAAGCCGAAGTCACTAACCGAGGCATCAAACGAATCCTTCAGAAAACTATAGGTCAAAACCACATGGACAGGTCTACAAAGTTAGATAATGCATTATAGGCTTTTCAAACAGCCTATAAGACTCCCATTGGCACAACACCGTTCAAACTAATCTATGGGAAGTCGTGTCATCTACCTGTGGAACTAGAGCATAAGGCTTTTTGGGCACTTAAAGCAGCAAACCTGGACCAAGACCTTGTAGGAAAGAATTGATTCCTACAAATTCACGAATTGGAGGAATTGAGAGAACAAGCGTACGAAAACGCTAAGGTTTACAAAGAAAAGACAAGAAAATCCCAAGACACTCGATTAAAGAACACAAAATGATTTCATGTGGGAGAGCGTGTCTTATTGTACAACTCTCGTTTACGTTTGTTTCCCAGAAAACTAAAATCACATTGGTCTGGACCTTATACGAACAAAAACGTGTTTCGAAATGGTTCCATTCAAATTTATAACCACGAAGGTTTAAGTTTCAAAGTGAATGGTCATTGTTTGAAACCGTATAACAATAGACCAACCAAGATTCCCTCAGAGGAATTACACCTCCGCCCCGACAAAAACTAATTGTGGGGAAAGGTTGTGCCGAAGACCCGAAACATAAACGCGGCAACTGTACATAAATTTTCCTTGATTTTTTTTGCAATTTTTAGGAACTCACATGCACAAGCATGGGGCCGTGCCTCTTGAAGCACACCCCCCGTGTCTCTAAAATTGCTTTCCACAATCTCTGCTGACGACTCTGGAACGTTACAAGACGAATTCTAACAAGCATGGGGCCGTGGCTAGCCAAGCACGCCACCGTTTTCACTTTCCATGACCTGTATATAAATGCCACACTTGTTCCATTCTTTCATCACACCCATTCCTGTTTAAAAACATCTGAAAAATGAAAGAATCAACACGAAAGTTCCAACTATAATCCTGCGAAGAAACCACGTTCTCAAACGTGAGAGCCAACGATTCAAGAATACTTCTTCATGCTACATGAACTTATCAAGCAATTGACTGAAATGAACCTTATTGCGTCCCAACGCTTAGCTGAACTTATCCAAAAAGTTCAACAGATTGGCGAGGAACTCATTTCCATTAACCGTTAGCTTGTGGAATTAAGCAACCTCACTTCTCACTATCCCATCCCGAACCTTCCACATGAAATGTGTGGAGGCTTCTTTTAGAAGCATTTCGTGATGTGCTAAGTGCACTTATGCTGGTTAAAGAGTCTGGTTTTGCTATTTCAGATTCTCGGATTTTAGCATATCATGTAACCGTAGGACCCTAGGAAATGTAATTTTCAATTTGGCTTGTGTTATTTAACTCTAGGACTATTTTCGTATTTTTCTGATGATTTGGAAGTGATGAAACTTAACCAGGAAAATTGCGTAATGCGTGAAACTGAGAAACGGAACAACAAAAAACTGAAACCGATCAACATCACTTAAGCACGGCCCCGTGCCTAAGAAGGCACGCCCCCGTGTTTGAAAAAAGTTGACACCACCCGATAATTTTTAGCCTTGTTCTTGTTCCCCATCAATTGTGCATGTTAAAAACCAAGTTCATTGCCTACAAAGTTCGTATCCACTTCCATTTTCACCTTATTTTGCATTTTTCTTTCATCTTTTCAAGAGTATTTGATCAAGAGGTTAGTATGCTAATTCCTACAATTATAATAGTCATTTACATGTAGTTAGGTGGTTAGGTCTCTAAACAACTGAAACCCTAGCAATTATGTGTAAAGACTTATTCTTAAACGTATTATGGAATGATGAATGCTTTTAACCTACTTGTTCATGTTTATTCTTATAGTAGATTAGTGTTATTTAGTTTTTTTAGTTAGTTCATTAGTTTGTTTTCTTTGTTAACAAGACTATTTTCATAATTCGTGGTGAAATCTTTGTTAATCATGTTCAAGTTACAAGAATTTACAAGTGATGTTAAACACTATATATATTTTTTGAGTATCTTGAATTATTAATAAGTGATTAAAATGTTAAACATATGATCTTTGATCTCAGAATCTACACAAAACAAGAAATGGAGGAGGAAGCAATATCTGGAATGCCGGCGTACCATACCTTCCCGAACGAGGAAAGTAAAGACGCGAAAAGTGGTGCAATGAGGAAAGCATTTTGGGAGCGGATTGGAAGTGGAGGGTTCAACTCGAGTAAAACAAAAAGCAATAAGATACGAGACCCGCTGTTGCGATACATTAATCGGTTACTTGGTCATTCCATAATAGGTTGTGGTCACAGCGAGGGAGTTGTTAACTTGAGGGACTTGTTCATTTTATATTGTATGGTTAATCAGTTGCCATGTAATATTGGGTATTAGTTTTGTAATCTTTTTTCCAGGAATGCGATTGTAGGGCTCCAACACCCATGTTTGAGGAAGCTGGATTTTGAACTTATACGAGAGCTATGGTTATAACACTGAGGGAACTGAAGGAGTAATGCCAGGACTGTTAGACTTGAGCATTTGCACAAGTATATACATGGTGACGAGCCTACCAATGGGCAGCCGAGGTTCATGGATAAGAAGGGACAAATCTAGGATCCGGCGGACCCCGAAGAAATAATTATGGACCTCGACATGCCAATATAGCCGTAAGGAGCCGGAGCTGGATCTTCAAGTTCACGTATAAGGGAACTCTCAACCATGTTAGACCTTTATGAGTCAATCCAAACCACCAACGATCATGAAAGGCGATCATTTGAATATGCCCAACAAGCCTTCAACTGAGTCAAAAATCTGCATTCCCGAGTCGATGACCTGAGCAAAGATGCCACGTACATCAGGAACCGAATGTACCATGAGTGGGGGGATATCCCACCACAAAGCCCTTGAAAACCGTATAAATTTAAGGGACCCGACAAAGTTGTTTCGTGCCAATCTATCTTTTAATTTATGTCATTTTGTTTTTTATTTTGTGTGTTTAGGATTTTAATGCTTTCAATAAATTGGTGACATTTCAGATGATCCCGAAGATTCTACCAAAGCAAGGGCAACCAAACACAAGTGACAAATTCATCATTTTCAGGGGAGTTATTTCATTACCCCTTTCTCGATCTAGATTATGTTAATCACATTGAGGACAATGTGAAATTTAAGTGTGGGGATGGGAGTAATGCTTTTGACTTTGCTAAAAAGGTCCAAATTTAAAAGATTTTAAGAAAAGATCACTTAACAAGAATTTTTTGTGACAAGAAACCAAAAATTTAATATAATTTTGGATAAACCAAATTATAAACATATGTTTTCGGGAAATAAAGAAGTAAATTCATGACGTCCAAATAAATTGAAAATGTTTTTTTGTGATATCCTTAAAAGCAATAATCTAATCTAGTAAAATTTTTAATCATGTAAAATGAAACACTTTTACCCAATTCCATCCATATGTGAGTTCATTTTTTAGCCTTAAACAACTTTTGCAATTTGCAATTCTACTTTCATTATGGATTTAATTAAGGGTGCCGTATGATACGTGTGATTAGAACTTACTTTGGGTATGCATTTCAAGACCTTAAGTATTTTTTACATAAAAATGAGTTAGGCATTAGGTAACCTTAACCATTCGAGCCCTAACCATTTTCTTTCATTTTCCTTACCCGAACGTCAACCCTAGTTAGCCCCATTGAGCTTAAACGTTTTTATCTTTCAATCACCCGAAACACCAAGTCACTTAACCAAAAAAGCCTTCAAAAAACCCGTTTTCGTTAAAGACACGTTTTTGGCTTATAAAAAAATATTTGGTGTTTTACCAGTAGACCTTAAAGAACTGGAATGCATTCTATTGATTTCAATTTGCTTTGTTGCCTTCATCACGCAAAACCGGGACTTCCCCCGGAAATCCGCGAACAAATTTCCAATCTCACGTTCAACGCAAGAAAGAAATGGCGAAAAAAGGAACAAGTTCCGCTATTTTGTGGGATTTCAAAAAGCGCTATAAAGAGACGGGCAAAAAGATATGAAAGATGCCCGAACTATGGAAATTGGTCCCATAATGGAAAATGCAAAAAGAATCAAACTGAATCTCAATACGAATACACAGAACTAATCCGATTGGGTGCTATTAGGCTTCAAGCCGAACGATCCTTGAGAAAGGAAAGTTTTGTGTATCTTCGGGTAAAAGATGAAGTACGGTTCTTGAAAGCAAAATACGGTCTTGACAATCTGACCTTAAACGAGTCCTCAAGTTAGCATATTCCTTCTAGCTTGACGTATTGTATAAGGAACCTTTTATCGTTTTCCTTGTAGTTTATGTTAGAAAAATAAGCCAAGACCATCGTCTTTAGCAATTAGCAACTTTTTCCAAATATTCCATACTCGATCCCGAGCCAAGTCACAACCCATCAAAGACCAAATGATTTATGCAAGTAAATATCTAAGTAGGTGAAGATTTGATCCCTTAACAAGCATATGATTTCACACGTATTCATACTAGGCAATTGAGTGTATTAGTCACACTTAATCTTGATTATGACTCCATATATTTAGCTGAGTGTGAGTGCATCTTATGAGAAGTGTGAATTTTTACATGATAATAATCTTTACTAACCAATCTGTGCTCCAAATTATACATAAAATTCATATCAAAAGCACATCAATTATTCCTTAATATCTTCTTTAAAATAATGAAAATGTACATGAAATGTTAAATTATGTTTTCAGGTGTTTAAAAGGGCAAGATGGACAAAAGAAACATATTTAGCAAGAAATTGAAGTAATCCGAGCTTTGGAATCCAAGCATCATAGAAACACACCCCATGCTTTGCTAGAAACACACCCCCGTGCTAAATTAACACACCCTCGTGCTATATTAACAAACCCTCGTGTTTGGACATATGACAAGACAAAAACTACTGTCCCCTAAAAGTAGGCACGCGGCCATGCCCCATGAGGCATGGGGCCGTGCCCCACCTTCAACACGGGGTCGTGCCCCACCTCCAACACGGGGTCGTGCCCCATTTAGCACGGGGCCATGCCCGACACAACCTGCATGTACGAGCCAACCAACTTTCGTTAGCATTGTACTAGCACGGGGCCATGCCTTCTAGGCACGAGGCCGTGCTTAAACACTCCATAAAACCTATAAATAAAAGCCTAAGTTCACCATTTTTGGCAAGCTTTGGTTGGAGAGTTACTCTGCAGAATTCTCTTAAGAATCAAGACTTCATGGTCATTTGGAGGCTCGGGAGGTGCATAAAACACTTGGAAGAAGCTCGGGATCGTCTAAACGTCATCCATTGTGGATTATCAGTTTGATTGTTCCATTTCACTCATGATTACATATCTATCTTCTTTTTTATCTATTGTTATGTTCGAGCTCATTATGAGCTAAACTCCTTTTTATCATCCTAATCGGATGAAACTTATGTAATTGTGATGAACTAATGGTGTGATAAATATTATGTTAATGTTATGGTGGTCTTGGGAAAACTATTGATGGGTAGCATCTACATTTGAACGGGAAGTTATAAATTTATGATTTGTGATTGTGATTTTCATACAAGGTTGAAAACCGTATGATTAACTTTTATTCACAAAACCGGTCTTCATAATAAATCCATGGCTAATGACAAATGGTTATTAGAAATCATATCACCTTAACTTTCTGATCATTTGCGGGTTCCCTTTTATTAGTTTGAGAAATCTTTAGTAATTGTTATGGTTTTCTAAAATTAATGGTATGTTAGTTAGGAAGGAACTTGATGAACTCTCTTTTTAACATTAAGTTATGTTTTCCAAAATCATATGTCAAATGGATCACAAAAGATTTACCTACATTACTAGGGCTTTGATCTAAGCAGTAAAATTCAACCTCACATGATCCTAGTCACTATGGCAGCAGGATAGTCGAGAAATCACGCCAGCTCGTCTTTATAAACATTAACATAATTACATTAATCCATATCTTTAAATAACACCACAAATTCATCATAGTTACATAAGTGGAGACTAATTAGGATGATAACTTTATTCTCTGGTTTCAAATCCAAACACTTCAAATCTTAGTTTACTTTATTTTTATCATTGTTTTTAAACCCTAAAAATCTTTCTGGTGCAACTTATCATTTTCCTTCACAAAAAAACCAAATCTGATAGTTAAACGTCAAGTTTGTTGAGTAGGCTAGGTGTGTCCATGGATTGATACTCGGTTCTTACCAACACTATATTGCCACACGACAGGTACACTTGCCTTTTGTGTGTGTGGTTTAGTACTTGTAATAACCAATTAAAGCTGAACCTATGCGTAAAATATTTATCAAAATATATATACTCTCCGCACCCATTAGAGCTAAATATCTAGTAGATAAGGAAGTTAAAGCTCGGCTCGGTGGTTCCTTAGTTGTTTGTCTCTTAACACTCTACCCCTTTTTGGTAGCATCATCTTGAGAGCTAGATGAGCTAGAGGAAGAGGTCAATGAGACCTGAATTGGTACATGCCTAACAGATATCTCAATATGTTTCTCAACTAGTTGATCCTTTAGATTTTAAATCTGAAGTTGCGGAGTGGCAGACCTATCCTCTAAAGTCTTAACCTTTGATTCAAGATTTGAGACTTTAGAAAGTAGGTCCTGAATGATGAGTTGCATACTACCCTAATCTTCTTTTGAAGAATCATGGGGAGATGAGGTAACATACCTTGTATGTTCACCCTCACCACCGGATGTGGTTTCTTTGCACCCTGGTTTCCCTTGCCTAAGGATGTCTCTTTCAGAGTCTTCAAAAGACACGGTTGCCGTAGATTCAGTCTTAGAGATGTTGCCACTTGCTTGAGGATCCAATGAGTTTCCTTCAATATTGGCAGTTGAATCTATATGAGTCCCCTCCACATCCATGGGACTCACCTCAGTTGGTTTTAACTGATGTGGGATAGAGACAAGAGGTCCCTCTAGGCTCTGTTGATCCATTAGAGGGTGTTGTGGATCAACTTCATTGCCATGAAAAGACGTAATCTCCCCATTAGTTATGAATAAAAGGTTAGTAAAGGATAGAGAAAGTAAGCCTAGTGACCTGGGACTTTGGTTAATGTCTAGTGGCATTGAGCCTTTGTTGGGGTTGTCCCTTTTTGGTTTCTCAGGAGAGTGTTGGGACTCATCTTGAGGGCTTGCAGCCTAGGCTTGGGGATCAGGGAATTGAGACTGAGGAGACTCAAATCCCATATTGAAGTCGAAGGAGAAGGATGGGGAGACCTCTGATTGAGTGGGAGCCCATGGTATAACTCTAGTCCTTTTGGGTTGAACAGAAGGGGCTTGCTCAATCAGAATAGAGTGAACAAGGGTTCATTTGCATCTCTGATATGTGTGTTTAATGGGGTGAGCAGTCAAAATAGGAGTAATTGATGGAGTGGGTTCATCACTTGTGGGGTGAACAAGGATGTCACTAGGAGCCTTTGGCTCAATTATACCTGGAAGAAGGTCAGTGTGTCTTTAAGTGAAGTTGGTGGACACTCTCTTCAAAATCTTGAAGATAGTCGGCCTCATTTGATGGACATGTAGAGCAGTTGCACAAAGAAGCTTACTCTGGTCCAACTCACAGTTGATTATGTGCTAAAAAAACCTAGGATACATAAAGAATGTGTCCTTTTGGAGGTTTCCAAGAAGATTGATCAGCACAAACCTTGAATAGTTGAAGCAGAGGCTCTTCACCAATCCATGAATTAGGCAGCCTAGTTCATAAGGGATTTGATCTCATCCCCCAAACTTGTTTGACAAACAGTGAAGAACAACATGAAGTAGGAACTTCCAATTATAAGAAAATTAAACTTATAAACTGTAGACCTATTCACATCTCCACCATATCCCATTTGAATATAGGTGTCATCGAGGTCTGATTTGGGGAACGCAGTAGGAGCACCTTCATCATGGAGCTCCAGATGCTCCCGAATGACCTGTTCGGTAATGACCAACTCCTGAAATGTTGGTTCGAATAACCCTAGCTCCATTTAGGAGTACTACCTGACCGTTTCTCCAAAAATCTTCCATGTGGTTCAAGTAAATAGTAGGATTCACGATCAGAGTAGTGAAGTAGGGAGATTGGATAAGAAAGGAGATAATGTCTGAGAAGTCAGCATCCTTGGAAGAGTCAAGGAATGCGACTTGGTTGTGTTGAGGGTTGAGTGCCATTGTGAGAAAGGAGATGATGAAACAAGTTTGAGCAGGGTGAAGGAGGCTTTGGACAGTAAACTTGGTAAAAAGATTAAAGTGACGAGTCGGGATTATTTAAATGGGTGAAATGACGGTGTTGGATGGATAAGGTCAAAGATGGTTTAGGGTTCTATGTGATAGTGGTGGAAAAGGTGAAAAATCATTCAAAATATTTTGACATCATTAATAAAAACCTTTACTTTTTACTGTGTGGGGCCCAAAGATTTCCATTACAGAAAGAAATCTTATTCCGAAGGTAAAAGTATTTCCGAAGGTTTTTCTCTTCCGAAGCCAAAACTTATTTCCGAAGGTAAATGATGTTACCTCCGAGAATAAGAGTATCTTCCGAAAGAAGAAGTCTTCAAGCTTCGGAAGAAGTGAAGATATGCTTCTAAGACTAAAAACTCTTTGGAAGATAAAACTTGAATTGAGAGAATTACCTTCGGAAGATAATGAAGAGATCTTCTAAGGGTAACTTTCTATTCGGAAATACTCACACTTAGTCATCTGTGAAGAATAACTTTTTGTAACAGGGCTTAGACTGTATTTAACAAAAGACAAGACACATTTTTTTTAAAAAGGTTTTCAATGTTTATCATCCCAATAGCCGTAATGAGATACTTAATCTTTGTTCATCAAAGGCTTTGGTGAACAAATCAGCATATTGTTTATTTGAGTAAACTTTAACTAATTTAATCAAGTTTTTCTCATGAATATCTTTAATGAAATGGTACCTGATATCAATGTGCTTTGTCTTGGAGTGCTTCACAAGATTTTCAGTGATGGAGATAGCACTGTTGTTGTCAATGTGGATAGAGGTGCTCATGAAGTTGAATCCATAATCTAGCATCTAATTTTGAATCCACAACAACTAAGCACAACAACTTGCAGCAGTAATGTATTCAGCTTCAACAGTTGATGTAGAGACACAAGATTGATTTTTGCATTGCCATGAGATGATCCTTCCACCAAGAAATTGATATCCTCCTGATGTGGATTTCTTGTTAATATTTCAGCCACCATAGTCACTATCTAAGTAGCCATAGAGATTGAAATTGGAGTTTTTAGGATACCAGAGACCAAGCTTTGGTACTCCTTTGAGGTATCTAAGAATTCTCTTGGTAGCAACTAGGTGAGACACCTTTGGAGCAGCCTGATATCTTGCAAAGATGCATGTAGCAAACATAATATCAGGTCTACTTGATGTGAGATACATCAGAGAACTGATGATTGCCCTATACTGATGTTGATCAGTATCCTCCCCCTCAGAGTCAGGACAAAGGTCATGGTTTTTGGGTATGGGTGTCTTGGGCTTTCTAAGATATCAAAGACATACTTAGATTGATTGGTAGAGAACCCTTTGTTCATTTACTTCATCTGAATTCCAAGGAAAAAGTTCATTTTTCCCACAAAACTCATTTCAAACTTCTACTTCATGATGCTCTCAAAGTCTTTACATATTTGGTCATTTGAAGAGCCAAATATGAAATCATCAACATAGACCTGAACGAGAAAAATGTCTTTCTCAAACTTCTTGATAAAGAGAATCTTGTTAATGGTTCCTCTAGTGTAACCATTTTTCAAGAGAAATTAAGATATAGTCTCATACTCTAGGTGTCTGGTGCAACCCATAAAGAGCTTTATCCAATTTGCACAAATAGTTAGGATGCTGTGGGTATTCAAATCCTGGAGGTTGGCACACATATACCTCCCTATCTATATTTCCATATAGAAAGGCACACTTGACATCAAGTTGATTGGCAGTAAAGTTCTTGGATGCAACATAAGGAAGGAAGATTCTAACTGCCTGAAGTCTTGCAACTGGTGCAAAGACATCAATATAATCAATTCCTTCCTCTTGGTTGTATCCTTGAATAACCAATCTAGCTTTGTTCTTGATGATCAAGCCTCTATCATCTCCCTTGTTTTTAAAAACTCATTTGGTGCCTATAGGTACTTGACCAGAAGGTAGTGGGCAAAGGTTCCAAACCTTTTGTCTCTTAAATTGAAGCAACTCTTCTTGTATTGACTCAACCCAACTACTATCCTTTAAGGCTTCTTCTACTTTCTTGGGTTCCATCTAAGACAAGAAGCATGAGTACAAGCAAACATTCCCATGATGAGTTTGTCCCCTTGTTCTCACACCACCAGAGACTTCTCCTATGATGTTCTTTGCAGGATGAGTGTTGTGATTCCTTAATCTGGGAATCACTTCCAATTGCAAAGATAGATCCAAGTTGGACATATTTTGCTCACGAACATGAACACTTGGTCCAGCTGATGTTTCAATGTCATTCAATGAGAACTGGTTGAATGAAAGAGAAACATCATCAGCATCAGTTGACTGAGAAGTAGTATTAACAGTTGACTGTTCCTTCAGAATACTACTTCCATCAGCTTGGTGTTGTATGTTATCAGCTGATGAGTTATTAGAATCACTTTGCTGATAACCTGTTGAAGCTCCACTGGTTCCTGAAATGGTCATGCTATCGAAGCTACCAATGATGGGAGCTTGGGGTTCGAAGACTCTTGGAGAACTTGGAACATGTCTGGGTAACTCAAATAGCTGGTCTTCATCAGAATCACTTTGACTACCTATTCTAGCTGAAACATTCTCACAAGATGGTTTAGAATAGTTTGGAAACAATTCTAAGTTAAAAATATGATCAGGGCCATTCCCCCTAACACAAGGAGTGTGCTCATTAATGACAATGTTGAATGATTTCTCAAATTGTTGAATTTTGATGTTATAGACTCTATAAGCAATAGAAATGGAGGAATATCCAACAAAGATAGCATCATCTGACTTCTTAGTAAATTTTTCCAAGTTGTTCTTTGTGTTAAGTATGGTACACCTGCTGCCAAAGGACCTTAGAAAGTCATTGAACGGTGGCCTCTTGTTCCATAGCTCATAAGGGGTCTTAGCATGTGGCTTGACAATGAGGACCCTGTTCTGCACATAGCATGTAGTGCTGAGTGTCTCTGCCCAAAATGTTAGAGGCAGCTTTGAATCAGCTAACATGGTCCTGGCAGCCTCAATCAGTATCCTGTTCCTCCTCTCAGCAACACCATTTTGTTGAGGAGTTCTAGGAGCACTGTATTATCTGGTAATCCCTTTTAAGTTACCAAATGAGTCAAGAAATTGATTCTTAAACTCAGTCCCTTGATCACTCCTGATTATCTTTACCTTGTGATCACCTTGATTTTAAATTTTAAGAATAAAAGATTTTAAAGTTTCAGCAGTTTTATCTTTAGTTCTTAAAAAGTATACACATGTAAATCTTGTAAAATCATCAACTATCACAAGGCAATATGATTTCCTTCCAATGGTCATTATACTTGTTGGACCAAATAAATCCATATGCAATAAGTGTAATGGGGTACTGATGGAGTTAACCTCTTTGGATTTGTGAGAGACTCTATGTTGCTTTCCTTTCAGGCAAGCCACACAATCATCACTACAGAAAAATTCCTTTTTGGGCACGCCATGTACCATGTTATTTTTAACCAATTTATTCATGGTTTTAAAATTTACATGACACATACGTTTATGCCATAAGGCAGACTTATCACCATCATCTTTGGAAAGAAAGCATGATACTTCACCCAATGGGGAAGCAATGTTCATATCCATCTTGTACATCTCCTTTCTTGGGAGATCTAAGGAGCACCAATTCTTGAGGAATTGTTATCTCAGGTTTGAGGATGATGCACTCATGTTCTGTGAAAAGCATTTGATGCTTTTGATCATAGAATTGAGAAACACTTAGGAGATTGTGCTCAAGGTTCTTAACAAAGTTCACTTTGTCGACTCTTAACAAGCCATTGGATACACTTCATCTGCCTGAAATGTATCATCTGGTCTCACTTCCAAATTGAACAGGACCTCCATCAAAATTTTGAAATTGTTAAAGTAGAGATATGTTCCCGGCCATGTGCCTGGAGCATCCACTGTCCACTATCCAGACATTATTGTTCTTGTCTTGTGAATGTCCCTTAGAGTTGTATGTTCCCGCCATGAGTGTCTGTGCAGGGGTGACTTCTTGGACCATAAAGCTCCAATCAACTTCTTGTGCCACAGTAGTAGTTTTAGTTGATTTTCTAGCTGCTTTTGGTGTGGAAGAATGTAAGGAGGCATGAGCAGATCTCGGGTTTGATTTGAGTGCTTTGCATTCCCTAGCAAAATGACCCAACTGGTTACAGTTGTAACACTTGGCCTTTGCTTTGTCAAACCCAAACTTGCTGCTTGTTGAGTTCTAAGGAAACTGCTTTCCTGTACTTTAAAGAACTTCTTTGCCCTGTAGGTTAATAGAGCCATTTGTTTGACTATGTCGATGTATTCCACCTCATCCGAGCTAAAACACTCCAGATCTTTAAAACAGAATTGAAATTCAGTAGAGTGTCCACTCCTTGAGACAAAAGCACAGTTGTCTTGAAAGGGATAGGGTTGAGATTGATGAGACCTTGGGGTTTCAGGGAATGTGATGTAAGGCCCAGAAGAGCTGGAAGGCTACTGGGAGTACGACAGGTACTGTTCAGGTTGAGGGGGGTCTTGAGCCTTTAGCAACCATGAGAGCGTTGCTAGAGGAAAGGCTTGATGATATGCTTCTTTAACAACCACTCTTGTTTTCCATCTCCGCATGGTATCCATCTAGAATACCGTATAGCCCAGTCATTGTGAGAGTGTTCAGGTTCTTTGTCCTCTTGATGGAGACATGATGGAGTGCGGATAGTATATATTTTGATAAAGATTTATTGCACAGATTCAGATTTAATTGGTTATTACTAATACAGTGTACCTGTTGTATGGTAATATAGTGTTGATAAGAACCGAGTATCAATCCGTGGAAACACCTAGCCTACTCAACAAACTTAACGATTTGACTATCAGATTTGGTTTTTGTTAAAGAAAATGATAAGTTGCATTGGAAAGGTTTTTAGGGTTGACAACAATGATAAAAATAAACTAAACTAGGATTTGAAGCGTTTGGATTTAAAACCAGGGAATAAAAGTTATCATCCTAACTAGACTCCACTTATGTAACTGTGATGAGTTGGTGGTGTGATTTAAAGATATGGATTAATGTAATTGTGTTAATGTTTATAAAGATGAGCTGGCGTGATTTCTCGTCTATCCTACTGCCGTAGTGACTTGATCCTATCAGGTTGAGTTTACTGCTCAGATCAAAGCCCTAGTAATGTAGGTAAGTCTTTTGTGACCTATTTGACATACGATTTCTGAAAACATAACATAATGTTAAAAAGAGAGTTGATCAGGTTCCTTCCTAACATACCATTAATTTTAGAAAACCGTAACAATTACTGAAGTTTCCAAACTAATAAAAGGGAGCCCGCAAATGATCAGAAAGTTAAAGTGATATGATTTCTAATAACCATTTCTAGTTCTTAGCCATGGATTTATTATGAGACCGGTTTCGCGAATGAAAGTTAATCATATGGTTTTTCAACTTTGTATGACGATCACAATCACAAACCATAAATTTATAACTTCCCGTTCAAATGTAGATGCTACCCATCAATAATTTTCCCAAGACCACCATAACATTAACACAATATTTATCACACCATTAGTTCATCACAAATTACATAAGTTTCATCCGATTAGGATGATAAAAAGAGTTTAGCTCATAATGAGCTTGAACATAACAACATATAATGAAGAAGATAAATATGTAATCATCGGTGAAATGGAACAATCAAACAGATAATTCACAATGGATGGCGTTTAGACGATCCCGAGCTTCTTCCAAGTGTTGTATGCACCTCCCGAGCCTCCAAATGACCTTGAAGTCTTGATTCCCGAGAGAGTTCTACAGAGTAACTCTCCCACCAAAGCTTTCCAAAAATGGTGAACTTAGGCTTCTATTTATAGGCTTTCCGAAGTGTTTAAGCATGGCCCTATGCTAGTAAAATGCTTATGAAAGTTGGTCGGCTCGTACATGTAGGTTGTGTCGGGCATGGCCCCGTGTTGGAGGTGGGGCATGGCCCCGTGCCTTATGGGGCACGACCCCGTCCTTATGAGGCACGGCCCTGTGTCTACTTTTATGGGACAGTACTTTTGTCCTTGTCAGATGTCCATACGAGGGTGGTTAAATTAGCACAGGGTGTGGGTTTCTGGCAAGGCAGGGCCGTGCTTAATGAGGCACGGCCCAATGCTGGACTCCAAAGCTCGGATCGCTTCAATTTCTTTAATATGCTTCTTTTGCCATCTTGCCTTTTAAACACCTGAAAACACATTTAGACCTTTTAAGTACATTTTCATCATTTTAAAAAATATTAAGGAATAATTGATGTGCTTTTTATAGGATTTTTATGTATAATGTGGAGTACATTAAACATCCCCACACTTGACATTTGCTTGCCTCAAGCAAAAATCACTTAAAATGACAATTCCACCAAAAACCAAATAAAACAAATTATAAACATGTCTTTAGAGAAAACACAAGTAAACTTATTTTCATCCAATATAAATATTTCTAACCATATAAATGATATCCCACAAGCAATAGTTAGTAAAGATTATTGTCATGCAAAATCCAACACTTCTCACAAGATGCCTCACACTCGACTCAATATATGAGTCATAATCAAGATAGTATGACTAATACACTCAATGCCTATTATGAATATGTGTGAAATCATATGCTTGTAAGAGATCAATCTCCACCTACTTCGATATTTACTTGCATAATCATTAAGGTCTTTGATGGGTTGTAATTTGGCTTGGGCTCTCGGATGGAAATTTGGAAAAGTGGCTAATGCTAATGTTGGACCAAAAGAACAATGAGCCAAGATCAGAAAATCTCTAAGTCCCACACGGTATCACAACAACTGCTGAAAGCCTCATCAGTAGTTTGACAAGTACTGAAGACTTCAACAGCTGAAGATCAAGTGCTGAAGACCTTAACAGCTGAAGAACCAAGTGCTGAAGTACAACAGCTGAAGAACACAAGTGCTGAAGCTGAAAGACCAAAGTACTGAAGTACAACAGCTGAAGAGTTCACAAGTACTGAAGATCAACAACTGATGTACAAAGTCTGAAGACAAAGACTGAAGACATCAGCTGATGATATCTACTGAAGTCATCAGCTGATGAAACGCCTGAAGGTCAAAGTCTGAAGACCAAGTACTGAAGCCTCAGTAGTTTGTCACAACTGCTGAAGAGTACTTCTTCAGTAGTTGTGATATCAGTAGTTTTATGTTTTATGTTTCAGTAGTTTTGTAAAACGACTGAAGAGCTTGTTCTTCAGTCGTTGTAGTTTCAGTAGTTTTATATTTTGTACTTAACCTGCTGATATGTTCTCAGTAGTTGTGAACATTTCAGTAGTTTGTTAAGATTTAGTTATTTCTGTATTGGATCTGCCAGTTGTCACTTTCCGTGATAACAGCAGTGACTGTTGCACTCTATATAAGGAGTGACAACCCATTGTAATCATTGAGCGATATGAGCAATTGAATGGAATGTTTGATTGATTAGAAATATTCTCCATCTATAAACATTCCTAGAAATCAGAAATTCATATTCTCTCCCTATAACCGTATGCTCCTAAACGCTTACATATATTGTTTGCTTGCTACAATTTGTCTAATTCGTTTGTGTATTCCGCTGCTTTACATTCTGATAAACATCAAACTTGTGATCACTGATCCTGTCAAATGGTATCAGAGCAGGTTAATCATTGATCGATCTAATAATTGATCATTGAAACTGCTATTCAAGATCCAAGTTTGATTGAATTAGCTTTTGTTTTTGCAAGAAACGGTTATAGAGATTGAATTTTCTGTATTTCTGCTCTTTCATCCTGAGATCTTATTCTTGGTTCTCATTGAGTTTGTTGTGGTTTGTCTAAAACTTTTTAAAACTTGAACTAAACTGTTTTTGAACTAAAAATGACCACTCCCTCCAATGATCCTCACAATACTGGTTCCTCAACCAAGCCTCCTATGCTGGTTAGGAATGAGTATAACATATGGCAAAGACGTATGCTCCATCACCTGTCTGTTAACAGCGCAGGGTGTTGGACATCAGTGGTACATGGTCCACACAAGCCTATGGTGAATAACCCGGAAACCAATCAAATGGTCCGAAGAGGAGGAGCAATATTCAGATGAGGATAAAAAGTTGCTTGAGATTGATGCAAAAGCCCATGGAATTCTGGCCATGGCTTTGCCCAATGAAATCTATTCTGGGCTAATGCATCATGAAACTGCCCATGACCTCTGGATTGCTTTGAAAGAACAATTTGGAGGAACAGATGAGGTCTTGGCAAATAATAGAGAAATTCTTGCCCAACAATATGAGACATTCTCTCATAGAAAGGGTGAGACACTGACTCAACAATATGAGCGGTTTCTCTTGTTTGATCTCTGAACTAAAAATGGTCAAACTTGAATACACCAATATTCAGATGAATAACAGATTTCTCAGATCACTGCCTGAGAGATGGGACACATATACTATTGTCCTACGCTCCAGTGCAAGTTTGGACAAACTATCTCTCACCCAACTCCATGGGAAATTGCTCACTTTTGAGAGAGAGATAGAACAGAAGAGAAAGCTGTCTTCATCTGGAAAGCTCACTGAAGACTTTATTCAAGGCAACACTGCCTTGGTGGGTCATGAGTCAGAATATGCTGCATCTGAATGCCAGTATGATGAGCATATTAATTTCTCTTCGAGCACTTCTAATTCTGCATTTGTAAGTGTTGATGGTCAGTTTACTGGAGGTAATAATGACAATTTATGTTTCATCATGGATGATCTCAAGGGGATTGCAGATGATGACTTAGAAGAGATGGATATTTTGAGCCAAATGGCCTTGATAAATATCAGATCTCAGAAGTTCTACAAAAGAACTGGAAGAAAATTCCCAGGACTCTCTGGCAAAACCAAAGTTGGTTTTGACAAGAGCAAGTTGAGATGTCACAAATGCCAACGGCTTGGACACTTTGCAAGAGAGTGTAGATCAACTGGATCAAACTCTACTGCACCCTTTGTGACTTTTCCTGGCAACAGTCAACAAAACAGAGGGCAACATCCTGTCACATCTAGTCATCATCCTCAACAACCTCCGGCATATTTTGTTCCTCAGGGTCAAATGCCTTATCAGTACCCTTGTTATTACATGCCACAGTCAAGTCAAGTTCAAGTTCCTATGACACCACAACCTCATGCATTACCAGAACCTCAGCCTTCCCATCTCATCAACAACCTTCATCTCAACAACACAGTTCTTCACCCCAGGAGTTGTTGACTGGAGCAGTTTACCAGATGACTTGTCTGGTCATGATCAACTGTTCTCAGGTGCTGGTCAACATGGTGGTGATAGTCCTTTGGGAATCTAGCTCTTATGGCTTTGGAGTCTGCTGATACTTCATCTTCCAATGCCTCTACACCTCAGGTATCACAGGTATCCTCTGAGGCAAAAGCCAAATTATGTTCTGAACAATGCATAGCAGCATTTGCTTCCATTAGAGAAGCAAATGTAGCTTTAATTAATAAGAACATTGAGCTAGAACAAGAATTTCCAAAAACAAAGCTGAGTTTGAGTTTGTGCTCAAAGATAAAAATGATGAGGTTTATAAACTGAATTGCAAAATAATTGATGAAAGGCTAGAGAAGATGTACTTTTAGAGAAGTACAAAGATCTCAAAGAAACCTTGCAGTTACCCAGGTCGAGTGTGATAGATGGGTACAATCATGCAAAGGTTTTGAAATGCTTCTTAGTAAGCAATCTGCTTCAAATGTGAAGTTTGGAATTGGTTACAATCACACTGCTCCACCTACAGATTTTACCCCAGAGCAGAGGTAGAATCTGATGGTGAGAGTGATAACCAATCCATCAAGTCATGTGATCTACCTTCTGATACAGCACAATCAGAAGTAGCAGTCAGTATCAAGTCCTCTTTGAACCTATCAGCTGATGTTGATGGTCCAAATGCTGACATTCACATGATCAATAAGTTGATCAACTCAGGAGTCAATCCTGAAGGTCCTGAAAGGACTGGAGAGCAGGATTCAACTCCTGAAGTTCAAACTTCAACTGCTGTCAGTACTGAAGAGAAGAAAACTGGCAGTAGAAAGAGTTTGAAGACTACTAAAGATGCTGTCAAGAAAGCAACCAATGCTTCCAAAGCATTGAAGAACAAGTCTTCTGTTGCTTCACCATCTTTAGTTGATGATCAACCTAAGATGAAGAAGAAACCATGTGAAGTATGTGGTTTGTTCAATCATCTTACAGATGATTGTTGGTACAAAAAGGTTCCAAACTCAAACAAAAAAGAAATTAATGAGAAAATGGTAAAAATGAAAAATGAGTTTGAGACCACATTTGTATCAGCAACATCAAATCCTGTAACCCTTAAGTCCTTAAAGCAATCCAAAAAGGAAGGAGTTAAACAGGTGACAGCTGAGGGTGCTCAAAAGAAGAAGGTGCAACATAGGACCTTATCTAACTCCACTAGCAATGTGTCTGATGAGCTGAAAGCTTTATCACAAAATCAGACACAGCTGGTGATGATGGTACAACATCTGTTGGGTAGAGTTAACCAACTAGATTCTCCTATGTTGAAACCACAGAAAAGGAGGTCTAAGCCAAAGGACTCCTCTTCTGCACCATCTTCTTCCTCTCAGGCTGTTGTTACAAATAAACATGCTAGTTTACCATCTATTGATGAGACCAGGCCCAAAACCAAAAAGGTTTGGGTCTCTAAAACTAACTGATTGTTTATTATTGCAGGGTTCTTCAACATGCCAAAATAGCATCTGGTATGTAGACAGTGGGGGATCCATGCACATGACTGGGAACATCTCTCTTCTTCATGACTACTCTCAAGGAAGAAGGGATTTGTCTCTTTTGGCAATGATGCTAGGGGTTACATCATCGGTAAGGGCTTTGTCTCCAATGGAGAAATCAAATTTGATGATGTTAATCATGTGGAAAATCTCAAGTACAACCTCTTGAGTGTCAGTCAAATGTGTGATAAAGGCCATGTTGCCCTTTTCACAAGTCAAAACTGTAGGATTCTGTCATCAAAAGTTTTGCCCTTGATTGACAAGGTATTGGATGATCACACTCTCCTGAAAGCCAACAGGACAGGAAGAGTGTATGCCTTAGATCTCTCTAAGAAGATAGATCTCAAAGGTAATCCTTGCCTATTTTCCAAAGCCTCTTTTCAAGAATCTAAACTATGGCACAGGAGGCTTGGTCATGTTAATCTCAAAAACATGAATCAGCTTAGCCACAATAGTTTAGTCAGAGGCTTACCAATAAAGGAGTTCCACTGTGATGAAACTTGCACTGCTTGTTTAAAAGGAAAACAGCACAAGGTCTCATTTCCTCCTATTGAAGTGTCCAAGTCCACTGCCTGCTTGCAATTACTGCATATGGATCTATTTGGTCCTGTGAGAGTAATGAGCATGGCAAAGAAGAAATACTGTCTGGTAATTGTGGATGATTACTCCAGATTTGTATGGACTTTCTTTCTACATTCAAAGGATGAGGCTGCTCAGAAGATTATCCACTTTGTGCTGTACATTGAGAAGCAGTATTCCCTTCCTGTCAAGTGTATCAGGAGTGATAATGGAACTGAGTTCAGAAATCATACACTTGATGACTTCTATCTCTCAAAGGGAATCAAAAGGCAGTTCAGCATTCCAAGGACTCCGGAACAAAATGGAGTAGTGGAGAGAAAGAACAGGACCCTCATTGAAGCTGCAAGGTCCATGCTGGCTGACTCAGGTTTGCCATTGACCTTTTGGGCTGAAGCTGTCAACACAGCTTGTTATGTGCAAAATAGAGTGTTAGTAAATCAGAGGTTGATGAAGACTCCATATGAAGTTCTCCATCATTTGGCTCCACTGATTTCATTTTTCAAAGCATTTGGGTGTCCCTGTTTTATTCTCAACACAAAGGATCAACTCCACAAATTTGATCCTAAGGTGGATGCAGGATACTTTGTTGGTTATTCATCTACTTGCAAAGCATACAGAGTCTTCAACTGCAGAACAAAGATGGTTGAAGAAACTCTACATGTTAAGTTTAATGAATCTCCAAAGGACAAGATTCCACAAAGTCCTGTGGAGTTATTTGATCTGGACATACTGCAATATGTTCCTTATCAAACTCCTGCTGTTGCTCCTGTCAATAGTTCACCACCTGGTGGTACTGCTGATGATGATGATGATTGCAGTACTCACCTCTTCAGGTTTAGTGATCAGCTGCCTGATTCAACTAGACCTGATGTTCCTGTAGCGCCAGTAGCACCATCCACAACAAATGCTGATGAGATTTCTTCGAATTCAACTTCCTTTGAATTACCATCCACTGATTGGTTTCAAGGAAATGATTCACCATCACCATCTGTTGCTGCTGAACCGGCTACAAACACTTGCACAGATCTCATTGTGTATCAAGATCTGAAGAATCACCCCATGTCTCAAATCATTGGTGATATCACTGCTGGAGTATCAACAAGAAGTCAATTGTCAAACTTCTGCTTCTATGCTCTCTTCATCAGTCAGCAAGAGCCAAAGAATTATCACATTGCTTTAAAGGACAATGGATGGGTTGATGCCATGCAGCTTGAGCTTCTTCAGTTCAGGAAACAGCAAGTGTGGGAACTGGTTCCTCTACCTCCAGGTAAGTGTGCAATAGGCACTAAATGGGTGTTTAGGAACAAAACTGATGAAAATGGGCTTATTGTTAAGAACAAGGCCAGACTGGTTGTTCAGGGGTTTGCACAAGAAGAAGGTATTGATTATGATGAAACCTTTGCCCCTGTAGCCAGACTGGAAGCAATTAGATTGTTTTTAGCTTATGCTGCTTATCAAAAACTTAAAGTCTTTCAAATGGATGTCAAAAGTGCATTTTTGTATGGAAAAGTTAAAGAAGAGGTTTATGTATGTCAACCTCCAGGCTTTGAGGACAACAACATCCTAATTGGGTGTATAAGCTTGATAAAGCTCTTTATGGGTTAAAACAAGCTCCCAGAGCCTGGTATGAGACATTATCAAACTTTCTTCTGGAAAACAATTTCACTAGAGCTCCATAGACAAGACTTTATTTATTAAGAAAGCTGGGCAGCATAATCTACTTGTTCAAATTTATGTAGATGATATTATTTTTGCATCCTCTGATCCAAAGTTGTGTGATGCCTTTACAAAGTTGATGCAACAGAAGTTTGAAATGAGTGCCATGGGAGAATTACAGTTCTTTCTGGGGTTGCAAATCAAACAAAAGGCTGATGGAATTTTTATTCATCAATCCAAATATAAAAAGATCTTTTGCAAAAGTTTGATTTACAAAACTGTAAGCCCTGTTCTACTCCCATGAGCAGCACCACACAACTGGACTCAGATCAGAAAGGTAAAGTGGTTGATGAAACACTTTACAGATGTATGATTGGGTCCTTGATGTATTTAACAGCTTCTAGACCAGATATTATGTTTGCTACATGTGTTTGTGCTAGATTTCAGGCTGCACCTAAAGAGTCTCATCTGATTGCAGTCAAGAGGATCTTTAGATATCTGCAAGGCACTCCATCTCTAGGTTTATGGTATTCTACCAACCATTCTGGTAAATTAGTTGCTTTTTCTGACAGTGACTATGCAGGGTGTAAGTTGACCAGGAAATCAACTTCTGGTGGATGCCAATTCCTAGGCAACTGCTTAATTTCTTGGCAGAGCAAGAAACAGACCTCAGTTGCTACATCCACTGCGGAAGCAGAGTACATTGCTGCTGCAAGCTGTACATCTCAGGTACTCTGGCTTCAAAACCAACTTTTGGATTATGGCATTACAGAGACTAAGACTCCATTGTTAATGGATAGTGCTTCAGCTCTTTGCATTGTCAAAAATCCAGTCCAGCACTCTAGGACCAAACATATAGAGATCAGACATCATTTTATAAGGATGTTTTGAAAAAGGTCTGATTGATCCTAAGTTTGTGCCCAGTGCTGATGAGCTTGCAGACATTTTTACTAAGCCTTTGGATAGTTCAACTTTCCAAAACCTGGTGTTAAGGCTTGGTATGCTGCAGCTAGAATAGGTGACAACTACTGATGATCTCAGTAATTCATATTGATGATCATGAGTGCCTGTCACATATAAGTACTGATGAGCTCTTTTAACCTCAGTACTTTTTATAACTACTGAAGGCTAAAAGTTCTCACAAGTACTGAAGTACTTCATCTGCTCTAAACTACTGAAGTAGTTACAACTACTGATGTAGTCATAACTACTGAAATCAGTAAAAACAGATAAGTACTGATGTCCTATGAAACAACTGAAATCAGCCATAAAGACTGATGAATGTGTTGAGGATAGTTTGAAACAGCTGAAAAGCTAAGAATTGACGAAAACAGCTGAAGAGAATTTCCTTCAGTCGTTTGTACCACTGCTGTTTCATTTTAAACAACTGAAGCAAAACCACGTCTTCAGTAGTTTTATAACTACTGATGACCAATACCAAGTCTTCAGTTGTTTACAACAGCTGATGACAAAACCACTGTCTTCAGTAGTTTCATAACTACTGATGACAAACACCATGTCCTCAGTTGTTTCAAACACCTGAAGTCAAAACCACGGTCTTCAGTAGTTTTCTAAACTACTGATGCCTAACACCGCGACTTCAGCTGTTTCAACGTCTGAAAGGATAATACCATGTCAACGGTCGTTTAAAACTACTGATGACTAACACCACATCCTTCAGTCATTTCCTCACCCGTACCCTATATATACCCTAACCTGAGCTCTCCATACTTCATCTTCTTCAAACCTAACGTTCCTCTCCAACAAATTTCCATGGCGTCTTTGCAAATTAAACCGCGACACAACTGTGTTGCCTACCTCACAAAATCGCCGATCTGGACTAAGTTCGATAATGCTATCGATTCATGGTCAGTCCCAATACAACAAGGCATTCCTTCTGAACCCCGTTTTACATGCCGAATCCTTGAACCAATTTTGGATGAACGTTAATGTTACTACTGAGGAGAGCAACACACTATCCCTCCGGTCAGTCGTCAACAACAACGAAGTAGTGATTACTCCTGCAACAATCCGTAAAATTCTTCAACTGAGTGATGCTACCTCTCCTGCTGGATATCCGAAGGGCTCTATAGATCTCTCATTTGCTCGCATGGATATCAAGGTGATCTCAGTGCCACCACCATCATGAAGAAACATTTTAATGACGCTGAGCGCCTGATCTTTCACATGGTCAATGTATGTTTGGCCCCTAAGACATCGTCTTGGGATCAAATGTCCACCAAATGGCAGCAGGTATTGTATTCTATCCTTGAGCAACAACCACTGAACTTTTCCGAATTAATATTTTCAGAGCTCAAAGATATGGCTCAAAAATTAACTGCCAACCGTTGGATACTCTATCCACGGTTCATCATGGCCATTATAATAGACCAGCTTAATGCTGAGGGACTTGTTGGCGTGGGAGTCCCTGCTACGGCTGTTTTGCCCGAAGTATACTCCCGCACAACTCCGACCGGACACTCAAACTGGCTGCCAAGCTGCGAAAACCCACGCAGCTGGAACCCACAGCCACCACCTCCAATCCAATGTCCCCACCAAACCCACCAAAAAGAAACCCAAAAAGGCTACTCAGGGAATTGAGTCCCCTGAGGATGCTCCTGCACAACAAACGCAGGATATATCCACTAGTCCAAACCCCCTAGTGGATACAATGACTCCTCCAGCTACAGCCGCTCAGGCTTCCTCTCAACAGGAGCCTGCAGCAACCCAGGGGCACCTACTTATCTGGGATCTTCCTCACTTGAGGAGATTGCCATTGAAGAGCACCATCCACCCCAGGTGCACACTGCTTCTTCCCCTGTACCCCAACCAACCGCCCCTCACAGCCCAACTTTAATAGTTGCACAAGTGCTGACTCAATTGCACTCCTCACCCCCCCCCAGAAACCACTTACCACTGGGAATACCTCTACAATTGAGGGGGAGGAATACAGTGCACCTGAGAACCCACAGCACAGGGTTTAACTGTTCTATCTCCTGGTGTTGATATGGAGATAGAACTTCTGGTGAGGCTGCCACTCTTCTGAATCAGCAAATGATCAGACTGAGGTTGGTAACATAACTAAGACCTCACCAGAGGCAACAGCCGATGAAGGACAACGTCCTGAGGCTGGAAGTCCCCAGTTCCAAGACAAAGGGGCACATGCTACATCTGGTCTACACCCAGAGCATGTATATCCTGCTACAAGCAGGAGGTCAGGTGATTCAGCATATGCTGATGATGACCTGGGCTTCTTCTATGATGTTCTTGCCCAGAACACGATCCTAGAGGAGGAAGTCAGTAGACTGCAAAACCTACTTGACAACTCTCTCAAGGAGTAAGACCATCTGCCACCACATCAACCCAACAGATGGCACCTTCCTCTGAAGGTCTCCTAAACACACAACCACTCACAAAATCTCAGCCACCTGCCTCTGTTTCTGGCACCATTCCTCAGGGACAGAACCCCCCTGAGCAACTGGCTGCTATCCTTCAAAATCCCCTATCTCTCATCACCCCACAGCTAACTGAATTGGTGATCAAAACTGTTGATGAGAGACTTTCTTCTGTCTTACAACCCATGGTGGAGAATGTTCTGAGCAAACAACTTTCTGCTACTCAATTCCCTGCAACCAATGCACCAAAAAGGGGGAGAGTTCAGCAGTGAAAGGTAAAAGAAGAGGAAAGAGAAGGAGAAAGAAACAGAAGAGACAGTAGTGGAACTGAGGAGTTGTTGAGGAGACTGAGAAAGAGAAGGAGGAGGCTACCATGGAGAAAGTGACTGAAAGTTCAAAAGACTTTCATGTCACATACAAGAAAAAGAAGAAGGATGAAAAAGAGAAAGCCTTGGAGCTGATGGTGAAAGAGGCTGATGCCGAACACAGCAGATCAATGGATAACATCATTGATCAGTTGTTTAGGCAAGGCCATGACACTGAAAAACTTGATTCTGAGATCAGAAGACTAGAGATTGAAGAAATCCAATCAAGATGGTCAAGTTATGATGTGTCAGAAAGAGAAAGGCTGGAGATCATGATCAGATTTATAGCAAAACATCTTGGAAGATCATTGATCGAGATCAAAGCTTGGTCCAGGGACAGTATCTTGGCAATAACCACCAAGATCTGTTCGTCTGAAGAATATACAAAAGTTTAATTGTTGAAGTTTTAAATGAAGCTGGTGCTGGGAGCAGGACTGAACTAGCCAAACAGTCAAAAGCCAAACTCACATCCAAAATGCTAGAACAGCCTGTCAACATTCCCACATCAAAACTACCAAAACCACAACCCACAAAACCAATTCCCTCACCCTCTAAACCAACAGCCGATGATGCACCCAAGAAGAAGAAGAGAAGGGTGTTGAGGCTAGAAGAAGTAGAAGAAGAGGATGAAGATGATAGTCTGCCACTCTCTGCTGTTCTGAAGCTACCAAAGCCCCAGAGTCAATCCATGATCACACCCGACTCTCAAAGGGAAATGGTCAGAGTAAAGATAGAAGAAGAAGAACAGCAGAAACAGCACGATGAGCAACTGTTGAAGATGGTTGACAAGGAATTTCCTCAGTCATCATCTATTCAAGCCATGAAAGGGCATGCTCAAAGGCTGTACACTCTCAGACACACCTTTCAGTATCAGAGGGAGAGAGTGAGAGTATGGCCAGACCCCAGGGTGAGTTCTAGAATCCATAAAAGAACTATCCCACACAGATACAACGGCCAAGTACGAAAAACAATAGAATCTACCATCATGCTGGCTGTTGTAGTCTCACCCTGGGAAATCATTGATGAATTCAAGAAAGCTCACCAAGCAAAGAAGACACCTCAAGCCTTACTAGAAAACAATGATTAAGAAGGGGTTGTTATACAAAAAGCTTGAAGACATCCAAAAGAATGAGCTCCAGTTACTCCTTGAAGGCAACCATCCGGATGAATTTGTATACAGGGAGGTAACTACGGTGGAGTGAAAAATGGCAGGACCATGAAGTACTTATCAGAGTACTATGGTCCAGAGTTCTTCTTCGAAGGAGGAGCTGAAGAACTCTCTCAAGAGGAACAAATTGTTCTCCTTGAGGCCTATGTCCGTGAGTCATACAGACTCATTATGGGGAAGTGAATCTCATGAATGGGATAACAACTCTGTGTCCAGTTCCCCAAAACAGAGTTCCCATTCATACTCTGCCAAACAAATATTTGAGGTTCTTCCCAGGCCGGAGCGTACATGGGTCATCTTCTCTACTGATCAAGAAGGAAAAAGACCAACATTTTTGCCATCAATAAGTGGGAGTTTAAATAAGTTAGAGGTTTTGGCTGCATTGGTTCAGGGGGAGTTTGTTGGACCAAAAGAACCAATGAGCCAAGATCAGAAAATCTCTAAGTCCCACACGGTATCACAACAACTGCTGAAAGCCTCATCAGTAGTTTAACAAGTACTGAAGACTTCAACAGCTGAAGATCAAGTGCTGAAGACCTTAACAGCTGAAACCAAAGTGCTGAAGTACAACAGCTGAAGAACACAAGTGCTGAAGCTGAAAGACCAAACGTACAAAACTGAAGCAGCTGAAGAGTTCACAAGTACTGAAGATCAACAACTGATGTACAAAGTCTGAAGACAAAGACTGAAGACATCAGCTGATGATATCTACTGAAGTCATCAGCTGATGAAACGCCTGAAGGTCAAAGTCTGAAGACCAAGTACTGAAGCCTCAGTAGTTTGTCACAACTGCTGAAGAGTACTTCTTCAGTAGTTGTGATATCAGTAGTTTTTGTTTTATGTTTCAGTAGTTTTGTAAAACGACTGAAGAGCTTGTTCTTCAGTCGTTGTAGTTTCAGTAGTTTTATATTTTGTCTTAACCTGCTGATATGTTCTCAGTAGTTGTGAACATTTCAGTAGTTTGTTAAGATTTATTTATTTCTGTATTGGATCTGCCAGTTGTCACTTCCGTGATAACAGCAGTGACTGTTGCACTCTATATAAGGAGTGACAACCCATTGTAATCATTGAGCGATATGAGCAATTGAATGGAATGTTTGATTGATTAGAATATTCTCCATCTATAAACATTCCTAGAAATCAGAAATTCATATTCTCTCCCTATAACCGTATGCTATCTTAACGCTTACATATATGTTTGCTTGCTACAATTTGTCTAATTCGTTTGTGTATTCCGCTGCTTACATTCTGATAAACATCAACTTGTTGGGATCACTGATCCTGTCAGCTAAAGATGACGTCTGGCTTATTTTTCCAACATAAACTACAAGAAATCAATAAAGGTTCCCTATAAAACTTCAAGCTAGCAGGGATATGCTAGCTTGAGGACTCGTTAAGGTCAGATTTTCAAGACCGTATTTTGCTTTCAAGAACCGTACTTCATCTTTTACCCGAAGATACCCAATTTCCTTTCTTAAGGATCGTTCGGCTTGAAGCCTAATAGCACCCATCGGATTAGTTCTGTTACTCGTATTGAGATTCATTTGATTCTTTTTTTGCATTTCATTATCATGACCAATCTCCAAGTTCCATAATTCGGGATCTTTCATATCTTTTTTCCCATCTCTTTATAGCACTTTTTGAAATCCCACAAAATGGCGGACTTGTTCTTTTTTCACCATTTCTTTCTTGCGTCAAATGTGAGATTGAAAATTTTTCGCGGATTTCCAGGGGAAGTCCCGGTTTTGCGTGATGAAGACAACAAAGCAAATTGAAATCAAAGAATGCATTCCAGTTCTTTAAGGTCTACCGGTAAAAGACCAACTTTTTTTTATTTAATTTTTTTTATAGCGAAAAACGTGTCTTTAACGAAAACGGGTTTTGTTGAAGGCTTTTTGGTTCAGGTGATTGAAAGATAAAAACGTTTAAGCTCAGCAGGGCTCACTAGGGTTGACGTTCGGGTAAGGAAAATTAAAGACAATGGTTGGGGCTTGAATGGTTAAGGTTTCCTAGCGCCTAACTCATTTTTATGCAGCAAATACTAATTAAGGTCTTGAAATGTATACCCAAGCAAGTTCAAATCACACGTATCATATGGCACCCACAATTAAATCTAGAATGAAAGTAGAATTGCAATTTGCAAAAGCTTGTTTAAGGCTCAAAAATAAACTCACATACGGATGGAATTGGGTAAAATTGTTTCATTTTACATGATTAAATATTTTACTATATTATTGCTTTTATTTTATTTGCACATCATGAATTTACTTATTTATTTTCCTAAAACGTATATTTATAATTTGATTTATCAAAAATTATATTAAATTTTTGGTTTCTTGTCACAAAATTACTTGGTAAGTGATCTTTTCTTAAAAGTTTTAAATTTGGACCTTTTTAGTAAAGTCAAATGCATTACTCACATCCCACACTTAAAATTCATATTATCCTCAATGTGATTACATATTCAAGATCGAAGAAGGGTAATGAAATAACTCCCTAAAAATGATGAACTTTTCACTTGTGATTGGTTGCCCTCGCGTTGTTAGAATCCTCGGTATCACCTAAAATGTCACCAATTTATTAAAAGTATTAAAATCCTAAAATCACAAAATAAAAACAAAACGACATAAATAAAAGATAGATTGGCACGAAACAACTGTGCCGGGGCCCCGAAAATGATACGGTTTTCAAGGGCTTTGTGGTGGGATATCCCCCCTCTCATGGTACATTCGGTTCCTGATGTACGTGACATCATTGGTCAGGTCATCGACTCGGGAATATAGATTTTCGACTCGGTTGAAGGATCAATGGGCATATTCAAATGATCGCCTTGCATGGTCGCTGGTGGTTTGGATTGACTCATAAAGGTCTAACATGGTTGGGAATTCTCTTATACGTGAACTTGAAGATCCAGCTCCGGCTCCTTCCGGCTGTATCAGCATATCGAGGTCCATGATTATTTCTTCGGGAAGCGCTGGATCCCAGATTTGTCCCTTCTTATCCATGAATCTTGGCTGCCCATTTGATAGGCTTGTCACCATGTACATAGCTGTGCAAATTCTCAAGTCTAACAATCCCGGCATCACTCCTACGGTTCCCTCAGTGTGATAACCATAGCTCTCGTATAAGTTCAGAATCCAGCTTCCTCCAAACATGGGTGATGGAGCATTACAATCGTATTCCTGGCAAAAAGATTACAAAACAAATACCTAATATTACATGGAAACTGATTAACCATACAATATAAAATGAACAAGTCCCTCAGATTAACAACTCCCTCGCTTTGACCACGAGCTGTTATGGAATGACTAAGTAACCGATGAATGTATCGCAGCAGCGGGTCTCGTATCTGACTGCTTTTTGTTTTACTCGAGTTGAACCCTCCGGTTCCAATCCGCTCCCAAAATGCTTTCCTCATTGCACCACTTTCCGCGTCTTTACTTTCCTCGTCCGGGAAGGTATGGTACGCCGACATTCCAGATATTTCGTCTTCCTCCATTCCTTGTTCCGTGTAGATCCCGAGATAGACACCGAACAAGGCAATGGATGTTTTGTGCCAATGTCCAGCATGTCTGAATGAAACTGCATTATTATCCCAAGAATCAGAGTCTTTCATGCTAAATTTGAAAGATGCTAAAAATTCAAGAGTTAGTTCATAAACAGAAGGTCTATTTTGTGAGAAGAAACACTTCCACTAGACACTCAATAATGTATTGTATCTTTCTAGCTGTCCGACTGCCGCTAGTGTTTCTTCATCTGCTTGTAAGTGGGATCTTTCGACCCTTGTAGCAGTCTTTGAAGTCTATCATGACACCATCTCTCGCAGCTCCCTTCAAATTGTAAGTAGGGATGATCCATGATCCTGAAATTTTAAAAATAAGTTAATCTAGACAAGACAAATTTCATGAGAAGTTTTATGATGTTAGTGAAAATCATGTGTTTTTCAAGACATAACATCATAATGATTCAACTCATGTTCAAAAATAGGTAAAAAAGTTTATCCAAGGAAAAAAATTGTTGAACATGGGGGTGCGTTTTGTGAAACGTGGGGGTGCGGTTAACATGATAAGGCATGGAATCTTGACTCGAGCATGCGTGGTTGTGTTTGTAAATCGTTGATTAAGCATGGGTTTAACATTTTCTTGCTTTAAAAATCAAAGATTATACGTTTAACATTTTAATCATTTGTTAATAATTCAAGATACCCAAAATATATTTTATATTTAATACCACTTGGGAACTCTTGAACATGATTAACAAATATTTCACCACGAATTATGAAGATAGTCTTGTTAACAATAAAAGAAAACAAACTAATTAACTAACTAAACAAACTAATAACTAACAAAACATACTAATTAACACTAATCTACTTACAAGAAAAAACATGAACAAATAGGTTGAAAGCATTCATCATTCCATAAAACATTTAAGAACAAGTCTTTACACATAATTGCTAGGATTTTGGTTGTTTAGAGACCTAATCACCTAACTACATGTAAATGAATTTCATAATCAAAGGAATTAGAATACTAGCCTCTTGATCAAATACTCTTGAAAGAACTCTAGAAAAGATGAAAGAAAAATGGAAAACAAGGTGGAAATGAAAGTGGATACGACTTTGTAGGCAATTGAGGTCGGTATTTATCATGCAAAATTGAAGAGGAACAAGACAAAAGGCTGAAATATGTCAGCTTGTGTCATTTTTTTTCGAACACGGGGGCGTGCCTCCTTAAGCATGGGGCCGTGTTCATGTGTTGTTGTTTGGTTTCAGTCTTTTGTTGTTCCATTTTTTAGTTTCGCACATTATGTAATTTTCCCGGTTAAGTTTTATCACTTCCAAATCATCAAAAAAAAACAAAAATAGTCCTAGAGTTAAATAACACAAGCCACATTGAAAATTACATTTCCTAGGGTCCTACGGTTACACGATACGTTAAAAGCCGAAAGTCTAAAACAGCAAAACCAGAATCTTTAACGCGCAATGACGCACTTAGCACATCACGAAATGTTTCTAAAAGAAACCTTCACACATTTCGTGTGGAAGGTTCGGGATGGGATAGTGAGAAGTGCGGTTGCTCAATTCCGCAAGCTGCCGATTAATGGAAATGAGTTCCTTGCTCATCTGTTGAACTTTTTAGATAAGTTTAGCTAAGCGTTGGGATGCAGGGAGGTTCATTTCAGTCAGTTGCTTGATTAGTTCATGTAGCTTGAAGAAATATTCTTGAGTCGTTAGCTCTCGTGTTTCAGAACGCGGTTTCTTCACACGATTCCAGTTGGAACTTCCGTGACTTGATTCTTTCATTTTCCAGATGTTTTTAAACCGGAGTGAGTGTGATGAAAGAATGGAACAAGTGTAGTATTTATATACACATCGTGGATATTGAACATGGGGGTGTGCTTCTTGTCAGAATTCGTCTTAAATTCGACCTGCGATGTTCCAGAGTCGTCAGCGAAGATCGTGGAAAAATTTTTGTTAGAGACATGGGGAGTGCTTGATGAGGCACAGCCTCGTGCTTGTGCTTGTGAAGTCTTAAAAATTGTTAAAAAGTAAGAAAATTTTATGTACAGGTGCCGCGTTTAAGTTTCGGGTCTTCAGCATGAACCTTCCCCACACTTAGTTTTCGTCGGGGCGGAGGTGTAATTCCTCTGAAGGAATATTGGTTGGTCCATCGTTATACGGTTTCAAACGATGACCATTACTTTGAAACTTAAACCTGCGTGGTTATAAATTTCAATGGCCCATTCAGAAACACGTTCTTGATTGTATAAGGTCCAGACCAATGTGATTTCAGCTTTCCGGGAAACAAACGTAAATGATAGTTGTACAGTAAGACACATTCTCCCACATGAAATTGTTTTTTGTTCTTTAATCAAGCGTCATGGAATTTCTTTGTCTTTTCTTTGTAAACCCTAGCGTTTTTGTACGCTTGTTCCCTCATTTCCTCCAATTGTGAATTTGTAGGAATCGATTCTTTCCTGCAAGGTCTTGGTCTAGGTTTGCTACTTTAAGTGCCCAAAAGGCCTTGTGCTCTAGTTCCACAGGTAGATGACACGACTTCTCATAAACTAGTTTAAATGGTGTTGTGCCGATGGGAGTCTTATAGGCTGTTCGAAAAGCCCATAATGCATCATCTAATTTTGTAGACCAATCCTTGTCATTTTGAGCTACAGTTTTCTCAAGGATTCGTTTGATGCCTCGATTAGTGACTTTGGCTTGCCCATTCGGTTGTGGATGGTAAGCAGTTGTAAAGCAATGGTGAACTCCATAACGTGCCATTGCTCGTTCAAGCTGATTGTTACAGAAATGAGTTCCTCGGTGACTAATTAGAGCTTTGGGGGCACCAAAACAAGATAATAGTTTCTTGAGGAATTTGACAACGTTTCTGGCATCATTAGTAGGCAGGGCTTGAGCTTCAGCCCATTTTGAAACGTAATCAACTGCTACTAAGATGTAAGGATTGCCAAATGACACCGGGAATGGCCCCATGAAATCAATACCTTGTATATTAAATATCTCGCATACTTGAACCAGTTTTTGAGGCATCTCATCCCATGTTGAGATATCGGTTGCTCTTTGACATGCATCACAGGTGCATACTATGTTATGAGCATCTTTGAAGATCGTGGGCCAGTAAAATCCAGAGTCAAATACTTTCTTAGCTGTTAAGGTTGCTCCATGGTGTCCTCCTATGTGTCCTTCGTGACTCTGCCTTAGAATTTGTTCTGCTTCACTTCCGTATACGCATCTTCGAATGAGTTAGTCTGCACCGATTCTGAAGAGATACGGATCCTCCTAATAGTAATGTTTGATATAACTAAAGAACTTCTTCTTTTGCTGATAAGTCATTCCTTTGAGAAGGATTCCGCTTGCTAAGTATTTTGCAAATCGGCGAACCAAGGATGTTCATCGATTGAGGATTGAATGTGCATAAGGAATTCGTGACGAAAATTGTCATTTATTATGGCTTCCTCAGCTTGTCAAGGACTTGAATCCTCAAGACGCGAGAGATGATCAGCCGCTAGATTTTCTACTCCCTTCTTATCACGAATTTTGATGTCAAATTCTTGAAATAGAAGAATCCAACGAATCAATCTCGGCTTTGCATCTTCTTTGTTGAACAAATAATGAAGGGCTGCATGATCGGTGTAAACAATTGTTTCTGAAAGGATGAGATACGAGCGGAATTTGTCAAATGCGAAAACTACCGCAAGAAGTTATTTTTCGGTGGTGGTGTAGTTTTCTTGTGCATCGTTTAGCATTTTGCTCACATAATGAATTGGGTGAAATTGCTTATCTTTCCCTTTTCCTAATACGGCTCCTACGCGAAATCACTTGCGTCGCACATGAGTTCAAATGGTAGCGTCCAATCTGGGGAAACCATGATTGGAGCAGTTACCTGTCTATCCTTGAGCAATTTGAATGCACTAATGCATTCATCATAAAATACGAATTGCGCGTCTTTCTCAAGAAGTTGAGTCATTCGTAGAGCGATTTTTGAGAAATCTTTGATGAAACGACGGTAGAATCCTGCATGTCCTAGTAAACTTCTGATGTCTTTCACGATTGTGGGATGCGAAAGTTTAGAAATAGTGTTGACTTTGGCTTGATCAACTTCAAGCCCTACTCGAGAAATTTCGTGTCCTAACACTATTCCTTCCGTAACCATTAAATGGCACTTTTCCCAATTTAAAACAAGGTTAGAATCTTCACATCTAACCAGCATCTTTTCCAGATTTTCAAAACATTGCTCAAATGAGTTTCCAAAGATGGAGAAATCATCCATGAAAACTTCCATTGAGTGTTCAATCATGTCATGAAAAATTGCTACCATGCATTTTTGAAATGTAGCAGGCGCATTACACAATCCAAAGGGCATTTGCCGATAAGAAAATGTGCCATATGGATAGGTGAATGTTGTCATCTCTTGATCTTCAGGAGCAATAGGAATTTGAAAATAACCTGAGAAACCGTCCAGGACACAATAGAACATTTTTCCAGATAATCTCTCAAGCATTTGGTCGATGAAAGGAAGTGGGAAGTGATCTTTCCTTATGGCGTCATTGAGTTTGCGATAGTCAATGCAAAATCTCCATCCTGTAACCGTATGAGTGGGAATAAGCTCATTCTTCTCGTTAGTTACAACAGTCATTCCTCTTTTCTTTGGAACAACTTGGACGGGACTGACCCAAGGCGAATCAGAAATAGGGTAAATCAACCGGCATCTAGCAGTTTGATTACTTCTTTCTTCACCACCTCTTGCATGCTCGGGTTTAAACGTCTTTGAGGTTGAATAATGGATTTGAAGTTCTCCTCCATCAATATTTTATGAGTGCAAAAGGATGGATTGATTCCCTTGATGTCCATGATTTTTCATGCAATTGCTCGTTTGTGTGCCTTAAGCACATTGAGCAACTTGTTCTTCTCATCAATTGATAAGGCGGATGAGATTGTGACAAGAAGTTAAGATGTGTTTTCAAGAAAAGCGTATTCGAGATGAGATAGAAGTTCTTTGAGCTCTAAAACTGGAGGGTCTTCATAGAAGGTTTGGCTTTTGGTTCTAGGTCTTTCTTAATGATCTCAAATGCTTCTTGATGAAATGATGTTTCATCAACTTCAAGTTCTTGAATGATTTGGTTCTCACAGATGGGTTCGGTGATTTGGACTTCTATTAATTAAGTGTTGCAAGCTTCATTTTGAAGGGTTTTCTTCTAATGACAGCTTATGATCGAATTGCAAGAATCAACGTAATAGAGTGAGTCATCATGATGTTGAGGATGTTTCATGGATTGGCCTATATCGAAAGTTACTTCCTCCTCGTCTACTCTAAGCGTGAGTTTGCCTGTACAAACATCAATGAGGGCTCGAGCAGTCGCTAAGAAAGGTCGACCTAGGATAAGAGGAACATTTTTGTCCTCATCCATGTCAAGGATCACAAAATCAATGGGAAATACGAATTTGTCAATTTTAACTAAGAGATATTCAACGATGCCCCTCAGATATTTGACAAAATGGTCAGCTAACTCGATGCTCATACGGGTAGGTCTAGGTTCACCTAGGTTTAATTTTTCAAAAACCGCATAAGGCATAAGGTTAATGTTTGCACCTAAATCAGTTAACGCATTACTGACAGAAAGATTTCCTATTAGGCAAGGTATGGTGAAATTTCTTGGATCAGTCATCTTTTGAGGTAGTTTGTTTTGAAGAACTATAGAGCATTCCTCATTCAAAACTACGTGTGATAACTCTTCCAGCTTCTTTTTGTTTGACAAGACACCTTTTAGAAACTTAGTGTAGTTTGGCATTTGTGCTAAGGCCTCCACCAAGGGCAGATTAATGTGGAGTTGCTTGAACAACCCAAGGAATTTGCCATATTGTGCCTCCATTCTTTGTTGTCTCAAACGACCTGGATATGGAGGTGGTGGAACATAAGGTGGTGGTGGAATGTATTTCTTTGCTGGTTCTTCAATAACAACAGGTTGCTTTTGCTTATTATTTGCATTACTTGGATTTTCAGTTTCTACTTCTTCAAGGATGGGTTGTAGTGCGAGTGCATCACCTTGAGTGGTTTTGCCACTCCTGGTGGTGATGGCTTTAACTTGAGCATTAGGGTTTGTCACAGTGTTGCTGGGCAAAGCTCCTTTAGGTCTTTCAGATAGTTTTTGTGCTATTTGACCTACTTGGTGCTCTATGGTCTATAATGATGCTTTGTTGCTTTTGATGTCAGCTTCATTTTTTTGGGACCTCTCTTCATTTCTTCGATCAGCTTTCCGGATGTACTCATCTGTGGCTTGTGTGGTTAACAACAATTGCTACAATAAGTCTTCTATTGATGATGCTCCACGGCCTTGGTTACCACTGCTAGGACCTTGGTATGGTGCTTTTTGTTGTTGGTAAGGTGGCCTTCGATTGAATCCAGATGATTGTTGGTTATTGCCAACATCTCTGTAATTCAAGTTGCTTCCCCAGTTTGAATTGTATGAGTTGTTTGGGCCTCCTACGTAGTCAACATCTTGAACTACCATAATGCCTTGTGGGCATTCGTTGGCCTTGTGTGAACTTCCACATGTGTTGCATCGCGTTGGAGTTTTCTTCAGCTTACTTTGCAATTGTTGAATTTTTTGGTTAGAGCTTCTAATTGGGCTGCATATAGGGTTTCAGAGTCTACTTGATGAATACCTTTAGAACTGGGTTTGGTTCTTAAGGGATTGTAAGCAAAGCTCTTCTTAGCTGCTCTTTCTAAGACTTGGTATGCTTCTATTGGTGTGACACTTCCAAAATCTCCTCCCGCACTTTGGTTTACCGCTTGCTTGTGGGCTCCGCTGATTGCATCATAAAAGGTTTGACACTGCAGCCACAGATCTAGTCTGTGATGTGGGCATCTCCGAAGGAGAATTTTATATCTCTCCCATGCTGCGTGTAATGATTCATCATCGTCTTGGTGAAAACTTGTGATGCTGTTTCTTAGTTTGGCAGTGCGATCGGGTGGAAAGTATTTCAAAAGGAATTGTTCAGCCATTTCCGCCCATGTGGTGATGGAACCAGGAAGAAGTGAATCAATCCAATCGATGGCTCGGCCTCGAAGTGAAAAATGGAAAAAGTCTTAGTCGAATGGCGTCGTCTTATTGATTTTGAAGGTTGCACAGATACGAAGGAATCGTGAGATGTGAGCATTAGGATCTTCGTCTTGTAACCCATGGAACTGAACAGATTTTTCTACGAGTTGGATAATACTAGACTTAATCTCGAAATTGTTGGCCGCTATTGCTGGTTGGACAACACTAGACTCATAACCATCTATTGACGGTGTGGCATAGTGTGTCATCTTCATTTCCTCATCTTGGTTAGCCATGTCTTCTTTGGATGGTGTACCTTCCAAAATGTCTTCTTCAATAACTGGTGCTACTTGTTGTGATCTTTTTCGCAATCTTTGACGAAAAATTCGTTCAGGTTCCGGAAGAGGCGGAACAAGTCAGAACTAGACGAGTCGGACATACACCAACTTAAAGAAGCATAAACTAACTAAAGCTTAAAATGAATCAGGCAAAAATAACTAAACTAACTAAGGCAATGTTGGACCAAAAGAACCAATGAGCCTGATCAGAGAAACCTCTAAGTCCCACAAGACATCACAACAGTTGAAGAAGACCTGATCAGCTGTTCTACAAAGTCTGAAGAATACAACTGCTGAAGTACGTCTGAAGTACTGAAGACAAAGACTGAGACAACAGCTGAAGATCTAAAGTATGAAGACTTCATCAAGTACTGAAGACAAAGACTGAAGATCAACAGCTGAAAGAAAAAGTCTGATGTTCAAGTACTGAAGACATCAGCTGATGTTAACAGCTGATGACAACAGCTGAAGAGGGCTTCTTCAGTTGTTGTGATGGTTTTTCTTCTTCAGTAGTTTTCTTTTCTTTTCAGTAGTTTGTCTATTTATCTTTTCAGTACTTGTAAAATTGAAGAGGTTGTTCTTCAGTTGTTGTAGTGTCAGTAGTTTTATGTTTTTCAGTAGTTGTAAATAAGATGTTTAACACTTAGGAACATTTGTAAGAAGATGTCAGTTGTTGACATCTTCAGTAGTTGTTAAACATCAGTAGTTATCAAACGGTTACATGTCACTTTCAAGTGACATCAGCCTACGTCACTCTTTCCTTTATAAGGAAGGATGACTCACCTGTAATCGTGCCTTTGAGGCCGACAATCTTAATGCAATATTCCTTTTGTCGGATATTTCTCTCTCTATAACAAATTCTTTATCGTTTTATATCAATGTTCTTGTTTGAATTTGTCTAATTCTGAGCTATTCCGCTGCTATATCTGTTAAATCGATTAAACCAAGGGCTGAGATTCCAACAAATGGTATCAGAGCAGGTTAATCATTGATCGATCTAACAATTGATCATTAAAACTGTTCAATCGCTCTAAGTTTAATTGAATTAGCAAATTCGCAAGGATCTGTTATAGAGATTGAGAGTGTATCGCTTCTGGCCGCTTTATTTGAGGTTCTGTGTGGTTTTGAGCTAAATTATTGTGATTTTACTTGAATCTGTCTGATTTTCACAATGACTACTTCTTCGAATGATCCTTTCAATACTGGATCCTCTACCAAGCCTCCGATCTTGGTGAGGAATGAGTATAACATTTGGCAGAGAAGATTGCTCCATCACCTGTCTGTCAATAGCTCAGGGTGTTGGACATCTGTGGTACATGGACCACATAAGCCAATGGTGAATGATCCGGAAACAAACCAGTTGGTTCCAAAGAAGAAGGAGCAATACTCCGATGAGGACAAGAAGTTGTTTGAAATCGATGCAAAAGCCCATGGAATATTGGCTATGGCTATTCCTAATGAGATTTACTCTGGGCTTCTGCATTGTGAGTCTGCTCATGACCTCTGGAATGCCATCAAAGAACAATTTGGTTGTACTGATGAGGTTTTAGCAAACAACAGGGAAATCCTCGCCCAACAATATGAGACTTTCTCTCATAGAAAGGTGGGACTCTGACTCAACAATTTGAGCGGTTTTCATGTTTAATCTCTGAATTGAAAATGGTTAAACATGAATATACCAGGAGTCAGATGAACCATAGATTCCTAAGATCACTGCCTGAGAGATGGAACACATATACCATTGTTCAACGCTCAAATGCTGATGTTGATCGCTATCTCTCACCCAACTTCATGGGAAACTGCTTACATTTGAGAGAGAGATAGAGCAGAAAAGGAAATTGGTTTCATCCGGCAAGCTCACTGAGGATTTTGTCCAAGGGAACACTGCCCTGATTGGACATCAAGATTCAGAATATGCGTCATCTGAAAGCCAGTATGATGATCATATTGATTTCTCTACAAACACTTCTGAGCCTGCCTTTGTGAGTGTTGATAGTCATTCTGTTGGTAGTAATAGTGACAATCTATGTTTCATCATGGATGATCTCAAGGGGATTGCTGATGACGACTTAGAAGAGATGGATATTTTGAGCCAAATGGCTTGATAAAATCAGATCTCAGAAGTTCTACAAAAGAACTGGAAGGAAATTCCCAGGACTCTCTGGCAAAACCAAAGTTGGTTTTGACAAGAGTAAGTTGAAGTGCCAAATGCCACAGGCTTGGGCACTTTGCAAGAGAATGTAGATCATCTGGATCTAACTCTCCTGCACCTTTTGTGACTTTCCCTGGGAATAGTCAACAAAACAGAGGGCAACAACCTGTCAATTCTGGTTATCATCATCAACCACAATCTCCTGCATATTTTGTTCCACAGGGGCCAATGCCATATCCATACCCCTGCTATTACATGCCACAACCAGGCCAGGTTCAAGCACCCACTGCTCAGCAACCACATGCACTCCCTGAGCCTCAACCATCCCAATCTCATCAACCAATCAACCTCAACAACACAGCTTCTTCACACCAGGAGTTGTTGACTGGAGCAGTTTACCAGATGATGTGTCTGGTAATGAACAACTGTTCTCAAGTGCTGGTCAACATGGTGGTGAGCATCCTTTGGAAATCTAGCTCTCATGGCTTTGGAATCCTCTGATGGATCATCTTCAAGTACCTCTTCAACAAAGGTATCACAGGTATCCTCTGAGGCTAAGGCCAAATTATGTTCTGAAACTTGCATAGCAGCATTTGCCTCTATTAGAGAAGCAAATGTGGCTTTAATCAATAAAAATGTAGAGCTAGAACAAATAATTTCCAAAAATAAAGCTGAGTTTGAGTCTGTGCTAAAAGAGAAAACTGATGAGATTTACAAATTAAAATGCCAAATTTCTGATGATAAGGCTAGGGAGGATGTACTCTTAGAGAAGTACAAAGACCTCAAAGATACTCTTGCTGTCACCCAGGTAGAGTGTGATCGATGGGTACAATCTTGCAAGGGCTTTGAAATGCTTCTTAGTAAGCAAACTGCTTCCAATGTGAAGTTGGAATTGGTTATAATCACACTGCTCCTCCTACATTTTTGCTGCAAGAGCAGGAGCGAATCTGAGGAGAAAGTAAGTAATGACCAATCCACCTCATCATGTGATTCACTACTTGATAAAGCACCATCAGTAGTTGAAGTCAGTAGTAATCCCTCTGTGAACCTATCAGCTGAAATTGATGGTTCAACTGCTGACACTCACATGATCAATGAGTTGATCAACCCAAGTGTTATCCCTAGAAGTACTAAGGGTACTGGAGTGCAGGGGATAACATCTGGAGTTCAAATCCTAATGACTGACAGCACTGAAGAGAAGAAAACTGTCAGTAGGAAGGATTTGAAGCCTACTAAGGAAGTTGACAAGAAGGCAAAAAGTGCTTCTAAACTGCTGAAGAGCAAGTCTTCAGTAGTTTCATCTTCTTTAGTTGATGATCAACAGAAGATGAAGAAGAAACCATGTGAAATATGTGGTCTATTCAATCATCTCACAGATGATTGTTGGTACAAAAAGGGATCCAAACTCAAACAAAAAGAGAAAATTAAAGAAAACTTAGCTAAAATGAAAACTGAGTTTGAGTCCAAGTTTGTACCAGCAGCATCAAATCCTGTTACTCCTATGACCAAAAGGAAATCTAAAAAGGAAGGAGTGCAACAGGCAATAGCTGAGGTTGCTCAAAAGAAGATAGTGCAACACAAGAACTCATCATCAAACACCAATACCAATGTGTCTGAAGAGCTGAAAGCTCTCTCATCCAGATCACACAGCTGGTAATGATGGTTCAACATCTGTTGGGAAGAGTTAACCAACTTGATGGCCCTGTGTTGAAACCCCAGAAAAGGAGATCCAAGCCGAAGGACTCCTCTTCTACACCATCTCCTTCACCTCAAGCTATTGTGTCCAATAAACCTGTTAGTTTACCATCTGTTGATGAGACCAGGCCCAAAACCAAAAAGGTTTGGGTCTCCAAAACTAACTGATTGTTTATTTATGCAGGTTTCTTCAACATGCCAAAGTAGCATCTAGTATGTAGACAGTGGGGGATCTATGCATATGACTGGGAACAACTCACTTCTTAATGACTACTCTCCAGGAAGGAAGGGATTTGTTTCCTTTGGCAATGATGCAAGAGGTTACATCATCGGGAAGGGCTTGTTTCCAATGGGGAAATAAAGTTTGATGATGTCAACCATGTGGAAAATCTCAAGTATAATCTCTTGAGTGTCAGTCAATTGTGTGACAAAGGCATGTTGCCCTTTTCACAAGCCAGAACTGCAGGATTCTGTCATCCAAAGTTCTGAGTTTGATTGACAAGGTATTGGATGCTCACACTCTCCTGAAGGCCAACAGGACAGGAAGAGTGTATGCCTTAGATCTTTCCAAGAAAATTGATCTCAAAGGCCATCCTTGCCTATTTTCCAAGGCCTCTCCTCAAGAATCTAATCTATGGCATAGAAGGATGGGACATGTTAACTTCAAAAACATGAATCAACTGATACATCATAGTTTAGTAAGGGGATGCCTATGAAGGAGTTCAAGTGTGAAAACAACTGCACTGCTTGTGAAAGGAAAACAGCACAAGGTTTCATTTCCATCTATTGAAGAACCAAAGTCCACTGCCTGCTTACAACTTCTTCACATGGATCTCTTTGGTCCTGTGAGAGTGATGAGCATGGCAAAAAAGAAATACTGTCTGGTAATGTGGATGATTATTCCAGATTTGTATGGACTTTCTTTCTACATTCAAAGGATGAAGCTGCACAGAAGATCATAAACTTTGTGTTGTATGTTAGAAGCAGTATTCCCTCTCAGTCAAGTGTATTAGAAGTGACAATGGAACAGAATTCAGGAACAATACACTTGATGAGTTCTACCTTTCCAAGGGAATAAAGAGACAGTTTAGTATTCCAAGAACTCCTGAACAGAATGGAGTTGTGGAGAGAAAGAACAGGACCCTCATTGAAGCTGCAAGGTCTATGTTGGCTGATTCTGGACTGCCATTGACCTTTTGGGCTGAAGCTGTCAACACAGCATGCTATGTGCAAAATAGAGTGCTAATAAATCAGAGGTTGATGAAGACTCCATATGAAGTTCTACATCATTTGGCCCCTCTCATTTCATTCTTTAGAGCATTTGGGTGTCCTGTTTTATTCTCAACACAAAGGATCAGCTCCAGAAATTTGATCCTAAGGTGGATGCAGGGTACTTTGTTGGTTATTCATCAACTTGCAAGGCATACAGAGTCTTTAACTGCAGAACAAAGATGGTTGAAGAGACTCTACATGTCAAGTTCAATGAATCTCCAAAGGACAAGATTCCACAAAGCCCTGTGGAGCTCTTTGATTTGGACATACTGCAATATGTTCCTTATCAATCTCCTGCTGTTGCTCCTGTCAACAGTTCACCACCTGGAGTTACTACTGAAGATGATGATGATAGTAGTAATCACCTCTTCAGGTTTAGTGATCAACTGCCTGAGTCCTCTAAACCTGATGCTCCTGTAGCTCCAGCAGCACCATCCACAACAAATGCTGATGAGATTTCTGCATCCTCAACTTCATTTGAGTTGCCACCATCTTCATGGTTTCAAGAATGCATCAACATCTGCTGCTGCTGAAGACCCTACAAACACTTGCACAGATTTGATGTTTACCAAGAGCTGAAAAATCACCCAATATCTCAAATCCTTGGTGATATCAATGCTGGTGTCTCAACCAGAAGCCAGTTGTCCAATTTCTGCTTCTATGCTCTCTTCATCAGTCAGCTAGAGCCGAAGAGACTATCATGTTGCTTTGAGAGACAATGGATGGGTTGAAGCCATGCAGCTTGAGCTCTTCAGTTCAGTCAAGAAACAGCAAGTGTGGGAGCTTGTTCCTCTACCCCCAGGTACGTGTGCAATAGACACTAAATGGGTGTTTAGGAATAAAACTGATGAAAATGGGCTAATTGTTAAGAACAAGGCCAGACTGGTGTGCAGGGGTTTGCACAAGAAGAAGTATTGATTATGATGAAACCTTTGCCCCTGTAGCCAGACTGGAGGCAATAGATTGTTTTTAGCCTATGCTGCACTCCACAATCTTAAAGTTTTCCAAATGGATGTCAAAAGTGCTTTTCTATATGGTACAATAAAAGAAGAAGTTTATGTGTGTCAACCACCAGGCTTTGAGGATAATAAGCACCCAGAATGGGTATATAAGCTTGATAAAGCTCTTTATGGGTTGAAACAAGCACCTAGAGCTTGGTATGAGACCTTATCAAACTTTCTTCTACAGAATAATTTCACTAGAGGCTCCATAGATAAAACTTTATTTATTAAGAAGGTGGATCAGCATAAGCTACTTGTTCAAATTATGTTGATGATATATATTTGCATCCTCTGATCCCCAATTGTGTGAGGATTTCCAAACCTTAATGCAACAGAAGTTTGAAATGAGTGCAATGGGAGAATTACAGTTCTTTCTAGGTTTGCAAATCAAACAAAAAGCTGATGGAATTTTCATTCATCAGTCTAAATACACAAAAGATCTTTTGAATAAGTTTGATTTACAAAACTGTAAATCCTGTTCTACTCCATGTGCAACACACCACACAATGGATGTTGATCAGAAAGGTAAAGGTGTTGATGAAACCTTTACAGATGTATGATTGGTTCCTTGATGTATTAACAGCTTCTAGACCAGATATTATGTTTGCTACATGTGTTTGTGCTAGATTTCAGGCTGCACCTAAGGAGTCTCATCTGATTGCAGTCAAGAGGATCTTTAGATATCTGCAAGGTACACAATCTCTAGGCTTATGGTATTCCACTGGACATTCTTGCAAATTAGTTGCTTTCTCTGATAGTGACTATGCAGGATGTAAGTTGACCAGGAAATCAACTTCTGGTGGATGCCAATTCCTAGGCAACTGTTTGATTTCTTGGCAGAGTAAGAAACAAACATCTGTTGCTACATCCACTGCTGAAGCCGAGTACATTGCTGCTGCAAGTTGTACATCCCAAATACTCTGGCTTCAGAATCAACTTTTGGATTATGGCATTACAGAGACTAAGACTCCATTATTAATGGATAGTGCTTCAGCTCTTTGCATTGTCAAAAATCCTGTCCAGCACTCTAGGACCAAACATATAGAAATTAGACATCATTTTATAAGAGATTGTTTTGAAAAGGTCTAATTAATCCTATGTTTGTGCCTAGTGCTGATGAGCTTGCAGACATTTTACTAAGCCTTTGGATAGTTCAACTTTCCACAACCTGGTGTTAAGGCTTGGTATGCTGCAGCTAGAATAAGTGACAACTACTGATGATCTCAGTAATTACTGATGATCATTGGTAACCATGTCATATATAAGTACTGATGAGTTATTTTACCCTCAGTAGTTTTTAAACTACTGAAGGCTAAATGCTTTAAGTACTGTACTTTATCTGTTCTAAACTACTGATGTAGTTACAACTACTGAATTCAGTAGAAACAGATAAGTACTGATGTCCTATGAAACAACTGAAAACAGCAAAAAGACTGATGAGTAAGTGTTGAGGACAGTATGAAACAGCTGAAAGGCTATGAATTGACGACAACTACTGATGAGTACTCTCTCTTCAGTAGCTCACAAACTGCTGTTTCTTTATAAACAACTGAAGCAATACCATGTCTTCAGTAGTTTCACAACTACTGATGACTAACACCAAGTCTTCAGTTGTTTACAACAACTGATGGCAAAACCACGGTCTTCAGTAGTTTCACAACTACTGATGACTAATACCAAGTCCTCAGTTGTTTCAACATCTGAAGTCCAACTTGTCTTCAGTAGTTTTTTTTTAAAACTACTGATGCCTAAATCAGAGACTTCAGTTGTTTCAACGTCTGATTGTAAACACCATGTCTTCAGTTGTTTTATCACTGCTGACCACACCTATACCATCAGTCGTTTCAAACCTCTGAAAGTTAATACCACGTCATCAGTTGATTCAAATACTGATGACTAACACCAAAACCTTCAGTCGTTTCATAACCCGTACCTATATATATACCTGTTCCCTCTTTCAGAGTTTTTCATTCTTTCACGACCTAAAATTTCAAAAGCTCTGAAAACCTTTCACCTTCATTAATGGCGACCATGCAACTCAACCTCGACACAACTGTGTCGCGTACCTCACAAAATCGCCCTTCTGGACCAAATTTGATAATGCTATAGATCTTATGGTCCAATCCCCACTGAAAACGGCTTTCCTTTTAAATCCAATCATTTATGCCGATTCGCTACGTCAGTTCTGGATGAATGCGAACGTTAATGGAGAATCTATCCATTCATCTATCAACTCGCATAAGGTGGTCATCTCTACTTTACCATCCGCCAGACATTACTGTTAGATGATGCTACCTACCCTGTTGGATATCCTAAGCGCCAACTTGATCTTTCATTTGGACAACATGGATATCAGGGTGATCTTAGTGCTTCAAAAATCCTGAAGAAACATTTTCAGATGCTGAACGATTATTATTTCATATGGTAAATGTTTGCCTGGCTCCGAAGACTTCCTCTTGGATCAACTGTCTTCCAGATGGCAACAGGTATTGTTCTCTATCCTTGAACAAGAACCACTAAACTTTTCTGAAATAATTTTTCTTGAACTCAAGGATATGGCCACAAAACCACTTTCTAACCGTTGGATACTATATCCTCGGTTTATAATGGCCATAATAGAGAATCAGCTTTCTGCTGAGGGACTAGTTGGTCTGGGAGTCCCTGCTTTGGCTGTATTGCCGAAGGTATACTCCCGACACAACACTGACAAACTCTCAAACAGGCTGCCAAGCTGCGCAAACCCACGCAGCTGGAACCCACAGCCTCCACTTCCACATCCAAAGTCCCCTCCAAACCCACAAAGAAGAAACCTAAGAAAGCTACTCAGGGAATTGAGTCCCCTGTGGATGCTCTGCTGCACCAACGCAGGTTATCTCTGCTGGAAATAACCCCCAGTAGAGACTATGACTCCACCAGCTGAAGCCGCTCAGGTTGCCTCTCAAAAGGAACCTGAAGCAACCTCTCAAAGGGAAGCCACACTGCTGGGATCATCCTCACTTGAGGGGATTACCATTGAAGAGCACCACTTGTCCCGGGTGCACACTGCTTCCACACCCTCTCCTGATGCAACCGCCCCTCAAAGCCCTACTATCATTGTTGCAAAAGTGCTGACGCAGTTGCATTCCTCACCCCACCCAGGACCAAATTACTACTGGGATAACCTCAACACCTGAGGGGAGGATCACAATGCTTCTGTCAACCCACAGCACAGGGGTTATCATGTTCCATCTTCTAGTGTAGATAAGGAGGTGCGAACTTCTGGTAAGGCTGCCACTGTCTCTGTCTCAGCAAATGACCAGGGTGCAGTTGGTAACATCTCTAAGACCTCACCAGTGGCAACAGCTGATGAAGGACATAGTCCTGAGGCTGGAAGTCCCCAGTACCGAGAACAAGGGGCACATGCTATACTTGATCTACACTCAAGGCATGTTCATTCTGACTCTGTCAGGAGGTCAGGTGATTCAGTATCCACTGATGATGACCTGAGCTTCTTCTATGATGTAGTTGCTCAAAACACCATTCTAGAGGATGAGGTTAGCAGACTCAAAGAGCTGCTGGCCAAGATGTCTCAGGATGCAAGTCCATCTGCCACCACAATACACCCACAGATGGCACCTTCTTCTGAAGGTCCCCTACACACTGAGCCAGTATATATTCCAAGCCACCAGCCTCTGCTTTCGGCACTGATTCTCAGGAACAGAACCATCCTGATCAATCAGTTGCTAATCTTCAACATCCCTCCCTCTCATTACTCCCATGATCACCGATATTGTGATCAAAACCATTGATGAGAGGCTTCCTACAATAATACAACCCTTGGTGGAGGAGTTGGTGACTAAATCCCTTCTACTGCTCAAACCCTTGCACCCATGCAACCAAAAAGGGGGAGAGTCAGTTAGTTAAAGAAAAAAGGAAGAGGATAGATGGGGAGAAGGCGAAAGAATCTGAGTTTGTGAAGGGAGCTGAAGTGAATGAAAGTCAAAAAGACTTTCATGTCACATATCAAAAGAGAAAAGGAGAGTCTGAGAAGGAGAAGGAGCTGAAGGATATGGTGAAAGAATCTGACGCCAACCATAACGTTCAATGGATAAAATCATTGAGCAGTTGTATAGGCAGGGTTTTGACATCAAACAACTAGACTCCGAGATCAGAAGGATGGAAACAGAGGAGATCAACTCAAGATGGGCTAGCTATGATGCCTTAGAAAGAGAAAGGCTGGAGATAATGATCAGATTTATAGCTAAATACTTGGGAAGATCTCTAATGGAAATAAGGGCCTGGACCAGGGACAACATCTTGGCAATAACCACCAAGATTTGTTCGTCTGAAGAATACTCCAAAGGTTTAGTGATTGAGGTATTGAATGAAGCTGGGATTGGGAATCGAAAAGAACTGACAAAATTTACCAAAGCCTCCCTTACAGCCAAAATGCTAAAACAGTCTGAAAAGCCTCAATCCTCAAAATCACTATTCCACAACCCACTAAAACAACTCCTTTACCTCTAAACCAACCATCCAACCCACAAAACCAAATCCTTTACCCCTAAAACCCACTGCCAGTGATGTACCTAGCCAAAAGAAAAGAAAGGTACTGAGGCCTGATGAAGATGAAGAGGAGGATGAAGACAGACTGCCACTCTCTGCAGTCATTACTTTGCCTAAGGCTAAACCAATGTCCATCACCCCTGCTTCTCAAATGCATGATGTAATGATAAAGATTGAAGAGGAACAGATGCAAAAACATGATGAGGAAATGCTGAAAAGCATTGACAAAGCATATGCTACATCCTCTTCAATGATCAGCATGAAGAAAGAAGTATTAAGATTGTACACCCTTGCTAATACCTTTCAATACCAAAGGGAAAGAGTAAGGATATGGCCTGATCCTAGGGTGGCACACCGGATTGTCAAGAAAGAAATTCCTTCAAGATACAAGGGCCAAGTGAAGAGAGTTGTCGACGAAGACATCACTGTGGTGCTTGTAGTGTCCCCTTGGGAAATGTTGAAGAGTTCAAGAAAGCCTATGAAGCCAAACAACCACCTCAAAAGATGTTAGAGAACAAAATTATAAAGAAGGGATTGGTTTACAAACGACTTGAAAACTTCAAACAAGAAGAGCTCAACCTGCTCTTAGAAGGGACTCATCCAGATGAGTTTGCTTATAGACAAATAACCACGGTTGAGCTCAAGAATGGAAAACAGGCCGAGTACATATCTGAAGTGTATGGCGAGAAGGATTATTTGATGGTGTGCCCGAGGTGCTGACAATGGATGAGCAAATCATGTTTTTAAGGGCTTACACCAGGGAATCATATAGGCTGATACACGGAAATAGATCTCATGGTGGGGCAACAGCTCGGTGTCCAAGTCCCCAATACAGAGCTCCCAACCATATCATGCAAAACAGATCATCAGAGACTTCTTCCCAGGCCTGTGCTGAAAAAGGGTCACTTCTCATCTGATCAAGAGGATAAAAAGACCAATCTATCTGCCAAAATAAGTGGGACTCGTCAATAACTTAGAGGTTTGGCTGTATTGGTTCAGGGGGAGTTTGTTGGACCAAAAGAACCAATGAGCCTGATCAGAGAAATCTCTAAGTCCACAAGACATCACAACAGCTGAAGAAGACCTGATCAGCTGTTTACAAAGTCTGAAGAATACAACTGCTGAAGTACGTCTGAAGTACTGAAGACAAAGACTGAGACAACAGCTGAAGATCTAAAGTCTGAAGACTTCATCAAGTACTGAAGACAAAGACTGAAGATCAACAGCTGAAAGACAAAGTCTGATGTTCAAGTACTGAAGACATCAGCTGATGTTAACAGCTGATGACAACAGCTGAAGAGGGCTTCTTCAGTTGTTGTGATGGTTTTTCTTCTTCAGTAGTTTTCTTTTCTTTTCAGTAGTTTGTCTATTTATCTTTTCAGTACTTGTAAACCACTGAAGAGGTTGTTCTTCAGTTGTTGTAGTGTTAGTAGTTTTATGTTTTTTAGTAGTTGTAAATAAGATGTTTAACACTTAGGAACATTTGTAAGAAGATGTCAGTTGTTGACATCTTCAGTAGTTGTTAAACATCAGTAGTTATCAACGGTTACATGTCACTTTCAAGTGACATCAGCCTACGTCACTCTTTCCTTTATAAGGAAGGATGACTCACCTGTAATCGTGCCTTTGAGGCCGACAATCTTAATGCAATATTCCTTTTGTCGGATTTTCTCTCTCTATAACAAAATTCTCTTATCGTTTATATCAATGTTCTTGTTTGAATTTGTCTAATTCTGAGCTATTCCGCTGCTATATCTGTTAAATCGATTAAACGGGCTGAGATTCAACAGGCAAACTACCTATAAATGAAAATGAAGTTTAACCAAAATATATTAACAAGTTATATACAGATAGTCAAAAATTTAGTTTGTCTTTCAAATTGCCGTGTGTCGCCGGCAACGGCGCCAAAAACTTGATGAAGTGCGGATAGTATATATTTTAATAAAGATTTATCGCACTGATTCAATTTTAATTGGTTATTACTAATACTAAACCACACACACAAAAGGCAGTGTACCTGTCATATGGTAATATAGTGTTGATAAGAACCGATTATCAATCCGTAGACACACCTAGCCTACTCAACAAACTTGACAATTTGACTATCAGGTTTGGTTTTTGTTAAAGAAAATGATAAGTTGCATTGGAAAGGTTTTAGGGTTAACAACAATGATAAAAATAAAGTAAACTAAGATTTCAAGCATCTGGATTTAAAACAAGGGAATAAAATTATCATCCTAACTAGACTCCACTTATGTAACTGTGATGAGTTGGTGGTGTGATTTAAAGATATGGAATAATGTAATTGTGTTAATGTTTATAAAGATGAGTTGGCATAATTTCTCATCTATTCTGCTGCCATAGTGACTTGATCTTGTTAGTGGTTACTGCTCAGATTAAAGCCCTAGTAATGTAGGTAAATCTTTTGTGACCTATTTGATATACGATTTCTAAAAACATAACTTAATGTTAAAAAGAGAGTTGATGAGGTTCCTTCCTAACATACCATTAATTTCAGAAAACCGTAACAATTACTGAAGTTTCCAAACTAATAAAAGGGAACCCACATATGATCAGAAAGTTAAAGTAATATGATTTCTAATAACCATTACTAGCTCATTAGCCATGGATTTATTATGAAGACCGGTTTCGTGAATAAAAGTTAATCATACGGTTTTCAACTTTGTATGACGATCACAATCACAAACCATAAATTTATAACTTCCCATTCAAATGTAGATGCTACCCATCAATAGTTTTCCCAAGACCACCATAACATTAACACAATATTTATCACCCATTAGTTCATCACATTACATAAGTTTCATCCAATTAGGATGATAAAAAGAGTTTAGCTCATAATGAGCTTGAATATACAACATATAACAAAGAGATAAATATTAATCATCATGAAATGGAACAATCAACACCGATAATCCACAATGGATGGCGTTTAGACGATCCCCAGCTTCTTCCAGTGTTTTGTATGCACCTCCCAGCCTCAAATGAACTTGAAGTCTTGATTCCCGAGAGAGTTCTGCAGAGTAACTCTCCACCAAAGCTTTCAATGATAGGATCAGTGATCTAAGTTTGATTATTAGAGAGTATTGCAGCGGAGTACGAACAACGAATTAAACAATTCACAAGAACACAATTGATATTCAATGTAACAGTAAATGGTTATAGAAAAAGGGTATTGTGCAAAAGAGATATTCATTCATATGCTTTCATGGTGGCTCAATGTCACACTTTACAATTAGGTCAACATTCCTTATATAGGATATGTGACGTCTGCTGATGTCACTTGATAGTGACATCTAACAGAATTATTCAAACTACTAAAACCATGCAAACTACTGAGAATGTTCTCAACTACTGATTACATCTCAGAGAATGCTTATGTACAAAAAACATAAAACTACTGAAACTAAACTACTGAAACTATAACTACTGAAAAGTAAATTACAAGTACTGAAAGGAAACCATCACAACTACTGAAGTTGATAACTTCAGCTGTTGTGACAACTACTGAAGTTGATAACTTCAGCTATTGACAACTACTGATTACTTTGATCTTCAGTCTTTGTCTTCAGTCTTTGTTCTTCAGACTTGTCTTCAGACTTTTACTTTCAGACTTTGTCTTTAGCTGATAGCTTCAGACTTTGTCTTCAGTACTTTACTTTCAGACTTTGTCTTCAGCTGATAGCTTCAAACTTTGTCTTCAGTTCTTTACTTTCAGACTTTGTCTTCAGTAGTAGTCTTTAGTTCTTGTCTTTAGACTTTGTCTTCAGACCTTGTAATAGCTGATGTCTTCAACTATTGTGATCTTCTTCAGCAGTTGTAATGTCTGTGGGACTTAGAGTTTTTCTGATCAGGCTCATTAGTACTTTTGGTCCAACAAACTCCCCCTGAACCAATGCAGCCAAAACCTCTAAACGTATTGATGATCCCACTTATTCTTGGTAGAAACACCCTCTTGATCAGCTTCAGAGGTAATCAGTTAAGCACAGGCCGGGAAAAGGTTTCTAATCATTTGATTGGCTAAGTATGGAAAGGAACTCTATTTTGGGGAAACTGAACACAGAGTCTTATCCCAACCATAAAACCTAATTCCCATGAATGAGTCCATAAGACTCACTAGCATAGGCCTCAAGGAGAACAACTTGTTCCTCCTTGGTGAGTTCTTCTGCTTCTCCTTCGAAGAAGAACTCTGGGCCATAATACTCAGATAGGTATCTCACTGTCTTTCCATTTTTCAACTCCACAGTTGTTATCCCTCTATAAGCAAATTCATCAGGGTGAGAGCCTTCAAGCAACAACTGGAGTTCATTCTTCTGAAGATCTTCAAGTCTTTTGTGTAACAACCCCTTCTTGATCATTTTGTTCTCAAGAATAGATTGAGGGGTTGTCTTGGATTTGTGAGCTCTCTTGAATTCTTCAATGATTTCCCAGGTGAGACTACCATGGCTAATGTAATTGCAGCATTCAAGGTCTTCTTCACTTGGCCATGATATCTACTTGGTATATTCTTCTTATGAATTCTAGAACTTACCCTGGGGTCTGGCCAGATCCGCACACTTTCTTTTGATGTTGAAAAGTATGTCTAAGAGTGTACAGCCTCAGAGCCTGTTTCTTCATTTCTTGAATGGATGAGGACTGAGGGAAATCCTTATCAACCATCTTGAGAAACTTCTCATCGTGCTGTTTCTGTTGTTCTGCTTCTTTAATCTTTACCTTCACCATCTGCATTTGCAAGTCAGGAGTAATCACTTGTTGACTTCTGTGCTCAGGTGATTTGAGTTTGAGAACAGCAGAGATTGGCAGACTATCATCATCATCATCCTCTTCTTCATCTTCTTCTACCTCAACACCCTTCTCCTCCTTCTGGGTGCATCACTGGGTAAGGTTTGAGGTGGTTTTTAGGGTAAGGGATTGGTTTTGTGGGTTGAGTTGTGGTGGCTTGGTTTAGGGATAGATTTGGGAGATTTTAGAGATAAGGGTTGTGTTTGAGTGGGAGTGTGAGAAGACTGACTTAGCATTTTGGTGGTGAGTTTGGCTTTGGAGAGCTTTGCCATTTCAGTTCTCTTCCCTGCACCTGTTTCATCCAGTGCTTCAATTATCACCCCTTATTATAGCCTCCAGCAGAGCAGATCTTCTTGGTTATCTCCAGGATACTGTCTCTGGGCCAGGCCTTTATCTCTATCAATGATCTTCCAAGGTATTTGGCAATGAATCTAATCATTATCTCCAATCTTTCCCTTTCCAACACACTATAACCAGCCCATCTAGCTCGAATCTCTTCTATTTCCAGCCTTCTGATCTTAGTGTCTAGTGTGGCTGTGTCATGACCTTGTCGAAAGAGCTGATCTATAATTTTATCCATGGATCTGCTGTGAGCTTCATCAGCATCTTTGACAAGATTTTCTAAGGATTTATCTTCATCAGCTTTTGACTCAGCACTTTTCTTTCTTTTATATGTTATCAGCTGTTCTGAGATCAGTTCTTTCTCCACCTCCTTCTCTTTTGCAGGTTCTTTCTCATCATCAACTCTTTTTCTTTTCTTTTCTTTCACTGCCTTAGACTTGGAAGTCTCCCCCTTTTTGGTTGCATTGGGATCAGGGGCTTGAAAGGCAGAAAGAGATTTTTGAACAGCATCATCAATGAGGGTTTGTAGATTTGAGGATATCCTCTCATCAATGGCTTTATGCACTATGTCATGATGATGGTAGCAACCATCTGCTCAGAGGGGTTCTGTCCCTGAGAGGTGGTGCCAAAGGCAGTGGTTGGTGGCTAGTTATGTGTGTAGGCTCAGTGTTTGGGGAACCTTCAATTGAAGGTGCCATCTGTGGGGTTTGTGAGGTAGATGGACTTTGATCCTGAGACATTTTGGCTAGCAACTCTTTGAGTCTGCTCACCTCAGTCTCAAGGATGGTATTATGGGCTAATACATCATAGAAAAAGCCCAGGTCATCATCAGTTTGTGCTGAATCACCTGACCTCCTGATGGAATCAGGATGTACATGCTCTGAGTGTAGATCAGTAAAGCAAGTGCCCCTTGTTCTTGGTACTGGGGACTTCCTGCCTCAGGACTGTGTCCTTCATTGGCAGTTGCCTCTGGTAAGGTCTTATGGATGTTACCAACTTCATCTGATCATTTGCTGAATCAGTAGAAGTGGCAGCCTTACCAGATGTTCTATTCTCTCCTTTCTACACTTGGAGAGTGAACATTGTAACCCTGTGTTGTGGGTTATCAGAAGCATTTTGGTCCTCCCCCTCAATAGTTGAGGTATTCCCAGTGATAAGTGGTTTCTGGGGAGGGGGTGAGGAATGCACTGACTCAACACTTTAGCAACGATCAGTGTTGGGCTTTGAGGGGCGGTTGCATGTGGAGATTGGTCTGAAGCAAAATGCACCCAGGGAGAGAGGTGCTCTTCAATGGTAACCCTCTCAATTGAGAGAGGTTCCAGAAATGTGGGATCCCCAATTGTGGTTGCAACAGGATCCTGTTGAGAGGATACCTGTGCGGCTTCAGCAGGTTGAGTCTTGGACATAACTGGGGACCAGTATGTATTTCCTGTGTTTGGGTACAGGGGCATCCTCAGGGGACTCATCTCCCTGAGTAGCCTTTTTGGGTTTTTTGGATTGGGTTTGGTGGGGACTTTGGATCTGAAGTGGAGGTTGTGGGTTCCCTCTGCTTGGGTTTTAGCATCCGGGCAGCCCCTTTAAGAGTAGGGTCTGAGTTATGTCGGAGTATACCTCAGCTAAAACAGCTGGAGCAGGGACTCCAAGACCAACAAGGCCATCAGATTGTAATTGATTCAAAATTATGGCCATCAAAAACCTGGGTAAAGTATCCATCTATTTGCCACAGGTTTCTGAGCCAAATCCTTTAGTTCCATGAACACTATCTCAGAAAAATTTAGATTTTGGTGTTCAAGGATAGAGAATAATACTTGTTGCCATCGGGAAGACATCTGATCCCAAGAAGATGTCTTTGATGCAAGACAGACATTCACCATATGAAATATAAGTCGTTCAGCATCATGGAAGTGCTTTTTAAGTATAGTTGTAGCACTTAAGTCGCCTTCATACCCGTTATGGATAAAAGACATATCAGTGATGCCTTTCGGGTATTCTTTAGGATAGGTGCCATCATGCAAATTTAGGGTTGGAGAATGATGTCGGGGGCGATGAGCACCTGTTTCTGGTTCACCAATGACTGGAGAGTGATTTGTCTATCATCTCACCAGTTAGTACAGAGACGTTGGTCCAGAACTGGGATAAGGAGTCAGGATATATGGTAGGATTCAGAAGAAAGGTGTTCTGTATGGGGAATCCACCATAAGATCGATGGCAGTGTCAAACTTTTTCCAGAAGCCGATTTTGAAAGGTAGGCAACACAGTTGTGTCGGGGTTTGAGTTTCATGGTCGCCATTGTTGAGAGAGAGAGGTTTGAAAACGGCTAATAAATATTTGTCTATAAGTGCAGGTATTTATAGGTTAAGAAAAGGCTGAAAAGAAAACGACTGAAACGTTGGTGTTGGCATCAGTTGTTATGAAAACAACTGAAGACGTGGTTTTAACTATCAGACGTTTGAAAACAACTGAAGACTTGGTTTTAGTCATCAGTAGTTGTGAAACTACTGAAAACCTTGGTTTTGTCTTCAGCTGTTGTAAACAACTGAGGACTTGGTATTAGTCATCAGTAGTTGTGAAACTACTGAAGACATGGTTTTGTCATCAGCTGTTTAGAGTGAACAACAGTTTGTGGAAACGACTGAAGTGAAAATTCTCATCAGTAGTTTTCGTCAATTCTTAGTTTTCAGCTGTTTCATACTGTCCTCAACACTTACTCATCAGACTTTTTAGCTGATTCAGTGTTTCATAGGACATCAGTACTTATCTGTTTTTACTGACATCAGGAGTTATAACTACATCAGTAGTTGTAACTGCATCAGTTTTGTTTAACAGAAGTAGTACATATTTGTGACATGTTTACTAATGATCATCAGTACTTGTTTACTGAGATCATCAGTAGTTATCACTTATTCTAGCTGCAGCATACCAAGCCTTAACACAAGGTTTTGGAAAGTTGAACTATCCAAAGGCTTAGTAATATATCTGCAAGCTCATCAGCACTAGGCACAAACTTTAGATCAATCAGACCTTTTTCAAAACAATCCCTAATAAAATGGTGTCTGATCTCTATATGTTTGGTCCTAGAGTGCTGGACTGGATTCTTGACAATACACAGAGCTGAAGCACAATCCATCATAATGGAGTCTTAGTCTCTGTAATGCCATAATCCAATAATTGGTTTTGAAGCCAGAGTACCTGAGATGTACAACTTGCAGCAACTGTACTCTGCTTCAGCAGTGGATATAGCAACAGATGTTTGTTTCTTACTCTGCCAAGAAATCAAACAGTTGCCTAGAATTGACATCCACCAAAGTTGACTTTCTGGTTACTTACACCCTGCATAGTCACTATCAAAAAGCAACTAATTTGCATGAGTGTCCAGTGGAATACCAAAGACCTAGAGATTGTGTACCTTGCAGATATCTAAAGATCCTCTTGACTGCAATTAAACGAGACTCTTTAGGAGCAGCCTGAAATCTAGCACAAGCACACGTTGCAAACATAATATCTGGTCTAGAAGCTATTAAGTACATCAAGGAACCAATCATACATCTGTAAAGTGTTTCATCAACAGCTTTACCTTTCAGATCTGCATCCAGTTGTGTGGTGTTGCACATGGGAGTATAACAGGGCTTACATTTTTGTAAATCAAACTTATTCAAGAGATCTTTTGTATATTTTGACTGATGAATAAAGGTTCCATCCGCCTTTTGTTTGATTTGCAAGCCTAGAAAGAACTGTAATTCTCACATTGCACTCATTTCAAACTTTTGTTTCATTAAACTTGTAAAATCATCACACAACTGGGGATCAGAGGATGCAAAAATAATATATCAACATAAATTTGAACAAGTAGCTTATGATGATCCACTTTCTTTATAAACAAAGTTTTATCTATGGAGCCTCTAGTGAAATTATTTTTAAGAAGAAATTTTGAAAGTGTTTCATACTAGGCTCTAGGAGCTTGCTTCAACCCATAAAGAGCCTTATCAAGTTTATACACCCAATCAGGATGTTTATTATCCTCAAAACCTGGTGGTTGACACACATAAACCTCTTCTTTTATTTTACCATATAAAATGCACTTTTGACATCCATTTGAAAACTTTAAGATTGTGGAATGCAGCATAGGCTAAGAACAATCTAATTGCCTCTAGTCTGGCTACAGGGGCAAAGGTTTCATCATAATCAATACCTTCTTCTTGTGAAAACCCTTGTACAACCATCTAGCCTTGTTCTTGACAATAGCCCATTTTCATCAGTTTTATTCCTAAACACCCATTTAGTGCCTATTGCACACTTACCTGGGGGTATAGGAACCAGTTCCCACACTTGCTGCTTTTTAACTGAAGTAGCTCAAGCTGCATGGCTTCAACCCATCCATTGTTTTAAAGCAACATGATAGTTCTTTGGCTCTAGCTGATTGATGAAGAGAGCATAGAAGCAGAAGTTGGACAATTGACTTCTAGTTGAGACACCAACATTGATATCACCAATGATCTGAGACAAGGGGTGATTCTTCAGCTCTAGTACATGATAAGATCAGTGCAAGTGTTTGTAGTAGGTTGAGCAGCAACAGATGTTGATCCAGACTCTAGAAACCAAGTATGATATGGCAAATCAAATGATGTAGAGGTCAGAAATCTCATCAGCATTTGTTGTGGATGGAGCTGCTGCTGAAGCTACAGGAACATCAAGTTTAGTGGACTCAGGCAGTTGGTCACTAAACTTGAAAAGGTGAGTACTGATATCATCATCATCTTCAGTACCACCAGGTGAAGACTTGCTGCAGAAGATGATTTATCCACAAGATCTGCAACAGCTGGAGGTTGATAAGGAACATATTGCAGTATGTCGAGATCAAACAACTCCACAGGGTTTTGTGGAATTTTATCCTTAGGAGATTCATTGAATTTCACATGCAAGGTTTCTTCAACTAACTTTGTTTGTAGTTGAAGACTCTGTAAGCCTTGCATGTGGATGAATAACCTACAAAATACCCTGCATCCACCTTAGGATCAAATTGTGGAGTTGATCCTTTGTGTTGAGAATGAAACAAGGACACCCAAAGGCTTTGAAAAATGAAATTAGAGGAGCCAAATGATGTAGAAGTTCATATGGAGTCTTCATCAACCTCTGATTTACTAATACTCTATTCTACACATAGCAATTTGTTAACAGCTTCAGCCCAAAAGGTCAATGGAAACTAGAGTCAGCCAACATAGACCTTGCAACTTCAATTAGGGTCCTGTTCTTTCTCTCCACTACTCCATTTTGTTCTGGAGTCCTTGGGATGCTAACTGCCTCTGATTCCTTTTGATAGATAAAAATAATCAATTGTATGGTTTCTGAATTTAGTTCCATTATCACTCCTTATACACTTGATTGATAGGGAATACTGCTTCTCAACATACAACACAAAGTTTATAATCGTCTAAGCAACCTCATCCTTTGAATGCAAGAGAAAGTCCATACAAATCTGGGTAATCATCCACAATTACCAGACAGTATTTCTTCTTTGCCATGCTCATCACTCTCACAGGACCAATAGATCCATGTTAGTAACTGCAAGCAGGCAGTGGACTTAGGTTCTTCAATAGGAGGAATGAGACTTTGTGATGTTTTCCTTTCAAACAAGCATGCAGGTTTCATCACAGTGGAACTCCTTTATTGTAGACCTCTCACTAAACTATTGTGGATAGCTGATTCATGTTTTTGAGATTAACATGACCCAGCCTTCTATGCCACAGTTTAGATTCCTGAGGAGAGGCTTTAGAGAATAGAAGGATGACCCTTCAAATCAATCTTCTTTGACAAATCCAAGGCATACACTCTTCTAATCATGTTGGCCTTCAGGAGAGTATGTTCATCCAATACCTTGTCAATCAGCCTCAGAACTTGGGAAGACAGAATCCTGCAGTTCTGGCTTGTGAAAAGTGCAACGTGCCCTTTATCACACATCTGACTGACACTCAGCAGATTATACTTGAGATTCTCCACATGATTAACATCATCAAACCTGATTTGTCCATTAGACACATATCCTTTCCTGATGATGTACCCTTGGCATCATTACCAAATGAAACAAATCCCTTCTTTCCTTGAGAGTAGTCATTAAGAAGAGAACTGCTCTCAGTCATATGCATATCCTCCACTGTCTACATACCAGATGCTCCTTTGGCATGCTAAAGAACCCTGCATTCATCATAAAGAACTAGTTAGGTTTTGAGACCCAAAACTTTTTGGTTTTGGGTCTGTTTTCATCAACAGATTTATCATAACTTGTTTCTTATGATTAACAGCTGATGAAGAAGGAGATGATGCTGAAATGGATTCCTTGGATTTGGGCTTGGAATGCCTTTTCAGTGGTTTGATCACAGGTGCATCTAGTTGGTTAACTCTCCCCAACAAATGCTGACCATCATAACAAGTTGTGTCTGATTTGTAGGTAAAGCTTTCAGCTCTTGTGACATATCAGTACTTGTGTTTGATGAGTTCCTGGACCCACCATTTCCTCCTTAAAATTCACAGACTTAGTCTGATGTTTATCATGAGGAGCACTATCAGCTGTTTTATGATAAACCCTATTCTTCTTTTTGGATTTGGTTGAAGGCTTAGGTTTATCACAAGGGATGACTATGGTACAAACTTAGTCTCAAACTCATTTTTCATTTCATCCATCTGGATATTAATGAGCTTATCTCTGTTGGTTTGGACCCCTTTCTGTACCAACATTCATTAGAAAGATGATTGAATTTACCACATATTTCACATGGCTTATTCTTCATCTTGAAGTGATCAACTGCTGATGTGGAAACTACTGAAGGTGTGCTCTTTAGTACTTTCCTCCTTTCAGTACTTTTGTTTAGTACTGAAGGATCTGTAACAACTGAAGACTTGTTCTTCAGCTGTTCTCTATCAGCACTTGTTAATCCTTTTATTTCAGCTGATTTGAAATGCTTTTCAGATGTTGTGACTTGCCCTTCAGTACTTGAGGTACTTTGAGGGATAACATCTGAAGTAAGCTTCATGTGCTTATCAGTAGTTAACCCATCAGCCAATTGATTTGCTGAGGTATCAACACTGATTCATCTTGTGATTTTGGGTGATCACTTGAGATGATGCACATGATGATGTGGTTTGGAAATTACTTTCACCTTCAGATTTTACTATTGGTTTTGGAGTAAAATCTGTAGGTGGTGCAATGTGGTTGTAACCTATTCCAAACTTCACATTCGAAGTAGATTGCTTGCTGAGCAGCATTTCAAATCCCTTGCGGGATGATACCCAGCGGTCACACTCAACTTGGGTAACTGTAAGTTTTTCTTTGAGATCTCTATGGTTCTCAAGAATGACCTCTAGCTTAGCCTTTTCACCTTTTCATCATTTAATTGCATTTAAGCTATAATCTCATCATCTTTATCCTTAAGGACAGACTCATATTCAGCTTTTCTTTTGGAAAGGTTTGTTCAAGCTCTAGATTTTGATTTATTAAAGCTACATTTGCCTCTCTAATAGAGATAAATGCAGCTATGCAAGATTCATAACATAGCTTGGCCTTAGCCTCAGAGATACCTGGGTTACCTGTGATGAAGATGCATTGGAGCATGAACTATCAGTAGATTCCAGGGCCATGAGAGCTAGATTCCCAAAAGGATGTTCACCACCATGTTGACAAACCCAGCAAATAATTGCTTATTACCAGAGAGATCATCTGGTAAACTGCTCCAGTCAACAATACCAGGAGTGAAGAAGCTGTGATGAGGTTTTGATTGAGATGATTGAGATGGTAGAGGCTCAGGTAGGGCTTGAGGTTGTTATGCATTAGGAACTTGAACTGGATTTGGGTGTGGCATGTGATAGCAGGATATGGATATGACATTGAACCCTGAGGACAAAATATGCAGAGAGTTAGTTGGTGAATGATGAATAGAACTAGCAAGATGTTGCCCTCTGTTTTGTGGACTATTGCTTGGAAAAGTCACAAACGGTGCAGAGGAGTTAGATCCAGATGATCTACACTCTCTTGCAAAGTGTCCAAGCCTGTGGCATTTGTGACACCTCAACTTACTCTTGTCAAAACCACTTTGGTTTTGCCAGTGAGTCCTAGGAAGTTCCTACCAGTTCTCTTGTAGAACTTTAAGATCTGATATTAATCAAGGCCATTTGGCTCAAATATCCATCTTTTCTAAGTCATCATCAGCATACCCTTTAATCATCCATAATGAAACACAATTGTCACTATTACAGCCTGACTGACTATCAACACTAACAAATGCATGATCTGACCGTTTTCGAGAATCTATATTCTTAGCAAATGCTTTTCTGTGCAGGTTTCTGATCTGATGCGCAATATTCTTACTCATGACCAACCAAGGCAGTGTTCCCTTACAAAGTCATCAGTGAGCTTTCCTGATGATGCCAGTTTCCTTTTCTGCTCTATCTCTCTTTCAAATGTAAGCAGTTTCCCATGGAGTTGGTGAGAGATAGACTATCCAGATTTGCACTGGAGCGTAGGACAATGGTATATGTGTCCTATCTCTCAGGCAGTGATCTAAGGAATCTGTTGTTCATCTGACTATTAGTGTATTCATGTTTGACCATTTTTAGCTCAGCGATCAAACAGGAAAAACGCTCAACTGTTGAGTCAGTGACTCACCCTTCCTGTGAGAGAATGTCTCATATTGTTGGGGCAAGGATTTCTCTGTTGTTTGCTAAGACCTCATCTGTTCCACCAAATTGTTCCTTTAATGCATTCTAGAGGTCATGAGCAGTTTCATGATGCATAAGCCCAGAATAGATTTCATTCGGCAGTGCCATGGCGAAAATTCCATGTGCTTTAGCATCAATCTCAAAGTTTTCAATCCTCATCTGAGTATTGTTCCTTCTTCTTCAGAACCATTTGGTTGGTTTCCAGATTGTTCACCATAGGCTTGTGTGGACCATGTACCACAGATTTCCAACAACCTGAACTGTTAACAAATAGGTGATGAAGCATTCTTTGTTGCCATATGTTATACTCAATCCTAACCAGCATCGAAGGCTTGGTTGAGGAACCGGTATTGTGAGGGTCATTAGAAGGAGTAGTCATTCTCAGATTCAACCAAATTCAATTAAGTTTTAACTGATTTAGTCCAAAACACAACAAACTCAATATGAACCAAGAGAAAACTCAAAGCAGATAAACGAAAGCAGCAGAAATTCAATGATCTATAACCAATACTTGCAAATATGCTAATTCAATCAAACTTAGATATCGAATAGCAGTTTCAATGATCAATTGTTAGATCGATCAATGATTTATCCCTGCTCTGATACCATTTGATAGGATCAGTGATCTAAGTTTGATTAATTAGAGAGTATTGCAGCGGAGTACGAACAACGAATTAAACAATTCCAAGAACACAATTGATATTCATGTAACAGTAAATGGTTATAGAAAAAGAGTATTCTGCAAAAGAGATATTTCATTCATATGCTTTCGTGGTGGCTCAATGTCACACTTTACAATTAGGTTAACATTCCTTATATAGGATATGTGACGTCTGCTGATGTCACTTGATAGTGACATCTAACAGAATATTCAAACTACTGAAACTATGCAAACTACTGAGAATGTTCTCAACTACTGATTACATCTCAGAGAATGCTTAAGTACAAAAACATAAAACTACTGAAACTAAACTACTGAAACTATAAATACTGAAAATAAATTACAAGTACTGAAAGGAACCATCACAACTACTAAAGTTGATAACTTCAGCTGTTGTGACAACTACTGAAGTTGATAACTTCAGCTGTTATGACAACTACTGATTACTTTGGTCTTCAGTCTTTGTCTTCATTCTTTGTTCTTTAGACTTTGTTCTTCAGACTTTTACTTTCAGACTTTGTCTTCAGCTGATAGCTTCAGACTTTGTCTTCAGTACTTTACTTTCAACTTTGTCTTCAGCTGATAGCTTCAGACTTTTCTTCAGTTCTTTACTTTCAGACTTTGTCTTCAGTAGTAGTCTTCAGTTCTTGTCTTCAGACTTTGTCTTCAGACCTTGTAATCAGCTGATGTCTTCAGCTGTTGTGATCTTCTTCAGCAGTTGTAATGTCTGTGGGACTTAGAGTTTTTCTGATCAGGCTCATGGTTCTTTTTGTCCAACATCCAAAATGGTGAACTTAGGCTTCTATTTATAGGATTTACGGAGTGTTTAAGCACGGCCTCATGCTAGTACAATGCTTACAGAAGTTGGTCAGCTCGTACATGCAGGTTGTGTCGGGCACGGCCCCGTTGGAGGTGGGGCACGTCCCTGTGCCTTATGGGGCACGGCCCCGTGTCTACTTTAAGGGAAAGTACTTTTGTCCTTGTCAGATGTCCAAGCACGGGGGTGTGTTAATTTAGCATAGGGGTGTGTTTCTGGCAAGGCATGGGGGTGTGCTTAATGAGACACTGCCCCATGCTTGGACTCCAAAGCTCGGATTGCTTCAATTTCTTGTTAAATATGCTTCTTTTGTCCATCTTACCCTTTTAAACACCTGAAAACACAATTTAAGACTTTTAAGTACATTTTCATCTTTTTAAGGAAGATATTAAGGAATAATTGATGTGCTTTTGATAGGATTTTTATGTGAAACACTCTAGATCTTTAAATCAGAACTGAAATTCATGAGAGTGTCCCCCCCTGAGACAAAGCATAGTTTTTCTTGAAAGGGATAGGGTTGAGCTTGTTGAGACCTTGGGGTTTCAGGGAATGTGATGTAAGGCCCAGAAGAGCTGGAAGGCTACTGGAGTACGCCGGTACTGTTGAGGTTGAGGTGGGTCTTGAGCCTTTAGCAACCATGAGAGCGTTGCTAAAGAAAGGCTTGATGATCTGCTTCCTTGACACCACTCTTTCTTTTCCATCTCTTCAGGTTATCCATCTAGAATACCGTATAGCCCAGTCATTGTGAGAGTGTTCAGGTTCTTTGTCCTCTTGATGGAGACACAATTGAACGTCCATCGTTGGGAAGTGCACTCATGAATTTCCTTGAGAGGTCTCTCAATTCAATAGCTATTCCCAAAGACTGAAGGGAAGGGATAAGATCCATGTACCTGAAGTATTGCTCGTGCAGGTCTCTCCAGCAATATAAGTAAAAATCTCAATTGTTGCTTTAGGGAATCTTTCTTTGAATCATTGTAGTTGAGTACATCAGGGTTAAAGCATCAAACAGTCCTTTGGCTATCGTGCAATTCTCAAACCCCATCATAATAGAGTTGGGAATTGTTGTCATCAGGACTGTTATGCCTTCTCATTGATATCTATCCGCTTGAGGTCTTCTTTGGAATAGTCCTCCACTGCCTTCTCTATCATGGCAGTTGATTTTTTGAATTGCTTGAAAAGTTGTTAATGCTTCATAGTCACAATTTGGAATTGTGATCTTGCAAGCACAAACTCTTTCAGCATATTCTTCATCTTTGTTAGATTCATCCTTTCAACCATGTCATTTGGAAACCCATGGTGGATCAGGGTCATGAACACTAAGGATTCAGGCCTTTCTTCTAGTATATCTTGGTTGTCAATAGGTCTTCATCCTTTGCTTCTTTGTCTGTTTTGGGAAATCGTCTTTTGCCGCTCATCCCATTCAGCATCACTTTTAGCTTCATCATGAGTGATTGAATTAATGTGGTCACATCCACCGAGGGAGTGTGCTTAGGAGATTTAAGCTTTGCCTTTTTAGTTTCACCCTTCACCTTAATCACCTTTTGCTTTGTGGAACCCAAATACTTCCTTTTCCTTGAGTATAGAATCAGTTGCTTAGAAGATTTAGCAGTTCCTTTTGTTGGTGTGATTCAAGAGCACATATTTTCATTTTAGCTGCTTAATCTCTTCTTCTTTTCTTTTCAACAGAGCTGATTGAGCAGAAAGAGACTTATTTGCTTGATCAATTTTCAGCATCAGTTTCTTATTTTCATCCTTCTCAGCCTCTACTGATTCTTTGAGCTCAGAATCTTGTTGAAGTAAGGCATCAATCACTTCATTATTGCACTGAGCATCTTCTCTTAGTCTTTTGATTCTTGATTTTTGCTTTATTAGCAACTCATCCTTCTTCTTTGATTACCCCCTTTCAGTTCTTGAATTTTTCCTTTCTTGTTGGCTTTACAACTAGCTTGTTGTATTCAGCTACTAGATAGATTGTGCTCATGCAATGTCCTTATCTTGATGTCATCTTCATCGTAGGCAATTACTTCCTCATATTTTCTTTTTTCTCCCCTTTCTTCTTGTTGGTCAGCAATCTCATCTTTATGTTCTTCAGTATGACCCACACTTGCTGAACTAGAGCATTTTGCTTGAACAGGCTTATCATGATGAGGTTGAGATTCAAGATTCATGCTAAGCACTAAAGGTTCTGTTTGATTGGAGGCAACTGGTTTTTCAGAATTGGAGGGCGATAGAGGGATGGTTCTTGCTTGAGAGATCAACTCAGTCTCACCACAGTGAATTGAGTTAAGAGACTAAGAGACAGAAATAGGTTCAGTGTGTTGGCTAGCTGGTGATGGTAGAGTAAGATGAGAGATTGGCTTAGTGTTTTTGACTTGCTGAGGGAGATAGTTGAGAGTGTACAGATAGTATTGGAGAAAGGGCTGAGTGTTTTTGACTACTAGGTGAAGGGTGTTGTGGAGACCCATGTTGTTGATGAATGGGTGATAGATCTAATGAGTGGTGGCTTGAACAGAGTTGGTTGGTGAATCCTCCTGTTGATCTTCCCACCAAGCTCTTGAGGAATGTTTTGCATGCATCACCACATGAGCAAACATAGGCATGTCTCCTCCTTCATACATCCTAGATATTTTATTTAGTACTGGTCTACCCAGTTGTGCTTGAACAAACACATCACCATCTATAGCAGTCCTAGGCAGCTCAGCAGCATTGATGATTAGTTTTAGAAACCTTGGAAACATATACATTTTGTCAACCTTCTGCACTTTGATGTGATCATATAAGCAATTGAAAATGTACTTCGAGTAATTATTGGTTCTTCCCTCAAAGACACCAATAATGCCTGAAGAGATATTTTTTGAAAATCTGTCAAGTCAAGATTTCCTGTTTGAGATGCACTTAAGATAAATGTGGCAGAGAAATCTGTTTGGCTTGCAGAGTCTTCCTTTCTTTATTTCTCCATTCCTCAAAGTCACCATCCATCAAAGAAAGACTTTCTCTATGTATTCATTCTCGAACACACTCAGGGTGACCAGCTTCTACATCTCCCAACTCAAGAACCCTTCTATTGTCTGCTCATTCACTCTCAGTCTTTGATTCTTCACATCAGCCACAATAACATTTCCATCTTCTTCTATTGGGCAAGTTCCAGAAATCAGTGAGTTGACTGATGAATCACAGGTTCTGCTGATAAGGCATAGAACACTATCTTCTTAGATATCGAATAATGTATTGACACCCTTTTGAATACGGTCGTCAGGGTTTAAGAAGGCATACACATTGTGCTCTCTCGCAAATCGATTATCCATCTGTTCATAAGAATAAAGAAGATTTAGTTAGAATCCTATTATTGATATGAGAATGCGAATAGTTGTGAGAATAACCAAGAATCAAACGGTTCATTATTGAACATTACAACATGTTTTACCTTGAACACATAATCTGAGAACAGAGTTATGCGATTGTTTATGTTTTGATTCAGAAATTTTGAATGTTGAGAAAGGGGGAAAAGTTTGTTGAGTACGTTTTTCTAGGTCTAAAAAAAGTGTTCTGAAAAAGTGAATAATGAATATTGAAGTCAAAGAACATCATTTATACTCTCTTAGACACATTAATTTTAATTATTTAATAATGTGGGACCCTCAACAATTTAACTTATCTGCAATTCTTAGTTCTTACGCATATTATCTATGGATTCCGTATATCATCTGCGGATGACTTAAAAACTTCTGCCGATTAAGTATAAATTAAATTTTCATAGGTTACCAAACTATGAGATTAGATCATACTTTCTGAACTTGCTCATCCATAGTTTACCAATCTACAGATAGACAAATTTAATAAAGTTTTCACACTATAGCTTCTACTGATGCTTAAAAGGCACTATAGCTTCTACTGATACTTAACAAGGCACTGTGAAAAACTTATTTTATTGTATGGTCCAAGTCCACTGCTTAAACAATTTATTGCTTTTGGACCATGTTGACTTTGTATTCATGATAATTGTGCACAAGAAAGTTTAAATTCTTAAACTTCATGTATCCAAGAGCTAAGGTGGTGCTCAAGTTCCAATGCCTTCAAATTGATAATGATATAGACAAATCTGTTGGATTAACTTATCTTCATGAATTCTACTCCCCCTAAATTTGTGAATAATGATGACAAAATTCATTTATCATAAATTTCTAGGAAGTTTTATCATGAAGGACATTTGGCAGTGTGTTAATACACAAGCATATATATACACATATAATGGGATCATACTATAATACTAAGCCTCTTCCTCATGAGTTATTTTGTTGAATTGATACCTAACTTCTCTCTAATTGCAAGTATATTGTCCACTTAAGTCCATACAAGGGTTAACATATCAACTAGGCATGTTGTTTATCATGTTTTCATGTTGGTTAGGAAATAACTGTATGGGCTTCACATTTAAATTTTTCACGAAGATTTTGTCCTCCCTTTGTGAGTCAAATCATCACTTTTTCAACTTTAATAACTATGTACTTTAGTTATAAGTTATATCTTAAGATGCATTAGACATCTCATTAATGCATTGATATAAAAGCTCTAGATGAATATACAATTGATCACATAGGATTATTTTAAGAGCTTAGATATGATCATCATCAGGTCAACAGGTCTTTACTCACATAGAGCAGAGGTGCCTTTAACCCAGGTCTTTGTTTACACAAAACAAAGGGATGATGAGGATCATGATCTTTTCACCATTTGGTTACTGATATACAGTATGGTGATCATACACCCAAATCTTTTTTTTCACAAAACAGAGGGAGTATGATTTGCAAAGATAGATATTATAAGTGTTGGTACATAGTGTGCTTAGATGAGTGATTTGATCACATCATAATAAGACTCACTTTCTGTATCCTCAAAATGAAGTTTCCCATAAACAGTCACTTTGCTTTATGTTTGGCATGCACTAAATGTAGTTTTCCACTCAAGATGAACCTACTCACATATCAAGAAACTAGCTCAGATTCTAATGTTATTTAAGAATTCAGGAATAAGCCAAGATTAGTGTACTTATCATTTCCCATGCATATGTCATGCTAAGTTTTATATTAAAATGATGTACAAGCTCAGACACATGCTTTTATTTGTTTGTTCATTATGATTAATCAGGTTAATCATGCCCAAGGACTCAATTAAAAAATTAAATCTAACTGAATTAGAGGCTTTAGTGAATAAATCAGCAAGCTAATTTTTTGTATCCACTTTGACTAACTTAATCAAATCCTTTTCTGAGCAATCTCTCAAAAAATGGTATCTTATTTCAATATGTTTTATTTTACTATGTTGCACACGATTAGTAGTTATAAACATAACAACAGAATTGTCTATATAAATTGAAGTTTGAAGGACATTGTAACCATAGTCAAGCAATTGGTTTTGCAACCAAAGGACTTGAGAGCAGTCAGCTGAAGCAGCTATGTACTCAGCCTCAGCTGTGGATACAGATACATTGGTTTGCTTCTTGCACTGCCATGATACTAGTCTTTGTCCGAGAATTGACATCCCCCAGTTGTGGATTTTCTGTTGCTATTGCATCCACCATAGTCACTGTCTTAATATGAGTAAAGAGTGAAGTCACCATCTTTTAGATACCAAAGACCAGTCTGGTTTTCCTTTGAGATATCTGAAGATCCTTTTCACAGCATGCAGATGAGATTCTTTTGGAACATATTGGTACCTAGCACAAACACACACACAACAAACATAATGTCAGTCTACTAGAAGTTAAATACATAAGTGATCCTATCATTGATCTATATAATCTTTGATCAATAGATTTTCCTGATAGATCAGGTACAAACTTTTCAATTGTTGAAGCTGGTGTTTTGTATGAAGATGCCTCAGCAAGATTGTACTTATTCAATATTTGATGTATATTTTTCTTGATTGATGAATATTCCTCTCTGACTTTTGATGAACTTGAAGACCAAGAAAGAAAGTTAATTCTCCCATTGAGCTCTGAAACTCTGCTTTCATCAATTCTTCAAAACTTACACACAATCTTTTATTAGTTGATCCAAATATAATGTCATCCATATATTTGAACAACTAGAAGATCTTGATGTTCTTGTTTGAGGAATAGTCTGATCAATGGTTCCCCTTTGGTATCCATTTTTGAGTAGGAAAGATATAGTGTTTCATACCACTTTCTTGGTGCTTGGTGAAGACCATACAAGGCATTATCAAGTTATATACCCTGTGATGTAATGAGGATCTTCAAAGCCATGGTTTATGACACATAAACTTCCTCATCAATTTTCCTATATAAGAGGGCACACTTGACATCCATTTGATACACAGTGAACTTTTTATATGATGCATAAGCTAGGAACACTCATATGGCTTCAATTCTTGCAACTGGTGCAAAAACTTCATCATAGTCTATTCACTCTCTTGTGTGTATCCTTGAACAATCAACATTGCTTTATTTCTCACAATAATGCCTCTATCATCCAGTTTATTTTTGTAGAGCCATCTAGTTCCAATAGGATGTTGGCCTTCAGGTAAATCAACTAGAGAGCACACTTTTTGCTTTCTAAATTGTTAAAGCTCTTCTGCATAGCTTCAATCCAGCTATTGTCCTTTAGAGCAGCAGTGATGTTTGGAGGAACCACTTGAGAAAGAAAACAATGAAAAGACAAATGTTGGCAGTACCACTTGGCTTCTTGTAGTTCTCTTTGCAGGATCTCCAATGATGTTGTTGACTGATTATTATTTGATTCTTGTTGATGGAGTTGATACAACTGGAATAGATGATTCCAAGTTAGTCTTTGCAGGACCGGTGAAGGGTGGTCACTTATAACAAAACAACACAAAGAGGGAGTACTTAATTAATCAAATAGTGAACTGGATTAACCATAAGTAAAGACACTAAGAACACAAGTAATTAAGACACAGGACAAAAGAGAAAGATACACAAGGAGATGGTTTTCAGATTGCAGTATATTGCTTTCTCAATATTCTATTACAAATGTTACAGAGCATAAAAGAAAGTTACAAGAATATGAGATACTTATACTACATCCTACAGCAGGCTATACTTTGAAGGCCAGCTAGATACAATTGACTAGACATAACACAAAATTAATTATAGAGTCAAAAAGACAGATTACCTTTTTGACTTTGTGACTATGACATGCCATAGCTCACATCCTTATCTAATACAAAAACGATAAAGTACATGAAGTAGAAAGTTTACAGACTCAAGACCTCAATGTACAGTTACCAAAGCATGGACCTTTTCACCAGCTCATGTAAGTTGGTGACTTTACAGAGTTGTAGGGGAAAGGGGTCCAGCTTTATGGAAAAGTACACCAGATAAAGCATGTTGTTAAAAGTCTTCAGAAGAAATCTATCTTCAAGAGTTGAGCTTCGGAAGACTTTGTCTCTGAAGCTTTAGAAGACTTCATCTTTGCTTCGGAAGATATTGGTCTTGGCTTCGAAAGATTTCACACTTAGAATATTTATGTTGCTTGTGTGAAACTTCCGAAGCATTCTTCTTCAATGCACTTGTGCAGCATGCATACAGAAAGACTTTAGGTGGTTGGTTGCTTCAACCTCTTCATATAATCTCTACAGTCATATCCATTGTTATAGATTGATCCCAAACTAGATTGAAGTTTATGAAATAGTCAAACTGTTCAACATTTTGTGTTGAATGATCTTCTGTGGGTTGAATATCAGTAGCATCATGAGTGTCTTCTGCAAGAGGTGTAGGGGCTTCTCCGAAAGCATTTTTCTCTTCCGTAGGAGTTACAAGAACTTCTCCGGAATTATTTTGCTCTTCCGTAAGAGTACAAGAGCTTCTCCGGATGATAAATGAGGACTTGGAACATTTCTAATGTTTGTTGCATTCACTTGTGGGCATGGAGCAGTTGAGGCACAGCATTCACATCTTCGGATGTACAGTGTATATCTACAGATGCAGTGTTAGTAGATTTAGATGTTGAAGAATATCTAACAAAGAAACCATCATATGCTTTTTCTGAAAATTTTCCAACGATTCTTTATGTTTAAGACTGATACAGCACCAAAAACTCTAACATATCCTATGTAAGTTTTCTTTTAAATAAAAGCTCATAAGGAGTTTTGTTATGTTCTTTGACAATTAATGTTCTGTTTTGAACATTACATGTAGTATTCAGTGCCTCAGCCCAAAAGGTGATAGACAATTGTGAGTCAGCTAGCATTGTTCTTGCCGCTTCAATAAGAGTTCTATTTCTTCTTTCAATAAATCCATTATGTTGTGGAGTTCTTGGTGCACTATATTGCCTTGCAATACCTTTGATCCTGCAAAAGGAATCCAAGTCAAAATTGTCAAATTCAGTACCCTTGTCACTCCTAAAAATTTTAACTTTTACATCAAGTTGATTCTCAATCTTGATTACAAAATCCATTAATGTTTCTGATGTTTCACTCTTTTGTTTTAAGAAAAAGACCCATGTAAATCTTGTGAAATCATCAACTATCACCAAACAATATTGTCTCTTTCCAGTGCTTATCACATTGGTAGGACCAAACAGATCCATGTGAAGCAATTTGAGTGGTGTAGTATTAGTATTGATAGTTTTGGATTTATAAGACAGTTAATGTTGTTTTCCTTTGTAACAAGAAGAACAATGAGTTGAGCAATGAAACTCTTTCTTTGGTAGTCCAATGACTAAGTCATTTTTCACCAATTTATTCATGTTCTTCATGTTAGAATGGACAAGCCTTCTATGCCACAATTGAGATTCATCTTCTGATGACTTAGATAGGAGGCATGTTTCATGTCTTGTGAGTGATGTTGTTCATGTCCAAACATAAGTGTTTCCTTTTCTTGATGTTTAAGAAGTACCCAATCTTCTAGAACAGAAAAACCTAGCTTAGAATGTAACTGTTAGTGTTATCAAACAATGTGGTATAGTTTTGATCACAAAATTTGAGACACACTCAGTAAATTATACTGTGGATTTTCATAGTAGTTTACTTTCTCAAACTTAAGCACACCATTTGTTTCCATTCGTTCACCAAAATTTACCTCCCTTCTTATCCCCACCAAATGCCACATAAGAAGTATTTTTATGTTTAAAATCATGAAGAAGTGAATAGTTTTCTGTCATATGCCTGGAACAACCACTGTCAACATACCACTTGTTGTCAGCTCTCTAATATTGTTCATGCATTCAGAAATAAATCAGTTAGAATAAGTCTTGAAGTTTTAGCAATGTCTACAATAGTAACTCATTCATGAATAAGTCTTGAAGTTTCAGTTTTAGTTTTGCTTGATTCATTCTGAGTTGTTTCAGGCGAGGATGATTTTGTTGAAGGAGATGTTGATGAACAAGGTTCTTCTTTCTCATTTTCTTCTTTATTCAACTTATTTTTGTTCATTTGAGCCTTTGGTTTTGATAATGAATCTTGCTTATTAAATGTTTCACTATCATTTGTTTTTGAATAAGGTATATGAATTCCCTTTTCAACTTATCAAAGAATGCATCATCAACCTTCATTTCCTGTTCATTCAAGTCCACCTTTTTATGAGGTGTTTTTGATTGCTCAAAAGTTGTTCTTTTCTTCAAAGGATGAACATCAGTGATTGTCTTTTCCTTTGATTTTTGCTTTTTTTGTGCTGACTTCTTCAGTTTAGAATCCTTTTCATAATCAGTAGATTGAGTGTCTGATTTAGATTTATCTAATTGTATCTTCTTTGTGCCTTTTGTCTTGTTCTTTTTGTTGAAATAACATTCCTGAGTTGAATGGTTATTTTTGTTGTAGATGGCATAGTGTTTGCTGAAGTACCATTCAGATGTCATGTGATTGTTCATATTGCAAGTAGAACAATAACTACTGAAGTAGCAATCTTTGGTATTATGATTTTTCATGTCGCACCATTTGCAATACATCTCATCTGATTCTTTCTTAGAATCATTTTATTTCTTATGATAAGCCAACTTCTAAGGCTTTGCATCCTTTTTCAGCTTTGAGGTTGATTCTTTCCTTTCCAGTTTGTGCAGCTTTTGTTTGTTTGTTGTTGAATTCCTCTTCCGTAGATCATCTACTGAATTAGCATTAACTTCTATTGAAGAGGTTTTCTTCTCCGTAGATCTGGCGCTAAAGAAAGGTTCTTCTTCTGCGGATGATCAGCTGAAAGCCTTTTCTTTTCCTTTTTCATGGATGATTTGTGTCTCTCCTTAGTAAAGACACACTTCTCATTCACTTCATTGGAAGATTTTTGTTTGCTGATTTAGTTCTTTAAGCCTTCATTTAATTGAGCTATTCCCTTGCAGATGGTCTTCAGCATGTTTCTTTGTTTAGGAGGGTATGGCAGCTTTGTTTCTTCAAGCACTTTTGGAATATTTGTTTCAAAAACAACATTCATACCCTTGTTTAGTAGATCATCATCATGTTCATCAGAATCATCCAAGTCATCACACTCATAAAAGTCAAATTCTAAATCCATTTCATTAATCTTGTCTGATTTAGAAGACTCAGTTTCATTCACCTCAGATACATTGTTAATGTTTTGTTGATTATAACTTGTTTCTATATTGGTGCTAGGCATAAAATGATTTGACAAGTTATTTGTCATTGAATTCAGGCAAAAGAACATAATTATTGTTAATATGAGGTGCCACAGCATTATATCTCAACCTAAACCTGTTATTTGATTCAATATGAGAATTTAATAATTTCTCATACTGCTGAGATAAGAGTTGAAACTTCTGAAGGTTCACTTTAGTTGATGCATGATCAACCATGGATTTAGTTAAGGAAGTGGTCAAATGCTCAACTTGTGCTTTTAAACTGTAATTTTCAGAAATAATTTTGTCTAAATCCTTTTAAAAAGAGTTAATTTTTATTTGATGTAATGTTAGGACCGTTTAGGTACGGAGTACTAACTGATTTACGTGTATACCAAACCAATAGTGCAAAATCCTATTTGATTGGCAATCTAATCAGTGAGAACGCAAGTATAATCAATCTAAGAATGATCAAAACGTTAAGACGATTATAAGATGATTAACTGCGATCTATGAACTTGGAACGGTTTTCTTGAGTCTCTGGACGGCTAGGTAAGATTTTGTGCGTAGGGATTCGAATTGTTACGTTTCTCCACAAATTAAGTGGTATTTATAGGTTAGGGTTTTCCATTCGTGCGACTCAACCATTTGCATGGTTCAGTCGTGCTACTGAAGCATGCGGTTGATCCATTCGCACGACTAAAGGTCTAGTCGTACGACTAACTCAATCTCATGTCACAATTGTGCGATTGATCCAGTATCCTGGTTTAGTCATGCAACTGGTTCATTAGCATGAAGTATTCATGCGTATGGTCCATTAGCATGGTCCATTCGCATGAGAACTTCACACGATTAAGTTTAAACATGTTTGTCAATCATTATTGACTAAGAACTATGTAAACAACCATAAACCTATATAGTTAATTCAATATGTGTTATCACACAATAAACTATTAAATATTAAACATTATAAACATCAACCACACATTCATTCCATTCATACCCATTCAATTACATATACGTAAAACATGAAAGACATTTTACATTTGAGCTCCTAAACTAGGTACACATGTATCTACATATAATTTATGTTCTCTTACATAAGATCCATTCAAAATCATTGTTTCTTTAACTTTATCAGCCAATTATTAAGCATGGACTCTATATCTTTCTACTTCCTCAACACATATTGATGAACATAACCTGTCTCTTACCACACTAGCCATGGGTGGAACTTTGTTTTCCATGTGAGCCATTAAAGCTTGATTTTCTTCCAAGACTTCCTTCTCATACATACTCCAGTCACAAGTTCCATCTTGAAGAATGATCAGTCCAGATTCTTTTGAGTTGCTTGTTCCTGCTGATATATTAGTGGCTGGTGGGGATGAGTTGGCAAGTTATGGTTGCCTAAAGGATCTTTGTGATGATGAAGCTTGTTTAGACTGATGTTGTTGATGTTGTGTTGAGTCAGGATTTTGTTGATTGCATTCTCTAGAGAAGTGTCCATAGATATTGCACTTGAAGCATCTTACCTTTGACTTATCAACACCAATCCGTGATGATTTACTTGCAGCAGCCAAATTCTTGTTTCTTCTTAGATATTGTTTGGCTCTATAGGCAATCATTGCCATTTGCCATTGTAGATCCATCTCCTCCACTACATCTGGAGGTAGTTCTTCCAAGTCTTTTTGGCATATGTTGGCAGAGGTTAATGGGCTTCCTAGGTAAGCATGAAAGCTTGAACTGAAAGCTGCAAAAGCTGCTTTTTGTTCTTCAGAGTCCAGAATGATAGTGATGGACTCTGATTGATTGTTTATTGATGGCTTTTCTGATGTCTCTCTTTGATCACAGTTCTTTCTTCCTCTTTTCTTGACTTACTTTGAGAAGATTTCTTAGGGGGTTTGAAGCATAGAAACTTACTTCCTCTTCATCTTCAGTCAAAGTACAAGAGTTATCACCATCATTGTTGGACATAAAGGCACTTTTAGCACTTCTTGTTTCTTTAAAATGATATGGTGATACCTGAGTTCTCACACTCTTGTTTCTTGATTTCTCATCCATTTCAAAAGCCTTAACTTTAGCCACTAGAGTGTTTAAGCCAGCTACTTTGAGGTCTATGGTGTTCTTGAACATGAATCAGTTTGCTTCCAACTTTCTGGTAAAGTATGGAGCATCTTTTTGTTCAGTTGCTCATTTGTGTATTTCAACTCCAAAATTTGCATCTCTGTAACAAGTTGCATGAACCTATGGAATTGTTGAGGAATTGATTCATCCTTAATATGATGAAAAGTTTCATTTTATGAATGCAGGGTGTCCTTCCTAATGCTTCTGATTTCATCACTCCCTTCACAAAGTGTATGAAGAATCTTCCACAACGAATTTTCTATTTTGTAATTTTCACACCTGATTAATATTTCCTCGGTTAAGCCATACTAAGCAAACTGTATGCTTTAATATCAACTTTAACCTTCTTAATATCATCTGGGACAAATCTTTTGTACTTATGGGTTGATTATTGTCATTATAATCCAGCCTAAGGGTGGGTGGAATATAAGGACCTTATGTTATTGAGACCCATAAGTGAGAATCTGTAAAGTTTACATTATACTTGACCTTGATTTTCCAGGATTTAAAGTCTACTTTTGTTTCCAACTTTGGAGGTTGGTAAGATGATCCACCAAAGTTGCTCATGATTAGTTAAGATCTAATTTTAACTAATGAATTTGTTCAATAGATATGAACAATTTAATGATTTTGATCAATAACTAAGATTTGTTATTCAATTGATTTGAATATAGATCCAAGTTAATCGAACTATGTAATGCTGAACGACAAATCAGATATCACATAAACTCTTTGCTCAAAAATAATAGATCTAATCATAAAAACTGACAAATCTAAAGACTTCTGAAAAAAATTAAACACACCTAACTGTGATAGATCAATTGTTCTAAATTAATGAGCACTGGCTGTGATACCACCTAAGAATCCATGGATCGCTATCAGGAATTATCAGTATTAATTGAAGTCAGTCAATGTTTGCAGAATCACTGTTAACTTGGTTTAATTGTTTGTATTAATTTTAATATCAATAATATTTAAAGAATAAGATGAACGCTATGAATGAAACAATTAATGATCAGACAAATATTCAATTCAAACGTTTTTCATTAAAAACATGTTAATGATTACAGTTGAATAAACAATGATGATGAATGAATTGATGTTTGAGTGTCTGATGATGTGACGGCTGCTAGGGTTTTGATTTGTGTGATTTGATGTTTGGTTGTAACGTTGTTGCTTGGATGTTTGCCGTCGAAGCTACGCCTTGATTTGAAACCTAGGATCCATATTTATAGACACTAAAGTTTTTGTTAAAGAAACACCGGATCTCTTGGGATTTGGAATTGTTTCTGTTAAGGAACATCGGATTTCTTGGGATTCGCATAACTGCCTTGATGACTTGTTGACTTGTAACATTTGTATTATTTGAATACAAGTGTTTGGACTCTGTAGAAATGTTGACTTCCGTAGATAATTGTTCTTCCGCAGGAGTCTTGTTCTTCCGAAGCAAACTTTTTCTTCCGAAGGTATCTTGTTCTTTCATCCTCAGAGCTGGTTGTTCATCCAGAAGATCTTCGGATGTATTTTACTTGTAAGAAACATATCTACAAAAGAACAAATGGTCATCGTTAGATGTTTCTTACACTTTGTCAATTTTCAGAATTCACCATGTAGAGAATGTATAGAGGTTGAAGCAACCAAAGTCTTTCTGCATGCATGCCGCACAAGTACTGAAGAAGAATGCTTTGGAAGTTTCACACATGCAACAAATATTCTGAGTGTGAAATCTTTTGAAGCCAAGACCAATATCTTCCGAAGCCAAAGATGAAGTCTTCCGAAGCTTCAAAAACAAAGTCTTCTGAAGCTTCAAAAACAAAGTCTTCTGAAGCTCCACACTTGAAGATAGATTTCTTCTGAAGACTTTTAACAACATGCTTTATCTGATGTACTTTTCCATAAAGCTGAACCCCTTTCCGCTGCAACTCTGTAAAGTCACCAACTTACATGAGTTGGTGAAAAAGTCCATGCTTTTGGTAACTGTACATTGAGGTCTTGAGTCTGTAAACTTTCTACTTTATGTACTTTATCCTTTTTATAATAGATAAGGATGTGAGCTATGGCATGTCATAGTCACAAAGTCAAAAGGCAATCTCCTTTTTGACTCTAGAATTGATTTTGTTTTGTGTCTAGTCAATTGTATCCAGCTGGCTTTCATAGTATGGCCAGCTGTAGGATGTAGTATATATCTCATGTTCTTGTAACTTTATCTTTTTGCTTTGTACACTTGTAATAGAACATTGAGAAAGTAATATACTGCAATCTTGAAAACTATCTCCTTGTGTATCTTGCTCTTGTGTTCTGTCTCTTAATTACTTGTGTTCTTAGTATCTTTACTTGTGGTTAATCCAGTTCACTGTTTGTTAAGTTTAGTTACTCTCCTGTTTGTGTTGTTGTGTTGTGTTTGACCACCCTTCCACGGTCCTGCATTTGGTATCAGAGCATTCAAGCTCTTGATATAAGATCTCACCATCTTAAGATCCCTCACTCACGCAAATACTAAACTTTTCAAATGGCAGCCATTTCCAAAATTGATATGAAAACTGGAAACATGAACAAGTCCCCACTAATCACCCTTGTTGACTTTGACACCTGGTGTATGAGAATGGAAGGTTTCATCAGGTCTCTAGACTAAAGAATGTGGGAGTCTGTTGAGAATGGACCTTACATACCAAGCACCCCTTCTGCTACTGGTGGTGGTATGATCCCCAAGGTTATGGCAAACTACTCTGATAAAGACAGGAAGAGAGTAGAGATTAATAGAAAAGCCATGACAGCTCTTTAGACTGCTCTTCCAACTTTGTATACAAAGGTTTCAAGAAATGCAAAACAGCTAAGTAGCTGTGGGATGCATTGAAACAGATGTATGAGGTTTTCTTCTGAAGCTAAGAAGAACAAGAATGATCTCTTGAAGCAGCAGTTTGAAAAGTTCACCTTTAAAGCAGGTGAAACCATGACTCAGCAATACTACAGGTATGTTGAGATTGTGGATACCCTTATGGATGAGGAGTTCCTCTTGAGAACAAGGACATTGTAAGAAGTTCATGTCCTCACTTCCTAGGCAGTGGACACGCTACTATGTGGTGATCAAGAGGACTGAGAATCTAAAAACTCTTACTCTGACAGAGTTATATGGATTCTCAGTGGCTACCAGATGGAAATGAACATGCGAGGTTCATCTGGCAACTCCAACAATCAAATGGGTTCAGCCCTGCATGTGGTTGAAAGGGATAGCATAGAACCCCAACATCATCTCATATGCTACCCTGGCAACTCACCTAAGGGTCCTTTCATCACCTTCCCAAAACCACCAAGGAGAACTACACTCAAGGAAGCCCATTCCAAGAGACAAGTTTGTTGATCCATATGTACCTAGTTTGTGGTCTTAATGTAATATGTCTGTCATGTCCTAATGTAATGAAACGAATGAGTTGAATGGAACATATTATGTGGTTGTTGACCTTATTTCTAATGTTTCAGTGTATGTTTTAATGTTTATGATTTATTAATGCATATTGAACCAACTATATAGGTTTATGGTTGTTTGAATAGATCCTAGTCAAGTAATGATTGGGAAACATATTCAAACTTAGTCGTATGAAGTCTTCATGCGAATGGACCATGCTAATGGACCATACGCATAAACACTTTATGCTAATGGACCAGTCGCACGACTGACCAGGAGACTGGATCAGTCGCACGACTGAGACATACGGATGACTCAGTCGCACGACTAAACCTTCAGTCATATGAATGACTCAGTCGCATGCTTTAGTCACACGACTGAACCATGCTAATGGTCCAGTCATACAATTGACTAACCCTAACCTATAAATACCACTTAATTCATGGAAAAACATAACACTTTGAAGAATTCGACTCCTACTCGTACCCTAGCCATCCAGAACGTCCAAGAAAGCCAGTCCAAGTTCATAGATCGTTCTTGATCGATTCCTATTCGTTCTTAACATTTATATTATTGTTATATCGATCAGGTTAACGTTCTCACTGATTGGATCGCCAATCAAATAGGATTCCACACTATTTGAGTTGGTATACACGTAAATCAGTTAGTACTTCGTCCAGTACACGGTCCCTAGCAAGTGGTATCAGAGCTTTGGCTCTTGATTAACGTGTGATTAAATCATTTGATATAAAAATTGTGTTTTTCACTCAAAATGTAATCTTTTTGTGTCAAACCCTATTTTAGACGCCTCCAGGTCACAAAGTTAACGTTTTTCCGGCATACGACAATTAGGGTTCTTGAGAAATTTGTGTTTTTGCGTCAAACTACCTTAAACCTTCGAATTCTCAATATTCAACAGCTTCAGTCGCACGATTGACTCAATCGCACGACTGAATCCATACGCATCGGTCATACGCACGATTGGACTCAGTCGTTCATCCATACGTACTACTGAATTGCCTAGTCATATTGTTCACTCGTACCTGTCCATTCGCACGAGTTAGCCACATTGGTTCATTCGCACGTCTGAGCCATACGTATTGGTCAATCGCACGAATTGTCCAATCGCACACCTTCATTCGCATAAGTAAAACAGTTATGTTCTAGAGACCAAAGTCATTAGTAATGGAGGATCATATTTTCGCGTTCACTCGGAAGGGACTCTAGGATTCAAAATCTGTTGCTTCTAGAAAATGAAGTGGGAAATCATAACAAGCCCCCTAAGCTTATAACGTTAGACGATTACCCACAATGGAAACAAAGATTTGAGATTTACTTAAATGGAGTAGATCCCAATCTGTGGGAGTCGATAAAGATAGGATATAGCATGCCTGCAGGTGCGGATGGAGTCAAACTTACCTTAAGCGGTATGAATGACGGCCAAAAGGTAAAGTACAATGCAGAGAAGAAAGTATATGCTTTGCTGACTCAGTCAATTCCTAAGGAAATCTTCCATCAATTTTCTAAGAACAAGCAAGCTAAGAAGCTGTGGGATGCATTGGAAAAGAGGTATGAGGGAAATGCATCGTTAAAAGCTCTAAAGGCTAAAGCATTGAAAAAGGAGTTTGACAACTTCTCATCAATGGGAAAGGAGAGCTTGGACGACGTCATTGACCGATTCTACCACTTAATGAGTGAGCTGCACACTTATGGAGTCACACGTCCATGGAAGACAAAGTTTCAAACTTTGCTGATGGGTTTCAGAGAAGTGGGTTTCCTTTGTATCCAACCTCAGACAAAATGATTTGCTGGCGAAGTTAGATATCAACGACTTCATTTTGAAGCTAAGAGAGAAGAGTTGAGGATGAAGTACAGGGCCCAAAGTCTTCATATGATCAGAATCCGGTACTATACAATTCAACTCCATAAGCCAAAATGTCTAGAGCACCACTTCAAACGGCGTTTGTGTCGAGTTCAGCTGGTCCATCTCAAGCTATCACTTCAGGATCTGACACGTCAGGGTCGTCTTGTACTCAATACATAGCACCTGAAGCCAATGCTACAAAACTGGAGACTGATAATCTGGGAATGTTACAGTGGAGGTAGCAAAGGAGCACATGGATCTCTTAACAGCAGTCGTTCACTCCTATAACGGACTAGTTGCTGGGAAGATGGGAACTGCCATCTGGCAGATGAGGACTACAAGCAGGTAGACGAGATAAAGCTGGAGAGAATGGACATCATGTGGGCCTTAGCAAGTTCTGTTAGGAGAGCTAAGAAGTTTGTCAAGAAGACCAGACAGAATTTGATTGCTACTAAGGACACAACTTTTTGTTTTGACAAGACAAAGTTACATGCTTCAACTGTAGGGAAAAGGGGCACTTCAAACATGAGTGTGTGAAGCCCAAGAAGACAGGAAATGAAAATCCATTTTCATCCTTCAATCATCAGGATAAACCCACAAGCAGTCCTACTTCGTCAAGCAAGGATCCTAAAGCCTTGACTGCTCACGATGACGAAGGACAAGATTGGAGCTTTCGGTTTGTGTCTCCGGGAGAATCCAACATTGCTAGTGTTGAGGATCTAGATGACAACTCAGCAAGCGAATGTGATATTGCACTGGAACTCGTGATGTCAAATATTGAAGAAACTGCAACTGTAGTTGATCACCTGCCTAAAGAAGGGACAAGTTCAACAAGTCGAGAATCACTAGAACCAGAAAAGTCTAACACTGCTTTCATGGTTGATTCAACCGCACCCTCTCAGGTAACTATCACTACTCAACTTTTCAATAATCATGCTTGTTCTGATTGTAATAAATTTAAGGAAAGCATTGATTTAATGCTAGGTTATTAGACCACAATGATAACTTAGTAAAGGACTTGCAACTATGCACAGAAGCAAATAGAGTCTTAAAACAAAATGAGCACAGCTATAAAGAAAAAATAAAACTTTTGAATAAATAACTTAGGGAAACTGAAGTTGAAGCTTTTAACCAAGCTAATGACATTAAGTTCTATCTAAACTCCCTAGAAGACATTAAGAAACGAAAAGCAGTTTTGGAAGTAGAAGTAAATTCATTAAAACAAAAACTGCATAGTTGGACAAGTTCTTCTCATATTGTCCAACACTTAGTGAGAGAATGCAACAATGGGGAGGGTTTGGGATATAAAGTGGTATCACCACCACATGAGACCTTGATGAATGCCAAAAGTAAACCAATAAATAATAACCCAATCAAGGATCATGTGGTGTCCACTCCTCTGTAAGTGATCTAGATTCCACATGTAAATCAACTGAATCTGGCACTAAACAAAAGGATGCCACTTCAAAATTAAAATGTAAAATGCCTTGTGTAAATCTGGATGAACAATTTGAGAAGGTTAAGTAAGTCTGGTTCAACCAAGTTTAATTCTGAACCTAAACAGACCAAGCATGTTAACCAATCAAGCGTATCATGTCCAAGTCCAAGTAAGCTAAAGAGTAAAGATGATAATAACGTTCAAACAATTAATTTTGTTAAACAAGCTAAACCATTAAAACAGGAAGTGACTAAGCCCAAACTGAATAAAGTTACCAGTGTGTCACATACTTCTCCACAGAAATAGTTAAATCATTAAGTCGAAAGTAGATCATGCTACAACTGTGGAAAGTATGGTCACATCGCATCTTACTATCCTTATTATCAGACACCAAAGAAAAAGGTTGAACTTTATGACACTAAAGCGAGCTCTTCCAAAAGAAGCTTCATGACTCCACCAAAATGGTCAGTGAATCTAAAGTTCAACCCATTAGCCAGTCGTTTGTTTACCACAAACAAGCCTTACACAGAGCTGGCTTATGGAAAGAAAAGTCTATGTCTGGAAATGAGAACAAGAAGACAAAAGATCTTCTGTAAGGATCAGTGATCTAAGTTTGATTGATTAGAGAGTATTGCAGCGGAATTTGAACAATGAATTAGACAATTCACAAGAACACAATTGATATTCAATGTAAGAGTAAACGGTTATAGAGAGAGAATTCTGCAAATAGAATATTTCATTCATATGCTTTCGTGGTGGCAAAATGTCACACGTACAATTAGGTTAACATCTCTTATATAGGAGATGTGATGTTTGCTGATGTCACTTGATAGTGACATCTAACAGAATTATTCAAACTACTGAAAGTTAACACAACTACTGAAGATGTCAAACAGCTGACATCTTCTTACAAAAATACCAAGTGTTAACTATCACTACAACTACTGAAAAGAAACTACTGAAACAACAACGACTGAAGAACATGCTCTTCAGTCATTTTACAAGTACTGAAATGGAAAATAAAACTACTGAAAGGAAACATCACAACAACTGAAGAATGCTTCTTCAGCTGTTGTGACAAACTCTAAAGGCTTCAGTACTTGGACTTCTTGAACTTTAGTTGTTGTCATCAGCTGATGTCTTCAGTCTTTGTACTTTAGCTGTTGATCTTAAGTACTTTAGTCTTCAGCTGTTGAAGTCTTCAGTACTTTAGTCTTCAACTGTTGAAGTCTTCAGTACTTTAGTCTTCAGCTGTTGATCTTCAGACTTTGTCAAACAGCTGATTAAGTCTTCAGCAGTTGTTGTGATGTCTTGTGGGACTTAAAGGTTTTTCTGATCTGGCTCATTAGTTCTTTTGGTCCAACAAACTCCCCCTAAGCCAATGCAGCCAAAACCTTTAAGCTTATTGAAGATGTCCCACTTATTATGGCAGAAAGATTGGTCCTTTTGTCTTCTAGATCAGCTCAGAAGTGACCCTTGTAAGCACAGGCCTGGGAAGAAGTCTCAATGATCTGTTTGGCAAAGGATGGACGGGAACTCTGTCTTGGGGAACTGGACACAGAGCTGTTACCCCATCCATGAGATCTACTTCCCAAATATGAGTCTGTAAGACTCCCTTGTATAGGCCTCAATGAAGGTTACTTGTTCCTCCATGGTAAGCTCTTCTGCTTCTCCTTCAAAGAGTGATTCTGGCCCATAGTACTCAGAGAGGTATTTGACCTGCTTCCATTTTTTAGCTCCACAGTTGTTATGATTCTATATGCGAATTCATCTGGGTGAATACCCTCTAGGAACAACTGGAGCTCATTCTTTCTAACTTCCTCAAGCCTCCTATATACTAACCCCTTTTTCACCACTTATTCTCAAGCATCTTTTGTGGGGTCAGTTTAGCTTTATAGGCTTTCTTGAAGTCATCTAGGATCTCCTAGGTGATACTACAAAGGCAGTGAGATCACTTCATCTACAATCTTCTTACTTGGCCAATGTATCTGTGGAATATTTTTCTTTTGAATCCTATGAGACACCCTGGGATCAGGCCAAATCCTCACTCTCTCTTTTTGATATTGAAAGGTGTGTCTGAGAGTGTATAATCTCTAAGCATGTTTCTTCATATTGATGATTGAAGATGTGGCAGCATATGCTTTGTCGACTCTTCTCAACAATTCTCATCATGTTGTTTCTGAAGCTCTTCTTCTTCTAACTTCACTTTCACAATTGTCTTGAGATTCAGGAGTAATGTTGGAGGGTGACTTATGGCCTTAGGCAAATGTATGACAACTGAGATTGGCAGCCTATCTTCATCCATCATTATCTTCTTCTTCCTCTTCTCCTCAGTACCCTTCTTTCCTCTTTGGGGTACATCATCGGCTATGGTTTGTGGGTAAAGGAATTGGTTTAGTGGGTTGTGGTTGTGGTGGTTTGGTGTGGGAATTTTGACAAGCTGTTCTAGCATTTTGGATGTAAAAAGGCTTTAGATTGTTTTACCAGTTCAGACCTGCTCCCAGCACCAGCTTCATTCAAGGCTTCAATAACCAGCCCTTTGGTATATACTTCAGACGAACAGATCTTGGTGGTTATTGCCAAGATGCTGTCCCTGGACCATGACTTGATTTCAATCAATGATCTTCCAAGATATTTAGCTATGAACCTGATCATGATTTCCAATCTTCCCTTTCCAACACACTATAACCAGCCCATCATGATTGTATCTCTTCTATTTCCAGCCTTCTGATCTCAGAGTCTAATGTGGCTGTGTCATGACCATGTCTAAATAGCTGATCTATAATTTTATCCATTGATCTGCTATGAGCTTCATCATCATCTTTAACAAGGTCTTCTAATGATTTTTCTTCATCAACTCTTGACTCAGCACTTTTCTTTCTTTTATAGGTGATCAACTGTTCTGAGATCAGTTCTTTCTCAACCTCCTTCTCTTTCTCAGGCTCTTTCTCTTTTTCAGGCTCTTTCTTAGCATCAACTCTCTTTCTTTTCTTGTCTTTCACTGCCTTAGACTTGCAGTCTCCCCCTTTTTGGTTGCATTGGAATCAGGGGTTTGGAAGGCAAAAGAGATTTATGAACAGCATCATCAATGAGGTTTGTAGATTTGAGGGAATCCTCTCATCAATGCTTTATGCACTATGTCAGTGATGATGGGAGTGATGAGAGGTAAGGAGTTTGAAAAGATAGCAACCATCTGCTCAGAGGGGTTCTGTCCCTGAGAGTGGTGCCAAAAGCAGAGGCTGGTGGCTCAGTTATGTGTGTAGGCTCAGTGTTTGGTGAACCTTCATTGAAGGTGCCATCTGTGGGTTATTGGGGTAGATGGCTTTGATCCTGAGACATTTTGGCAATCAGCTCGTTGAGTCTGCTTACCTCATTCTCTAGGATGGTATTTTGGGCTAGAACATCATAAAAAAAGCCCAGGTCATCATCAGTCTGTGCTGAATCACCTGACCTCCTGATTGAATCAGGATGTACATGCTCTGAGTGTATATCAGTAGTAGCATGTGCCCCTTGTTCGTGGTACTGGGGACTTCCTGCCTCAGTACTATGTCCTTCATTGGCAGTTGCCTCTGGTGAGGTCTTATGGATGATACCAACTTCATCCTGATCATTTGCTGAAGCAGGATAAGTGGCAGCCTCACCAGAAGTTCGAATCTCGTTTCTACACTTGGAGATGAACAATGTAACCCCTATGTTGTGGGTTATCAGAAGCATTTGGATCCTCCCCCTCAATTGGTGAGGCTATCCCAGTTTTGATTGGTATCTGGGGAGGGGGTGAGGAATGCAACTGAGTCAGCACTTTTGCAACTATTATGGTAGGACTTTGGGGGCGGTTGCAGTGGGAGATGGTGTGAAGCATTATGCACCCGGGGAGAGTGGTGCGTTTCAATGGCAACCTCCTCAATTGAGGAAGGTTCCAGATGTATAGGTGCCCCAAATGTGGTTGCTACAGGCTCCTGTTGAGAGGAAGCCTGAGCGGTTGAGGGTGGGTGAGTACATGTATCTACTGGGGGGTTATGGCCAGTAGATATATCCTGCGTTTGTGTTGCAGGGCATCCTCAGGAGACTCATCTCCCTGAGCAGCCTTTTTGGGTTTCTTGTGTTTGGGTTTGGGGGGACTTTGGATTTAGAGGTGGTGGCTGTGGGTACCAGCTGCGTGGGTTTTCCAGCTTGGCAACCTGTTTGAGTGACTGGTCTGTTTATGCCTGGAGTATACCTCAGGCAATACAGCCATGGCAGGGACTCCAAGGCCAACAAGTCCCTCAGCTTTTAGCTGGTTCTCTATAATGGCCATTATGAACCGAGGATATAATATCCATCGGTTAGCAATAGGTTTTGAGACCATATCCTTAAGTTCAAGAAATTATTTTAGAAAAATTTAAGTTTTGTTGCTCAAGGATAGAGAAGAATACCTGCTGCCACCCGTGGTTGACATTTGATCCCAAGACGAAGTCTTAGGGGCTAGGCATACATTCACCATATGAAAAATAAGGCGTTCTACGTCATGAAATGCCTTTTTTAGGATGTTAGAAGCGCTGAGGTTACCCTGGTATCCATGTTGGGCAAAGGATAGATTAGTGTGTGCCCTTTGAATATCCAGCGGGGAAAGTGGCATCATCCAGGTGTAGGGTTTGGCGAAGGATTGCCGGAGTGATGACCACCTACGGCAGTGACGAACGACCGGAGAGACTCGGTGTCATTCTCCCCATGGTAAGGGTGCTTCGTCCAGAACTGATTTAGGGATTCGGCATAAATGGTAGGATTGATAAGGAAGGTCGTTTTGTATGGAGAATGGACCATTAGATCAATGGCAGTATCAACTTCGTCCAAAAGGGTGATTTGGTAAGGTAGGCAACACAGTTGTGTCTGGTTTAAGCTGCATGGTCGCCATTAATTGGAGAGAAGGTTCGGAGTTTTTTGAACGTTAGGTTTGAGATGATGAAGCTCTGTAGGATTAGGTATTTATAGGGTAAAGGTTATGAAACGACTGAAGGTTTGGTGTTAATCATCAGTTGTTTTAAATGACTGATGACATGGTATTAACCTTCAGAGGTTGAAACAACTGAAGTCTTGGTTTTAGGCATCGGTAGTTATAAACTACAGAAAACCTTGGTTTTGACTTCAGATGTTGTAAACAACTGATAACTTGGTGTTAGTCATTAGTAGTTTTAACTACTGAAGACATGGTTTTGTCATCAGTTGTTGTAAACAGCTGAACTTGGTGTTAGTCATCAGTAGTTGTGAAACTACTGAAGACATGATTTTGTCATCAGCTATTTAAGGTGAAACAGCAGTTTTAGAAACAACTGAAGAGAAAATTCTCATTAGTAGTTTTCATCAATTCTTAGCTTTTCAGCTGTTTCATACTATCCTCAACACTTACTCATCAGTCTTTTTGGCTATTTTCAGTTGTTTCATAGGACATCATACTTATCTGTTTTTAACTAACATCAGTAGTTATAACTACATCAAAAGTTTGTAACAGAATCAGTACTTATTTGTGACATGTGTACTAATAATCATCAGTACTTGTTTACTGAGATCATCAGTAGTTGTCACTTATTCTAGCTGCAGCATACCAAGCCTTATCACAAGGTTTTGGAATGTTGAACTATCCAAAGGCTTAGTAAAAATGTATGCCAGCTCATCAGCACTAGGCACAAACTTTGGATCAATCAGACCTTTTTCAAAACAGTCCCTAATAAAATGGTGTCTGATCTCTATATGTTTGGTCCTAGAGTGCTGGACAGGATTCTTGACAATGCAAAGAGCTGAAGCACTGTCCATTAATAATGGAGTCTTAGTCTCTGCAATGCCATAATCTAAAAGTTGGTTCTGAAGCCAGAGTACCTGAGATGTACAACTTGCAGCAGCACAGCAGCACAGCTGACTCTGCTTCAGCAGTGGATGTAGCAACAGATGTTTGTTTCTTACTCTGCCAAGAAATCAAACAGTTGCCTAGGAATTGACATCCACCAGAAGTTGACTTTCTGGTTAACTTACACCCTGCATAGTCACTATCTGAAAAAGCAACTAATTTGCAAGAGTGTCTAGTGGAATACCATAAACCTAGAGATTGTGTACCTTGCAGATATCTAAAGATCCTCTGACTGACTGCAATCAAATGAGACTCTTTAGGAGCAGCCTGAAATCTAGCACAAAACACAAGTTGCAAACATGATATCTAGTCTAGAAGTTGTTAAGTACATCAAGGACCCAATCATACATCTGTAAAGTGTTTCATCAACAGCTTTACCTTTCTGATCTGCATCCAGTTGTGTGGTGTTGCACATGGGAGTAGAACAGGGCTTAAATTTTGTAAATCAAACTTATTCATAAGATCTTTTGTATATTTTGACTGATGATGAATAAAGGTTCCCAAGCCTTTTGTTTGATTTGCAAGCCTAGAAAGAACTGTAATTCTCCCATTGCACTCATTTCAAACTTTTGTTTCATTAAACATGTAAAATCATCACACAACTGGGGATCAGAGGATGCAAAAATAATATCATCAACATAAATTTGAACAAGTAGCTTATGTGATCCACCTTCTTAATAACAAAGTTTTATCTATGGAGCCTCTAGTGAAATTATTTTGAAGAAAAAATTGATAAGTTTTCATACCAGGCTCTAGGGCTTGTTTCAACCCATAAAGAGCCTTATCAAGCTTGTATACCACATCTGGATGTTTATTATCCTCAAAACCTGGTGGTTGACACACATAAACCTCTCTCTTTTTTTTACCATATAAAAATGCACTTTTGACATCCATTTGAAAAACTTTAAGATTGTGGAATGCAGCATAGGCTAAGAACAATCTAATTGCCTCTAGTCTGGCTACAGGCAAAGGTTTCATCATAATCATACCTTCTTTTTGTGTGAAACCCTTGTACAACCAGTCTAGCCTTGTTCTTGACAATAAGCCCATTTTCATCAGTTTTATTCCTAAACACCCATTTAGTGCCATATTGCACACTTACCTGGGGGTAGAGGAACCAGTTCCCACACTTCCTGCTGCTTTTTGAACTGAAGTAGCTCAAGCTACATGGCTTCAACCCATCCATTGTCTCTCAAAGCAACATGATAGTTCTTTGGCTCTAGCTGACTGATGAAGAGAGCATAGAAGCAGAAGTTGGACAATTGACTTCTGGTTGAGACACCAGCATTGATATCACCAATGATTTGAGACATGGGGTGATTCTTCAGCTCTTGGTACACTATGAGATCAGTGCAAGTGTTTGTAGCAGGCTCAGCAGCAGCAGATGTTGATCTAGATTCTTGAAACCAAGTATTAGATGGCAATCAAATGATGTAGAGGAATCAGAAAATCTCATCATCATTTGTTGTGGATGGAGCTACTGAAGCTACGGAACATCAAGTTTAGCAGACTCATGCAGTTGGTCACTAAACTTGAAAAGGTGAGTACTGATATCATCATCATCTTCATACCACCAGGTGGAAGACATGCTACAGAAGATGATTTATCCACATGATCTGCAACAGCTGGAGGTTGATAAGGAACATATTTAAGTATGTCCAAATCAAATACTCCACAGGGTTTTGTGGAATCTTGTCCTTTGGAGATTCATTAAACTTCACATGCTGAGTCTCTTCAACTATCTTTGTTCTGTAGTTGAAGACTCTGTATGCCTTGCAAGTAGATGAATAACCAACAAAATACCCTGCATCCACCTGGATCAAATTTGTGGAGTTGATCCTTTGTGTTGAGAATGAAACAAGGACACCCAAAGGCTCTGAAAAATGAAATCAAAGGAGCCAATGATGTATAACTTCATATGGAGTCTTCATCAACCTCTGATTTACTAACACTTTATTTTGCACATAGCAAGCTGTATTGACAGCTTCAGCCCAAAAGGTCAATGGCAAACCAGAGTCAGCCAACATAACCTTGCAGCTTCAATTAAGGTCCTGTTCTTTCTCTCCACTACTCCATTTTGTTCTGGAGTCCTTGGGATGCTAAACTGCTCTCTGATTCCCTTTGAGAGATAAAAATCATCAAGTGTATGGTTTCTGAATTCTATTGCATTGTCACTTCTGATACACTCGACAGATAGGGAATACTGCTTCTCAACATACAACACAAAGTTTATAATCTTCTGAGCTACCTCATCCTTTGAATGCAGAAAGAAAGTCCATACAAATCTGGAGTAATCATCCACAATTACCAGACAGTATTTCTTCTTTGCCATGCTCATCACTCTCACAGGACCAATAGATCCATGTGTAGTAACTACAAGCAGGCAGTGGACTTAGGTTCTTCAATAGGAGGGAATGAGACTTTGTGTTGTTTTCCTTTTAACAAGCAGTGCAGGTTTCATCACAGTGGAACTCTTTTTTTGGTTATTATAGTACTATATTTGTGGATAAGTTGATTCATGTTTTTGAGATTAACATGACCCAGCCTTCTATGCCACAGTTTAGATTCTTGAGGAGAGGCTTTGGAGAATAGGCATGGATGACCCTTCAAATCAATCTTCTTGACAAATCCAAGGCATATACTCTTCCAATCTTGTTGGCCTTCAGGAGAGTATGTTCATCCAATACCTTGTCAATCAGCCTCAAAACTTGGGAAGACATAATCCTGCAGTTCTGGCTTATGAAAAGTGCAACATGCCCTTTATCACACATCTGACTGACACTCAGCAGATTTACTTGAGATTCTCCACATGGTTAACATCATCAAACCGGATTTGTCCATTAGACACAAATCCTTTCCCAATGATGTAACCCTTGGCATCATTTCCAAATGAAAAAAATCCCTTCTTTCCTTGAGAGTAGTCATTAAGAAGAGAACTGCTCGTAGTCATATGCATAGATCCTCCACTGTCCACATACCAGATGCTCCTTTGGCATGCTGAAGAACCTTGCATTCATCAAAAGTAACTAGTTAGGTTTAGAGACCCAAACCTTTTTGGTTTTGGGTCTGTTTTCATCAACAGATGTACCATAACTTGTTTCTTATGATTAACAGCTGATGAAGAAGGAGATGGTACTGAAATGGATTCCTTGGATTGGGCTTGGAATGCCTTTTTAGTGGTTTGATCACAGGTGCATCTAGTTCGTTAACTCTCCCCAACAAATGTTGAACCATCATAACAAGTTATGTCTGATTTGTAGCCAAAGCTTTCAGCTCTTGTGACATATCAGTACTTGTGTTTGATGAGTTCCTGTGACCTACCATTTCCCCTTAAAATTCACAGACTTAGTATGATGTTTATCATTAGGAGCACTATCAGCTGTTTTGTGATGAACCCTATCCTTCGTTTTGGATTTAGTCGAAGTCTTGGGTTGATCACAATGGGATGATTGTGGTACAAACTTGGTCTCAAACTCAGTTTTCGTTTCATCCATCTGGATTTTAATGAGCTTATCTCTGTTGAATTTGGAACCCTTTTTGTACCAACATTCATCAGAAAGATGATTGAATTTACCACATATTTCACATGGCTTATTCTTCATCTTGGATTGATCAACTGCTGATGTGGAAACTACTGAAGGTGTGCTCTTTAGTACTTTTCTCCTTTCAGTACTTTTGTTTAGTACTGAAGGATCTGTAACAACTGAAGACTTGTTCTTCAGCTGTTCTTTATCTGCAGTTGTTAATTCTTTTATTTCAGCTGATTTGAAATGCTTTTCAGTTGTTGTAACTTGCCCTTCAGTACTTGAGGTACTTTGAGGGACAACAACTGAAGTACTCAGCTTCATGTGCTTATCAGTAGTTAACCCATCAGCAATTAATTTGCTGAGGTATCAACACTGATTTCATCTTGTGATTTTGGGAGATCACTTGAGGATGATGCACATGATGATGTGGTTTGGAAATTGCTTTCACCTTCAGATTTTACTATTGGTTTTGGGGTAAAACTGTTGGTTGTGCAATGTGGTTGTAACCAATTCCAAACTTCATATTCGAAGCAGATTGCTTGCTGAGTAGCATTTCAAATCCCTTGCAGGATGACACCCAGCGGTCACACTCAACTGGGTAACTGCAAGTTTTTCTTTGAGTTCTCTATGGTCCTCAAGAATGACCTCTAGCTTAGCCTTTTCATCATTTAATTGGCATTTAAGCTTATAAATCTCATCATCTTATCCTTAATAACATACTCATATTCAGCTTTTCTTTTGGAAAGGTTTTGCTCAAGTTCTAAATGATTTATTAAAAGCTACATTTGCCTCTCTAATAGAGATAAATGCATCTATGCAAGATTCAAAACAAAGCTTGGCCTTAGCCTCAGAGGATACCTGGGTTACCTGTGAAAAGATGCATTAGAGCATGAATCTCAGTAGATTCCAGGGCCATGAGAGCTAGATTCCCAAAAGGATGTTCACCACCATGTTGACCATCACCAGCAAATAAATGCTCATTACCAAGAGATCATCTGGTAAACTGCTCCAGTCAACATTGCCAGGGGTGAAGAAGCTGTGATGAGATTGTGATTGAGATGATTGAGATGGTAGAGGCTAGGTAATGCTGTGGTGTTGTGCAATAGGAGCTTGAACTGGATTTGGCTGAGGCATGTAATAGCAGGATATGGATATGACATTGGACCCTGAGGGACAAAATATGCAGGAGATATAGGTTGTGAATGATGACCAGAACTAGCAGGATGTTGCTCTGTTTTGTTGAATATTACTTGGAAAGGTCACAAAAGGTGCAGAGGAGTTAGATCCAGATGATCTACACTCTCTTGCAAAGTGCCCAAGCCTGTGGCATTTGTGACACCTCAACTTACTCTTGTCAAAACCAACTTTGGTTTTGCCAGAGAGTCCAGGGAATTTCCTACCAGTTCTCTTGTAGAATTTTCAGATCTGATATTAACCAAGGCATTTGGCTTAGAATATCCATCTCTTCTAACATCATCAGCAATACCCTTCAGATCATCCATGATGAAGCAAATTGTCACTATTACAGCTAGACTGACTATCAACACCAAGAAATGCATGATCAGGACTGTTTGAAGAGAAATCTATATGCTCATCATAATTACTTTCAGATGCAGCATATTCTGACTCATGACCAACCAAGGCAGTGTTCCCTGGTACAAAGTCATTAGGAGCTTTCTGATGATGCCAGTTCCTTTCTGCTCTATCTCTCTTTCAAATGTAAGCAGTTCCCATGGAGTTAGGTGAGAGAGATAGGCTATCCAGATTTGCACTGGAGCGTAGGACAATGGTGTATGGTCCCATCTCTCAGGCAGTGATCTGAGGAATCTGTTGTTCATCTGGCTATTGGTGTATCATGTTTGACCATTTTCAGCTCAGAGATCAACAGGAAAAACACTCAAACGGGATCAGTGTCTCACCCTTCCTAAGAGAGAATGTCTCATATTGTTGGGCAAGGATTTCTTGTATTTTGCTAAGACCTCATCCGTTCCACCGAATTGTTCCTTCAATGCATTCCAGATATCATGAGCAGTTTCATGATGCATAAGCCCTGAATAGATTTCATTAGGCAGAGCCATGGCCAGAATACCATGCCCTTTAGCATCAATCTCAAACATTTTCCGATCCTCATCTGAGTATTGTTCCTTCTTCTTTGGAACCATTTGATTGGTTTCGGATTATTCACCATAAGCTTGTGTGGACCATGTACCACAGATGTCCAACAACCTGAACTGTAACAGACAGGTGATGAAGCATTCTTTGTTGCCATATGTTATACTCAGTCCTAACCAGCATCGGAGGCTGGGTGAGGAACCGGTATTGTGAGGATCCTTGAAGGAGTAGTCATTCTCATATTCAACCAAATTCAATTAAGTTTTTAACAGATTTAGAACAAAACACAACAAACCAAATGAACCAAGAGAAAACTCAAAGCAAATAATGAAAGCAGCAGAGATTCAATTATCTATAACCAATTCTTGCAAATATGCTATTCAATCAAACATAGATATCGATAGCAGTTTCAATGATCAATTGTTAGATCGATCAATGATTAACCTGCTCTGATACCATTTGTAAGGATCAGTGATCTAAGTTTGATTGATTAGAGAGTATTGCAGCGGAATTCGAACAATGAATTAGACAATCACAAGAACACAATTGATATTCAATATAAGAGTAAACGTTATAGAAGAGAGAATTCTGCTATAAATATTTCATTCATATCTTTCGTGGTGGCAAAATGTCACACGTACAATTAGGTCAACATCTCTTATATAGGAGATGTGACGTCTGCTGATGTCACTTGATAGTGACATCTAATAGAATTATTCAAACTACTGAAAGTTAACACACTACTGAAATGTCAAACAGCTGACATCTTCTTACAAAAATACCAAGTGTTAACTATCACTACAACTACTGAAAAGAAACTACTAAAACAACAACGACTGAAGAACATGCTCTTCATCGTTTACAAGTACTGAAATGGAAAATAAAACTACTAAAAGGAAACATCACAACAACTGAAGAATGCTTCTTCAGCTGTTGTGACAAACTCTGAAGGCTTCAGTACTTGGACTTCTTGAACTTCAGTTGTTGTCATCATTTGATGTCTTCAGTCTTTGTACTTCGGCTGTTGATCTTCGGTACTTTAGTCTTTAGCTGTTGAAGTCTTCAGTACTTTAGTCTTCAGCTGTTGAAAGTCTCAATACTTTAGTCTTCAGCTGTTGATCTTCAGTACTTTAGTCTTTAGCTGTTGAAGTCTTCAGTACTTTAGTCTTCAGCTGTTGAAGTCTTCAGTACTTTTCTTCAGCTGTTGATCTTCAGACTTTGTCAAACAGCTGATCAAGTCTTCAGCAGTTGTTGTGAGTCTTGTGGGACTTAAAGGTTTTTCTGATTTGGCTCATTGGTTCTTTTGGTCCAAATCTTCCCTCACCCTCAAATCGACAATGGGTGGAATTTATGATGTGTGATGCCTCTGGGTCACCCAAGCCAGTTAAGGCTTGGGTCCCTAATCTTACTAATGTTTTCAACTAACTATGCAGGGTGTTCGCTATAGTGCTGAAACAAACACCTGATGTGTATAGCGAAGCATCAAGGCACATGACCGGAAACCGGGCACTCCTATCAAACGTCAAACAAATCAAGGGGGTCATATTTCATTTTCTGAAACAAGGAGGTTACATCACAGCTCAAGGGGAAGTGGGGAACCAAAACGTGAAGTTTGATAAGGTAAACTATGTTCAACAACTTCAAAATATTTGCTTTCTATGTCCCAAATATGTGACAAGGTATTTAAAGTAGTTTTCAACAATAAGAAGTGCTATGTCTTGAAAAAGGATTATGTGATTCTGGAGGACCAAGTCTTAATGTCAGCCACAAGATATAATGACCTTTACGTCTTGGATCTATCAAAGGGCTCCACAACGGATCATCAAGTTCAATGCTTCTTATCAAAAGCTACTGAGAAGAACTCTATCTCATGGAATAGGAGAAGGGGCACATCAATCCATGGAAGATGAATCACTTGATCCAGAATGACCTAGTGAGAGGAGTCAGTCAAGAACTTCCAACTTCCGGATTTTCGTGTCCCCTCCAAGAAAGGCAAACAGACTAAGAAGTCTCATAAGGCAAAGAAAGTTAATTCCATAGAACTGCCTCTTGAGCTTCACCACATGGATCTGTTTGGTCCCGTCAGTACAAGAAGCATCGCAGGAGACTTGTACTACTATGTAGTTACAGATGACTACTCAAGATTCTCTTGGGTGATGTTTCTAAAATCAAAATTAGAAACATTTGAGTCATTCAAAGAATTGATAACTACACTGGAATCTCTTTACAAGCTAAAGGTTAGACAAGTCCGCTCAGACAACGGAACAGAGTTCAAGAACCAATGGATGGAGGCGTTTTGCAAAGAAAAGGGAATTGTGCACCAGTTCACATCTGCCTACACTCCATAGATGAACAGGGGTTGCTGAAAGAAAGAACAGAAGCTTGATAGAGACTGCAAGGATGATGCTAGCAGACTCGAAACTGCCTATCTAATTTTGGAATGAGGCAGTTGCAAATGCATGTTACACGTTAAATCGAGTTCTGGTAGTCAAATGCCATGGCAAGACGTGTTACGAGTTACTTCAATGACGTAAACCAAATCTAGAGTATCTCGAACCGTTTGGCACACGTGCACCCTACTGAAGAAAACTCAAGAAGGCAAGTTTAGCGAGAAGGCTAAAGGGGATCTTTCTAGGATACAACATACCGAATAAGGAGTTTACAAAAACTCAACGGGTCAAGTAGAAGTGTGGTGTAACATGACATCAGAGATACACCACTCCTCCTGCTGGAAAAGGACCTGTATTTTTTCGACTATGATGGATTCTTCAAGTCCTTCAACATTCCTCTCTCCACTTCTGACAATGAGTTAGCAGCCAAATGATGTATGATGTCTTAAACACACCATCACAGGACTCCACATCATCTGGTTCACAAGGTGAATCACCTAACCGCTCAGGGGGAGCACTCGAGGTAAGGTGACTCTTCCTCTTACGATGAAGCCTTGGAGAATGATCAGGACACTCAGGAGAAACAGGTTCCTACTACTGCAAGTCCACAAGCATCTGACATTGATGCCTCTGAGTCTTCAGAGCCTCACACTCCTACTGCCTCAGATACGGACAAATGTTCATAATCTTGATTTTGAGGTAGGTAGTTCCCCCCACTCCTGGATCACGCCTAAATGTCTACATCCCCCCATACAATGTCATTAGGGATGTCAGATCAGGAGTTCAGACAAGAAATTAGCTGTATTCAGCTGATTATGCCTCGATAATAGAAAAAGGGTATGTTCACGACGGTGCTTATCGGTGTTTTGTGTCTCAGTTTGAGCCAAAATACATCAGTGAAGCCCTAAATGATGAGGCATGGGTCAGTGCCATGCAAGAAGAACTTCTTCAGTTCAAGAAGTGAGGTATGGACACTGGTAGATAGACCTAAAGGTGCTAAGGTCATTGGCACAAAATGGGTCTTGAAAGTAAGAAGATGATCAAGGTGTCATCATCAGGAACATGGCTCGACTTGTAGTTCAAGGATTTCGACAAGTCGAGGCAATGATTACAATAAAGTATTTGCACATGTGGTGAGAATGGAAGCCATCGTATCTTCCTAGCCTATGCCTCTTACATGAAGATTAAAGTCTATCAACTGGATGTAGAGAGTGCATTTCTTCATGGTGAAATCCGGGAAACAGTGTATGTTAGTCAACCCGAAGGATTTGAGGATCCATATCATCGGGGTCAGAGTTTACAAACTGGATAAGGCTCTCTAGGCTTCACCAAGCCTCGAGAGCATGTATGAAAAACTCTCAACTCACCTTGTGAAACGGATTTCGTAGAGGTGTAATTGACTGTACACTGTTCATCAGAGAAAAAGATGGTGATGCTGCTTGTTCAGATTTACGTTGATGTCATAATCTTCGGTTCAAGAACGAAGACTTATGTAAGAATTTGAAGCAGTAATGGCAGAATTTGAAATGAGTGCCATAGGAGAGATGAAGTCTTTCTCGAGTTACAGTGGATCAAACACCAAGAGGATATTTCTACATCAAACAAAGTATGTAGGGGATATTCTCAGTCGGTTGACATAGAGAATGCTTCCGCAGCTGGGACTCCACTGCTACAAACCATGATGTAGCACCCGACGAAATAGTGATTTGGTTGATGCCACCATGTACTGAGGAATGATTGGATCCCTCATGTACCTCACTGCCTCAAGACCTGATATCATGTATGCGACATGTCTTTGTTCAAGATATCAGGCGAAACCAAATGTTAACCATCTTATAGGAGTCAAGAGGATATTCCGTTATCTGAAGGGTACACCAACACTTAGGTTGTGGTATCCTCATGATGATGATTTCGAGCTTACCGCGTACAGTGACTCGGATTATGGCGGCTGCAAGATGGAACTACAAATCCACCTCAGCAGGATGTCAATTCTTTGGGAGAAGATTAGTCCGTGGCAGTGTAAGAAGCGACATCAGTTGCGCTGTCAACTTGTGAAGCTGATATGTTGCTGCGGCAAGCTGTTGCTCTCAAATCATCTTGATTCACAGTAGATGCGCGACTACGGTTTGAAATTTTCTAACACCCCTATATTTGTTGATACTTCTACTGCAATAGCCGTTACCAAAAATCCTGTCCAACATCCTAAGACCAAACACATCGGTATTAAATATCCACTTTATACGTGATTGTTTTGAAAAGAATCTAATCGATGTTGTTAAGATAAATACGGATTTCCAACGCGCTGACTCTACACAAAAGCCTTTGATAAATCACATTTTCTTTATTTGTTAGAGGTCAACAGCATTAAAAAGAAAAGTGATGTAATTCTAGAAGATGAACATGTTTAGTCCGATGCGTCGAGTCAATTTTTCTTTTATTTTCTTTACTTTTATGTCATTTAGTTAACTTTATTGGTTTTATTTCTTCGCCTATTAAAATTTTAAAAATGAAAATCGTTTACGGTATTAGAATTTTAAGGGGAGAATAGGTTAAGTTAAGTTAGGATTAAAAAAAAGAGAGGGAGGAGGACAGGCAAGCTGATAGAAATGAGATCGGATCTGTGAAACTGATTCAACGACTATGGAAAATATAGTAAACAGGAATAGAGAATTTGGGACTTTAAAAGATTAAATTGAATAGATGTGAAATTCAAAGTATAAGTCTGAGAAGTCAAGCAAAAAAAAGGAAAAATGATAGTAAAACTAGCTGCTACTAAGGTAACACGGAGAAAGTAGACCTAGAGGTTGCTAGACCATTAGATGATGTGTCGGGTAGATTCAACACATAGATAAGTAGACCTCTTTGGTGATCTCAAAATCAAACTAAGTTGCTTAACAAGCTGTGGGTTATTATCTTATCCCTGGTTAACACAATCAACAGAGTTCCAATAAGGGGTGACGAGCAAAATAAACACCACAAATGTGTGCGGATGACCAAAATATGTGCAAAACGTGATGAAAAATTCAAAAAGCAATCAAACTAATAACCTATGTTGTTGGTGCGATCTATGCAAAAAGAACAAAATTGCTCAAACAAGAAGATAGGTTATGTGCCTCTCGTTGTTGCGGTGGCACTGACTGAGGATAAGCATAACTGTATATTCTAGAATTCATTGTTGTTTGCCGCCTCTCTGCTGTGCGATGGCACTGACCTGAGGCTTGGCTTCTCTTTGAAATCTCTAAGAATAGTTTCTTCTTGTCAAAAATACCGTAGACCGCTCAAAAATCTCCTGAGGAATGTTGATTACCATATAAGCATGGGATCCACAAATGCTTGTTGAAATAATAAAACCTTAAACCATCACCAATCTATGTCAAAAGTCTATGTATGGATTTAAGTGGACAAGTATACTGACAATCATCGTGGCTGTAATTCTTGAAAGTCCAAATCAATGTGTGCATCTTATAGTACTAGTATGATTTCCTAAACTTGCTAATGACTCTCGACGAAAACAAGAATTTAGCATCAACTGATTTTGGTAACACGTCCTGAATGATTTGATTACCTGTATGATTCCATAATGAATCGTTCCACTTATGGTCAAAATAACTTGAAGCTGCCTGTTCAAGAAATAAATCTGTTAGATTTCTATCTTAGGATTTCCACCTCACACAAAATCACAAAAACATCTTTAGTTTTGTCTTTTAATGTTAGCTCTTTTGTTTTGTTTTAACATTTAGTCAATTTAGTGTTATATATTGGACTATGTCGTGGAATTCAATCTGGGATTTAATTACTTAAAAAGGGTCACGTCTGAGGAGACCAAACGTGTTTTCAATGTTAAATGGGTCACGTTTGAGGTGACAAAATGTGTTTTGTTTAAAAGGATCACGACTGAGGTGATCAAAAGTTTTCAAAGTTAAAATGATCATGTCTGAGATGATCAAATGCTCAAAATGTTTAATCAAAAGTTAAATGGGGTTAAATGTCAAATGGTCATAAAGTCAAAATCATGAGTATGATCCACTCGCACGACTGGACCATGAGCATGGACCAGTCGTACGATTGTACCATACTTATTCACTAAACAACCAAATGGAGCATGATCATCAACCATTCACACGAATGGCTTACAAGATTGAGCCAGTGGCCTGAATAGAGTTGTCCGAATGAGTCAGTCGCCCGACTGAAACCCAGTCCACCGACTGAATGTGATCGACTGAACCAATGGCACGACTGAGAACCAATTGCCCAAATGAAAAGAGCGTATGGATCCAGTCCCTGATTGAAACCAGATTCAGTATAAATAGGGCTATAGTCGATCGCATATACTTATCACCCCTCATTCGCCCTAAAATCGCCTAGAGTGTCGTTACTCAACCAAATTTTCTTTAGACCTTGCTTGACTTCAAATTTCTGTATTCTGATGATTGCTGGTATTTATACAGGTACAATGCGGTGCAATCTACCCAAATCTCAATCGATTTGTGCCCTAAATTACTGAATTCGGCCCTAACAAAGAACCGAGACTTAGATGGATTAATAAACTAATAAAACTAAGTAAAATATTGAAATCAAGGTTATTAGGTGCTAAGTAGGGTTATTACGAGTCCAATGAGCCAAACCACGATGTCTAATATTAAGAATTGCTCATAATTTAAATTTTAATCGAACAGACAGTCTGTCATGCGACTGGACACCCAGATGAACTATAATCGCATGACTGAGCTAGGTGAATGACTCAGTTGGCCGAATGAACAAGGCGTATGAGCTCGGTCGGCCGACTGAACCAGTCGCAGGCTCAGTCACCTGATTGAACTCAGTCGCATGATAAATCACCCGACTGTATTCAGTCAAATGACTGAACCCAGTCATCTAGTTCACTCGCACGATTGAACTAGACTGACCTCAAACAGTTTAGAGTGAATTACTTTCTGTTATGTGCTAATCTGATATATATGTGTCTTGTGTTACAGATTTATGGAAGATCGGTGGACCATCAACACCAAGCATAATATTTGTGCTCATTTGGATGCCACCACTCGGAACGTTGCCGAGTTTGCTAGCATCATTGCTTTTCTAAAGAGATCACGGATACACTGAGCCATATTTACACCATGCACTCCCTATAGGTCTATACAACAGGCCTTTTGGGAGGGTGCATCAGTTGACCGATCTAGTGAGCCCTACTGCATCAGGAGTACCATCTTTGGGCAAGACATAGAGGTGACAGCTGCAAATCTTAGACGCATACTGGACCTGGGTGATGATGCTACTCACCTAACCAGGCTACACCCTCTGACTATGAGGGGATGTTTCCTCAGGATTAAGTACTCTGGAGACATCAATGCAGGTGTGCTAAACAAAAGCAACCTGTGTCCCCAGTTCAAGTACTTAGTGTAACACCCGGTTATTTTAAAAGGCAAGAAATGATTAATAAAAGGAAAGAAAAGCAATAAAGTCCAAGTGAAGGGACTAAAAGTGTCCAAACGGACAAAACATTGAAAAGTTGGTGTAAAGGTGGGCATGGCCGCCCACCTTCACCTCACATCAACAATTCTTCGGTTTTAGAGAGAGAGAGCAGGGGAAAACTCTCGGCTTGAAGAAGAAGAAGAAATCGAATTCAAGGTAAGAATTCGTGGTTTTTATGCATTTATGACGGGTTTTATCCTGGTTATGTGTTTATGTGCTTATGTGTTGTGTTTGTGCTCGTGTGTGTGTGTGTGTGTGTGTGTGTGTGTTTGTGGTGTTGTTTTAGGTGTTTGAACTCATTGCAAGCGGGTTAGAAAGGAAGAAAACACCCAAGTTGCACCAGGTGAGTTCTAGACCCCGGTTCTTACTTGTTTTAAACTATATTCGAGGCTGAAAATGTATTAAAATGTTTTTGCAAAGTTTATGCATGTTACCCGTATGTATTGTGCTTGTTAAATGTTAAATTCTTGAATGTTTATAGCTTGTTCATGCTTAGAATAGTCATGTTAAGCTTAGAACAGATGGGTTTGATGAGTGGGTATGAAAACATGCTAAGAAGTTACACAGAAGGTTCATACGTCTGAAAATGCCTTTGAAAGATTTAAGTGTGGTCTATGCGCCTAAACAGTAGTCCATGAGCCAAAACAGTGGTCCATGCGCCTAGAAATATTGGTCAGAGGACTAAGTGAAGGGTACATGCGCCCCAATAGTGCCCATGCGCCCAAATGACATGCGCCAAAGTTTCCATGCGTCTGAAAAATCCATGCGCCTAAGTGTTCATACGCACCAATAGTGCCCATGCGCCCAAGTGACATGCGCCCAAGTGTCCATGCGCCTGAATAGTTCATGCACCTAAGTGATAAAATGAATAAGTGTTGGCTGATGCACCTACATAGTGGTGAAACGCCCAAACAGGGCTCATGCACCTAAATAGTTCTCATACGCCTAACACTTATAAAGTTTTACAGAATTTTCTAGGAGTCTGTGTTTTAGGGTTTTGACCAGAGTTGACTAGGGCTGAATAATGATGATGTTTCATGCATGATATGATTACATATGATGTTCCTTATTATTATTATCGTTATTATTATTACTATTTATAGTATGTGACTTTACGTCGTGTGTTATTATTGTACGTAAAGTATCTAGTAATAATAAAGTGAAAGAGCAATAAAGAAAAGAAGGGGAACATTAATAAAATGTTAACAAGTCTTGCAAGCTCATAGGAGGGACACGACCATGTCGTTAGCTCAACTGTGTTGTGGGTTAGCTACCCTATTATGCACACAGGGCCAATCAATTGAGATTGGCAGGACCCTTGTAGCATACCCTGGGTGATTGGGTTGGCCTTGTACACAGTACACAGAACCCTTTCTGGGGATACAGTTGACCATTTCGAGGGATACAGATGGCCCATCACCCATTTTCCATTGCACACATAGTTGGGGTATTGCTCATTGGTCCACATAGACAGTGAAAAATAAATATAAAAGAATACAGAGTAAACCAGGCATACAGTAAAGAGATAAAGCATTACCTGATTGTATAGTTAATGCGTGCTCACGTATAAAGAGATGAAGTTTTCATGAACAGAGTATTTTCATATATATACCTACAGAAAGTATTTTATTACTTATAAAACTAGAGCTCACTTAGCAACACTGACTTTTATACATTTTCAGTTGGCAGGTAATTATTGCTGAGGATGGCATGAGGGTGAAGCTACTCGGCAGGGAAAGACTGACATCCATTCGTAATTTATGTTGCTGTTTTCTTGTAATGCAGTAAAAAAATTCTTTTGTAATCCATTAAACAGTGTTGTATTGCTCAACCACAGTGGTTTAAATGCAATGAATGGTTTTTGATAAATTATTTCCGCTGCTTAAGATTGTATAACTATAATGTTTAATGTTTTAATTGCTGTGAATGACCGACTGTGAGGTTCGCGGGAACGGGACCTTACAAGTTGGTATCAGAGCCAAAGTTTAAGAGAATTGGGTTAAAAAAAATTTAAAACCTAAACTTAAACTGAAAATGGGTCAAATGGAAGGATGTCAGCCCGAGTAGCTATGTGCCATCAGGTATGTCTTTTCTTAATGTTAACTGATATTATGTGTGCCTGCTATTTGGTTATGTGCTCTTAGTAGATTTAGATACTGATTAAGTCAGGATAGGAGATGCTTGGGTATGAAGAGTAAAGTAAGTGGCTAATCACAACTTGCCACTGTAATTAGGGACTTACTATACTTGATATAAACTGAGTGTTACCTTGAATGACCGCGTTGGTGTTGAATCTTATAATGTGCTTTTAGGGGATGGCTGGCGGTAGATCTTCAAAAGCCTCTCGTGGTGGAGGTCACGGTGCTGCCCCACGACCCAAGAGAGGGAGACCCAGAGTCGAGAAAGTGGTTCATGAAGAACCAGAGACCCCTCATCCATAGGGTGGTGATGAGAGCGCCAATCTGAGAGCCTCAGTAAAGGAGGCTGTGGTGGAAGAGGTTCACCAGGTCATGCAGACGATCCTACCGTCTGTGGTGACCGAAGTGATCAAGGCCATAAGGAATGGGGAAAGAAAGGAGAGGAACAGGTCCTCGGGAGGACGAGAACAACCAGAGCTGGAAACGGTTCTCTTTGATGATGATGACGAGGAAGAAGAAGAGCCTGCTCCGGAGGCGACCCAAGGCTGCAACTATGGGGAGTTTATGAGATGCAAGCCCCCTACTTTCAATGGGAATGGCACTACTGCAGCTGCTCACCGGTGGGTGAGGGAAATGGAGGTTGTCCTTGATATCAGTGAGTGTCGTGAAGATCAGAAGGTGAAATTTGCTACCCACTCTTTTGTGGACTCGGCTTTGTGCTGGTGGGACAACATTGTCCAAGCCGAGGGTAGCAGGGCCATTGGGAGGATAAGATGGCCTGAACTGAAGAAGTTAGTGATTGAGGAATTCTGTCCTCACAGAGAGATGGATAAGGTGGAAAGGAAGTTCCTGCAGCTGGAGGCGGGAACAATGACACACCAGCAGTACACCACTAAATTCAATGAAATGGCGTGGCTAGTGCCCGATCAAGTGACACCACTGTCACGAAAGACTAAGAGATACATCCAAGGGCTGCCAGTGGATATCCGTAGGCATATGATCGTTGCCCGGCCGAGCACTTTTTAGGTCGGCAGTTGATCTGGCTGGTAGATTATATGATGAGCGTGAGGTGTGGGGGTGGCTGAGGTGAAGAAAACGAGTGGGGATGGAAGGAACTGGAATGGGAAACAGTTTGGACACGGTGGAGCCGCCCCAAACAATAAGGTGGCGAAGGTAGGTGACCGACGTGTGGTCACAGCTGGTGTAGGGAGGAAGAAATGTGGCAAATGTGGAAGGGAGCATGCTGGAGAGTGCAGGATGGGGATGAACGTATGCTTTAGGTGTGGTCAACCTGGCCACGTTGCCAGAGACTATAAGAAGCCAAGGGCGGAGAGCTCGGAAGCGGGGAATAAGAAGCCGGAAGAAGGAGGGCAGAAGGCAAGTGCTAGAGCTTACACTATGACCCGGGAGGAAGACAGAGCTGATCTCGATGTTGTGTCAAGTATGTTTCTAGTAAACCAAATGTATGCCTCTGTCTTATTTGATTCTGGTGCTAGCAGGAGTTTTATCTCCACTACTTTCTGTGCTAAGTTGCCTGTTAGTAGCAGGAAGTCAGTGCACCATTCGATGTAGAAACTGCTATTGGTAAGTCCACTAGAATCACTGATGTGATAGAGGACTGTGCCATAGAACTAGAAGGTCATAGGTTTGCTGCTAGTTACACGTGATACCCCTAGGTGGATTTGATGTAGTACTAGGGATGGACTAGTTAGCAACCTATGAAGCAAACATCGTGTGTCGCAAGAAGATGATCCGATTGACAACGCCTGACGGGAATAAGGTGACGGTTTATGGTGACCGCGTCACGACGATCCGAAGGTGATTTCGATGGCGGTGGCGGGAAAGTGCATGAGGCGTGGATGTAGTGCCTACTTGGCCTATGTAAAGGATGTGGATGCGCCAACACCACAACTATCCGGTGTACCAGTTGTGTGCGACTTTCCGGATGTATTCCCGGAAGACTTACCCAGCGTGCCACCGGATCGCGAAATTGAGTTCCAAATTGATCTGATACACGGTGCTCAACCCATTGCCAAAGCATCGTATCACTTAGCTCCCACAAAAATGAAAGAACTAATGGAGCAGTTGCAAGAGCTGCTCGATAAGGGGTTCATTAGGCCGAGTATCTCTCCTTGGGGTGCTCCGGTCCTGTTTGTGAAGAAGAAAGATGGTAGTATGAGGATGTGCATTGACTACCGAGAGCTGAACAAGTTGACGGTGAGAACCGATACCCCCTACCAAGAATAGATGATTTGTTTGATCAGCTCCAAGGAGCCAGTTGGTTTTCAAGGATAGATCTTCGATCTGGTTACCATCAGCTGAAGGTGATGGAGCAGGATATCCCTAAGACAGCTTTTCGCACGCGCTACGGTCACTATGAATTTCTTGTTATGTCATTTGGCCTGACCAATGGGCCAGCTGCTTTTATGGACTTGATGAATCGAGTGTGTCGGCCAATGTTAGATAAATCAATAATTGTATTTATTGATGATATCCTGATTTATTCAAAGAGCGAGGAGGAGCACGCCGATCACATTCAGGAGGTGTTAGAGACCTTAGAAAGGGAGAGGTTGTATGCCAAATTCTCCAAGTGCGCGTTCTGGTTACGCGAAGTTCAATTCTTAGGTCACGTGATAAATCCCGAGTGGATTATGGTAGACCCTGCTAAAGTGGAGGCTGTGATGCAGTGGAAATCTCCGAGGACGCCATCTGAGATTCGTAGTTTCTTGGGGTTGGCGGGGTATTATCGAAGGTTCATTCAGACTTTTCCAAGATTGCTTCTCCACTGACCAAGTTGACCCGGAAGGATGTAAAGTTTATATGGGGTCAAGCCAAGAACAGGCGTTCGAGGAGTTAAAGGTGAGGTTGACTCAAGCTCCTATCTTGTCATTACCCGAAGGAAGCGAGGATTGGTGGTATATTCAGATGCTTCTTACTCGGGATTGGGGTATGTATTAATGCAGAGAGGGAAGGTTATAGCCTATGCATCCTGACAGTTGAAGGTTCATGAGGTCAACTACGCTACTCATGACTTGGAGCTAGCAACCGTGGTCTTTGCACTAAAGATTTGGAGGCACTATCTGTACGGGACGAAGTGCACAATTTTCACTGACCATAAGATCTTGAAGTACTTCTTCAACAGAAGGATCTGAACATGAGGCAGACGCGATGGTTGGAGCTTATCAAAGATTATGATTGCGAGATCCATTACCACCCGGGCAAGGCCAACGTGGTGGCTGATGCTCTTAGCCGAAAGGAGAGGCCTGAGCAGATTCGGGTGAAAGCATATCAATTGATCATGACCTTTGAGGTAATGAAGCAAGTCAAGGAATTTCAAGATGAGGCATTAAAAGAGATCATCGAAACTCTGAAAGAATGAGAGGTCTGGTTGGGGAATTTGGTGAAAACACACTCGGTGTTAAAACTCGATTTGGACGGGTGTGGATTCCTCGTTTCGGGGATCTACGTGTGAGGATTCTGGATGAAGCTCATAAGACTCGATACTCCATTCATCCTGGTGCCACAAAGATGTATCAAGATATGAAGAAAGATTATTGGTGGCCGGGTATGAAGTGTGACGTGGTGAGTATGTGAGTAAGTGCCTTACTTGCTTAAAAGTGAAGGCCAAACATCAGAAGCCGTATGGGAAGATCCAACCTTTGGATATACCGGAATGGAACTGGGAGCACATCACCATGGATTTCATTATGAAGCTGCCACGTACTCCGAAGGGGTACGATGCCATATGGGTGATTGTTGACCGTTTGACGAAGAGTGCTCACTTCCTACCGATCCGTGAGACATATTCATCCGAGAGGTTGGCTGACCTATTCATCAAGGAGATTGTAACTCGTCATGGTGTGCTGGTGTCCATTGTGTCTGATTGTGACACCCGGTTTACCTCTAAATTCTAGAAGAAATTCCACGATGCTATGGGGACGAGGTTACATATTAGCACGACTTATCATCCCCAAACTGATGGTCAGTCAGAAAGGACTATTTAGACACTGGAAGACATGCTTCGGGCATGTGTGATTGATTTTGGGGGAAGTTGGAATGACCACTTACCATTAGCTGAATTCTCGTACAACAATAGCTATCATGCCAGCATTGACATGCCACCATACGAGATGCTATACGGTAGGAGATGCAGAACACCCATTTGTTGGGGTGATATTGGTCAAAAGGAATTAGGGAGCGTCGAGGTGACCGAGGCTACGACTGAGAAGCTGAGAAGATTAAGCCTTCATGAAGGTAGCCAAAGATAGACAGAAGTCGTATGCCGATAAACGACGCAGACCGATTGAGTTCCAGGTGGGTGACCGGGTTATGTTGAAGGTCTCACCTTGGAAGGGTATTATCCGATTCAGGAAGCGGGGCAAATTGAGCCCAAGATATAGATGGGTTGGCCTTGTACACAGTACACAGATTCCTTTCGGGGGATACAGTTGACCCTTTCGAGGGATATAGATGGCCCATCACCCGTTTTCCATTGCGCACATAGTTGGGGTATTGCTCATTGGTCCACATAGACAGTGAAAGATAAATATAAAAGAATACAGAGTAAACCAGGCATACAGTAAAGAGATAAAGCATACCTGATTGTATAGTTAATGCGTGATCACGTATAAAGAGATGAAGTTTTCATGAACAGAGTATTTTCATATGTATACCTACAGAAAGTATTTTATTACTTATAAAACTAGAGCTCACTCAACAACGCTGACTTTTATACATTTTCAGTTGGCAGGTAATTATTGCTAAGGATGGCACGAGGGTGAAGCTACTCGGTAGGAAAAGACTGACATCCATTCATACTTTATGTTGCTATTGTTTTGTAATGTAGTAAAACAATTCTTTTGTAATCAGTTAAATAGTGATGTATTGCTCAACCACAGTGGTTTAAATGCAATGAATGGTTTTTGATAAATTATTTCCACTGCTTAAGATGTATAACTATAATGTTTAATGTTTTAATTGCTGTGAATGACCGACTGTGAGGTTCCTGGGAACGGGGCCTTACACTTAGCACACGTCATCCTCAAGTGCATAGCATCAAGAAGGGGTGGATTTGATGACCTATCTGACCAAATCCAGAATGCCTACGTGGCATTGGTGCTGAATCACCCTTCAGGTTCTCCAACATGATTTTCGCATACCTGTTCGAGAACCTTGAGGCCAAAGGCAAGGAAGGCTTCTGTATGTATCCAAGATTCTTATAGATGATTATTGATGAGAAGCTTCCTTTTCTACCCAAGGAGAGCCACATGCAGTATCTCTCGAGATTATGGATGACACCACTCTCGAGAGGATGAAGGTCTACAGGGGCAAGCAAGTAAAGCCCCCTGTAAAGAGACTGTTCGGGCACCTGGCCTGGAAGGAGTACGTGGCGTCGGCAAGGCGTAAGTGGCGCCACGAGGAGAGTAACTCAGATGTTGAGCAAATTGCTCTTCCATATGATGACTTCGATGATGACGACAGTGGCGCTGGTGGAGAGTCTGGCCCAGCTACTTCTAGGGCCATCACTGCACATGTTACACCTCCACCACCCACTCATGGAGATGCCACCACCGCTAGTTTCCATCAGGATTTCTGTCCTCCTAATGAGGAGGAAGAGAGTGATGAGGAGCCACTAAAAAGGACAGTGGGCAGCAGGGTGGTTGCCACCGACCGAGGTATTCGGAGGTTGGAGGATGCCCTAGTGAGTCTGGGGAGACTGCGCCAGACCCCAGTTACACACCTGATCAGCCCAGCAGCATCCTAGGGGGAGCATCCACCTTAAGGGGCATGAGAAGAAAAAGGATGGCTTAACCCCATGGGATGAAGATGAAGAAAAGGAGGATGACATTCATCACCACCACCACCATAGTCACCACTACTACCACTCCTCCCATCACCACTACTACCAGTCCACCCACCACCACTACTACTACTTCACCCACCATCACCACTACAGCCACTCCACCACCTATCTACACCACTTCCACCACCACTACAACATACACACCGCCACCCACTCATCTACCTCCACCCATATTCACCACAGCCACCACTACCACCACCAGCCACCAAGCCGGTCCCTCATCCCATACCTCATTCACCACTGGATCACCTTTACCTCCTAGTGGGGTAGAGGAATAGCTATCGGCACTAAATCATATGGTGCTAAAGCTATTAGCTGTCGGTGACGAGAAGACTGCTCAACTACGACAGCTGATGGAGCTAACTGCTGCACAACCACAGCAGATCTCTCAGCAGGCAGAGGAGATCACCCAACTCAAAGAGCATAAAGCCAAATCAGGAAAGAGGATTGAAGAGTTGGAGTCATCTAATAGATCTATCATGCTTAAGCTTAAAGGATCCAAAGAAGAGCCTCTGAAAATCAGAGAAGATGATGACGATGGTGATGACGATGATGAAGAGGATGATGATGAAGAGGATGAGGATGACACAGAAGACGGAGGGGATGATGACGAAGGAGGAGATCCATCTGCTTCGGGTGCCAAGAAGCTAGTGAGAGGCGGACCAAAAGGAATCAAGATCCGGGTGCCTTGACATCAGCCCCGACAACAGAGGAACACAGGATTTAGGACAAAAGTAATGCATAGATGTCTGTGTAATTTAAATCATGTGTAATAGAATATTGTATTAAACTTATGTGCATGAATGTTTATGTATATATTTAATGTTTACTGTCTTGATTATTTACTGATGCATGATGTGTTAAATGTTTTAAATCAAGCAGATCCACATTATCAGCGAGATGACTATGATGTTGCTCTCCTTTAGCAGATCAAGTCTCAACTCACAATGATACTTGATCTGCAAGGGATTGTTAGGAGGTCAGTAACCTATACTCCCGAAGAAGGAGGAATTATTCACAACCTCACTGATGAGTAACTCGTAGAAATGTTCCGGTTAAACCCGGATGAATTGGTTAAGGATGCCCCTACCATCGATATTGCTAGTGATGACGAGCTCAATGATGTTGATGAGATAGAGAGTGAAGACATCATAGCATAGCACTATTCGGAATATACTGATCGAGAGGGAAATAGGGTTCCAAATTTTGGAGATACACTCGACAATGATATGCATGTTAAATTGGATACGATGAAGAGGGAACCGAGAAATCAGAAAGCCAAGCCCAAGCCTCTGACGTTGATGTTGAGAACAAAAAGGCTAAATGGGCGGCTTGCTTTGCAGAGATCCGTGCCCACGCACAGCGCCAAAGCCGAGTGCATATGCCAAGCTCTACAAAGTCAAGAAGCATCTTAAGGTGTCTGGCAAGATTATAGCGTGGGCTTACTTTGAGGATCTTAATGTATATGTTGTGAAGAGGGAGAAGGAATCGAGTACTTCAGATTTCCACATGATCTGAAGACTCTCCCTGGTTTTGAGCACAAGCAGTTGGCACGCCTGAACCTGCTGTATGCTGACCCCAAGAAGATTTCAGGCTGGTTTGAAGCTGCGTTGAAGAGAGAATACCACACACGATGGGTTAATTTCAAGCCTCAACAACCTACAAGGTATATTCGAAGGTCGGAGGTGGACCCAAGGACTGGGAAACCCAAAGTGGTGTTGAAGTGGAGTCCACCGCGTACTATGTCAAAGATCCCCATGAGGGAAATGCCACAGGACTTCGCTCCCCACTTCAAGTGGTGGTATTATGACTGGCGTACAGGAGAAGTGGTCATAATATTACATAAAGAGCGCAAAATGGAGACCATCCGGGTATTTGACCCAATGTGGCTAACCAACCTGTCAGCTAGTGATGTGTATACTTTATACAAGTGGCCATTATTCTATGATTCGCATGATATTATACAAACCCTACATTTTCAGAACGTGATAAGACTCTGCTTTGCATTCGAGATACATGCTGGAGTCACAGTCGAGGAGAGGCATAAGAAGTTTGACGAGCTAATGAAGGATGCCAGACAATGAAGGAAACTAGGTCCAAGGGGGAGTTTGTTGATCCATATGTACCTAGTTTGTGGTCTTAATGTAATATGTATGTCATGTCCTAAATGTAATGAAACGAATGAGTTGAATGAAACATATTATGTGGTTGATGATCTTAATGTCTAATGTTTCAGTGTATGTTTTAATGTTTATGATTTATTAACACATATTGAACCAACTATATAGGTTTGTGGTTGTTTGAATAGATCCAAGTCAAGTAATGATTGGGAAACATATTCAAACTTAGTCGTATGAAGTCTTCATGCGAATGGACCATGCTAACGGACCATACGCATGAACACTTTATGCTAATGGACCAGTCGCACGACTGACTAGGAGACTGGATCTGTCGCACGACTGAGACATACGGATGACTCAATCGCACGACTGAACCTTCAGTCGTATGAGTGACTCAGTCGCATGCTTTAGTCGCACAACTGAACCATGCTAATGGTCCAGTCCTACGATTGACTAACCCTAACCTATAAATACCACTTAATTCATGGAAAAACGTAACACTTTGAAGAATTCAACTCCTACTCGTACCCTAGCCGTCCAGAACGTCCAAGAAAGCCAGTCCAAGTTCATAGATCGTTCTTGATCGATTCCTATTCATTCTTAACGTTTAGATTATTGTTATATCAATCGGGTTAAGTTCTCACTGATTGGATCGCCAATCAAATAGGATTCCACACTATTTGAGTTGGTATACACGTAAATCAGTTAGTACTCCGTCCAGTACACGGTCCCTAACAAAGTTCTTCTCAAGCGTGTTTCTTCTAATGAAAGTTATGGTAGCTTTCTGTTCACCCTTGAAGACCTAGACTGTATCCATCTAGATGATCTGGAGTACATGGGATAGTCCAGCATATGGCTTTTCTCACTCATAGAGCCAAGAAGTTCTACAAGCGGATTGGAAGGAAGTTTCCAAGCAATGCAACCAGTGGAAAGTTTGGCCTGGACAAAGGCAAAGTCAAGTGTCACAACTGTAACTTGATGGGCCACTTTGCCAGGGAGTGTAAGGCACCTAGAACAAATGGTGGCCAAACACAGTCCAGACCCAATTACACTAACAAATCTCCCCAAATGAGAAGCCAAAGCAGCAGGCTGCTATTGCTGTTGAAGATGGAAGCTTTGACTGGAGCTTTCAGGTGGAAGATGCTTCTCCAAACCAAGCACTAATGGTAGATCATGATGAAACCAAGGTATTGGAACATCTCTGTACCCCTGAATGCATTGCTAAAGTTAATAGATACAAGTCCTATAACTTGGAGATGAGATCTGATCTTGAGTCCTTAAACATTTTAAAAGCTGATTTTAGAAAGTCTGAAAATGATTATAAACTGAAGATAGAGGACTTAGAGAAAACAATTTTAGTTCTAAAACATGAGCATACAGATTTTAGGACTCAAATCAAGGATCTCATAACCAAACTGACTGAGTGCCAGCCTGAGCTTGTGATCAGCAAAGCCAGGGCAGACAAGTTTGTTCTTGAAGAAGAGACCTCAAGAACATGATATCCTCATCTTACACAAACAAGTGTGCTATCAAACAAGCAGGGACTAGGATCAAATGAGAGAACTCCTCCACACATATGTTGTAAGATCACCTAGGTGTGGAACTTGTGAAGATGAGCTTCCTCTCATAGATCCTTTGAGTGAAGAGGATGAAGAAGTGATAGTGAAGAATTCCTTTGAGAAGAGTGAAGAGGGGATTCTAAGAAGGGCCATACCTTCTCAAGAGAGGAAGAGACTGTGATGACCAAGTCAATGAGGAAGAACTTGATAGAAAGAGCAACAAGAAAGCTAGGCAGGCTCAAGAGTCAAGGCTATTTTGAATCCAAGTAGAAAAACAAGTGTTTATCTTGTATGTTGAATGGTAAAGACTGAAAAATCACCCTCAATCTATTCTGCTAAGAGTTTGGTTCATGTCAACTCATCTCAGTACCCGAAGAAGACTGATTTGCTGTGTACCACTGTACACAGCCGGACCATCAAACTCCAAGAACTGTCTCAGCCCAAGGAGAGTCTCGCTATACAAAGATGAGGGTGGAGAAGGATGTCACCAAAGTCAGTCTGCTTCAGCGGCTCTGGGAAGCACAGAAAATTGAGTGTGTGTGTGAGAGTACTGCTCAGCTGCTAAGATGTCCATACAACCTAAGGGTACTTTTCACATGATCAAACCAAAGACTTCCAAGAGTTCTGTTAGGATCAGTGATCTACGTTTGATTGATTAGAGAGTATTGCAGCAGAAATCAAACAATGAATTAGACAATTCACAAGAATACAGTTGATATTCAAAGTAAGAACAAACGATTATAGAAAGAATTCTGCAAATCAAAGATTTCATTCAATACGCGCTTTCGTGGTGGCAAAATGTCACACTTACAATCAGGTCAATCATCCCTTATATAAGAATGTCGTGGTGGAACATTCCTTATATAGGAGATGTGACATCTACTGATGTCATTTGATAGTGACATCTAACAGAATTATTCAAACTACTGAAAGTTAACACAACTACTGAAGATGTCAAAACAGCTGACATCTTCTTACACAAAAAGTTAAGTGTTAACATCACTACAACTACTGAAAAGAAACTACTGAAACTACAACGACTGAAGAACATGCTCTTCAGTCGTTTTACAAATACTGAAACAAAAAGAAAACTACTGAAAGGAAACCATCACAACAACTGAAGAATGCTTCTTCAGCTGTTGTAACAAACTGAAGGCTTCAGTACTTGTACTTGAACTTCAGCTGTTGTCATCAGCTGATGTCTTCAGTCTTTGTACTTCAGCTGTTGATCTTCAGTACTTAGTCTTCAGCTGTTGATCTTCAGACTTTGGTCTTCAGCTGTTGAAGTCTTCAGTACTTTAGTCTTCAGCTGTTGAAGTCTTCAGTACTTTAGTCTTCAGAGTTGTTGACTCAGTTCAGCAGTGAACTTTGGTCTTCAGTACTTTAGTCTTCAGCTGTTGAAGTCTTCAGACTTTGTCAAACAGCTGATCAAGTCTTCAGCAGTTGTTGTGATGTCTGTGGGACTTAGAGGTTTTTCTGATCAGGCTCATTGGTTCTTTTGGTCCAACAAACTCCCCCTGAACCAATGCAGCCAAAACCTCTAAACTTATTGAAGATGTCCCACTTATTATGGCAGAAAGATTTGGTCTTTTTGTCTTCTAGATCAGCTCAGAAGTGACCCATATAAGCACAGGCCTGGGAAGAAGTCTATGATCTGTGTTAAGGAGGAATGAATGGGAACTCTGTCTTGGGGAACTGGACACAGAGCTGTTACCCCATCCATGAGATCTACTTCCAACAATGAGTCTGTATGACTCCCTTGTATAGGCCTCAAGGAAGGTTATCTGTTCCTCCATGGTAAGCTCTTCAGCTCCTCCTTCAAAAAGTGATTCTGGCCCATAATATTCAGATAGGTATTTGACCTGTTTCCCATTTTTGAGTTCCACAGTTGTTATTACTCTATAAGCAAATTCATCAGGGTGATTACCCTCTAAGAACAACTGGAGCTCATTCTTTCTAACTTCCTCAAGCCTCTTATATACTAACCCCTTTTTCACCATTTTATTTTCCAGCATCTTTTGTGGGGTCAGGTTAGCTTTATAGGCTTTCTTGAAGTCATCTAGGATTTCCCAGGGTGATACTACAAAGACCAGTGAGATCACTTCATCTACAATCTTCTTCACTTGGCCAATGTATCTCTGTGGAATGTTTTTCTTGTGAATCCTATGAGACACCCTGGGATCAGGCCAAATCCTCACTCTCTCCTTTTGATATTGAAATGTATGTTTAAGAGTGTATAATCTGAGAGCATGCTTCTTCATGTTGATGATTGAAGATGTGGCAGCATATGCTTTGTCAACTCTCTCAACAATTCCTCATCATGTTGTTTGTGAAGCTCTTCTTCTTCTAGCTTCACTTTCACAATTTGTCTTTGAGTTTCAGGAGTAATTGTTGGAGAGTGACTTGTGGCCTTAGGCAATTGATAATAGCTGAGATTGGCAGCCTATCTTCATCTTCATCATTATCTTCTTTTCTTCTTCTAGCCTCAGTACCCTTCTCTTCCTCTTCTGGGGTACATCATCGGCTATTGGTTTTGAGGGTAAGGGAATTGGTTTGGTGGGTTGTGGTTGTGGTGGTTTTGGTGTGGGAATGTTGACAGGCTGTTCTAGCATTTTGGATGTGAGGTCGGCTTTAGATTGCTTGACTAGTTCAGTCCTGCTCCCAGCACCAGCTTCGTTTAAGGCTTCAATAACCAATCCTTTGTGTATACTTCAGACGAACAGATCTTGGTGGTTATTGCCAAGATGCTGTCCCTGGACCATGCCTTGATCTCAATCAATGATCTACCAAGATATTTCGCTATGAACCTGATCATGATTTCTAGCCTTTCCCTTTCCAACACATCATAACTTGCCCATCTAGCTTGGATTTCTTCAATCTCTAGTCTTCTGATTTCTGAGTCAAGTTTTTCAGTGTCGTGACCTTGCCTAAACAACTGATCAATGATGTTATCCATTGATCGGCTGTGTTCGGCATCAGCCTCTTCACCATTGTCTCCAAGTCAGTCTCCTTCTCATTCTTCCTTTTCTTGTATGTGACATGAAAGTCTTTAGTACTTTCAGTCACTTTCTCCATGTCAGCATCCTTCACCTTCTCCTTCTCAGTTTCTTTCCTATCTGCAATCCTCTTTCTTTTTGCTTTCACTGACTGAATCTCCCCCTTTTTGGTTGCATTGGTTGCAAGGGGTTGATTTTCAGAAAGCCTTTTGCTCACAGCATCCTCTATCAAGGGTTGTAACTGAGGGAAGCCTCTCATCAAGGGTTTTAAGCACCATATCAGTGATAGTTGATGTGATGAGAGGTAAGGAATGTTGAAAGATAGCAGCTATTTGCTCAGGGGGTTCTGTCCCTGAGAAATAGTGCCAGAAGCAGAGGCAGGTGGCTGAGTGTTTTGGAGTGGCTCAGTGTATGGGAGACCTTCAGAGGAAGGTGCCATCTGTGGGTTTTGAGGGGTAGATGGTCTTTGATCCTGAGAAATTTGGCAAGCAGCTCTTTGAGTCTGCTCACCTCATCCTCGAGGATGGTGTTTTGGGCTAAAACATCATAAAAGAAGCCCAGGTCATCATCAGTGTTTACTGAATCACCTGACCTCCTGATAGAATCAGGATGAACATGCTCTGAGTGTAGATCAGTAGTAGCATGTGCCCCTTGGTCATGGTACTGGGGACTTCCTGCCTCAGGACCATGTCCTTCATCAGAGGTTGCCTCTGGTGAGGTCTTATGGAATGTTACCACTTCAGCCTGATCATATGCTGAAGCAGGAGAAGTGGCAGCCTCACCAGAAATTCGAATCTCCGTTTCTACACCTGGAGATTGAATATGGTAACCCCTGTGCTGTGGGGTGTCAGAAGCACTTTGGTCCTCCCCCTCAATGGTTGGGGCTATCCCAGTTGTGATTGGTATCTGGGGAGGAGGTGAGGAGTGCAACTGAGTCAGCACTTTGGCAATTATGATGGTAGGACTTTGGGGGGCGGTTGCAGTGGGAGAGGGTGTGAAGGCAGTATGCACCCGGGGAGAGTGGTGCGTTTCAATGGCAACCTCCTCAAGTGAGGAAGGTTCCAGATGTATAGGTGCCCCAGAGGTGGTTGCTACAGGCTCCTGTTGAGAGGAAACCTGAGCGGTTGAGGGTGAGTGAGTCTGTGTATCTACTGGGGGGTTATGACCAGTAGATATAACCTGCGTTTGTGTTGCAGGGGCATCCTCAGGGGACTCATTCCCTGAGTAGCCTTTTTGGCTTTCTTGTGTTTGGGTTTGGTGGGGACAATGGATTTGGAGGTGGTGGCTGTGGGTTCCAGCTGCGTGGGTTTTCGCAGTTTGGCAGCCAGTTTGAGTGAGTTGTCTGAGTTGTGCCTGGAGTATACTTCAGGCAATACAGCCGTGGCAGGGACTCCAAGCCAACAAGTCCCTCAGCTTTCAGCTGATTTACTATAATGGCCATTAGGAACCGAGGATATAATATCCATCGGTTAGCTATAGGCTTGGAGGCCATATCCTTGAGTTCAAGAAATAATATTTCAGAAAAATTTAAGTTTTGTTGGTCAAGGATAGAGAATAATACCTGCTGCCACCTCGTCGACATTTGATCCCAAGAAGAAGTCTTAGGAGCTAAGCATACATTCACCATATGAAAAATTAGTCGTTCCGCATCATGGAAATGTTTCTTCAGGATGGTAGAGGCACTAAGGTTACCCTGGTATCCATGTTGGGCAAATGATAGATCAGTGGTGCCCTTTGGATACCCAGTGGGGAAAGTGGCATCATCCAGTTGTAGGGTTTGGCGAAGGATTTCTGGAGTGATGACCACCTGACGATTGTTGACGAACGACTGGAGAGAGTCGGTGTCATTCTCCCCAGTGATGAGGGTGACGTTCGTCCAGAACTGATGGAGGGATTCGGCATGAATGGTAGGATTTAGAAGGAAAGCCGTTTTGTATGGAGAGTTGATCATTAGATCAATGGCATTATCAAACTTTGTCCAGAAGGTGATTTGGTAAGGTAAGCAACACAGTTGTGTCGTGGTTTAAGCTTCATGTTCGCCATTGATGTGAGAGAAGGTTCTGAGTTTTTGAACGTTAGGTTTGAGATGATGAAGCTCTGTAAGACAAGGTATTTATAGGGTATGGGTTATAAAGCAACTGAAGGGTTTGGTATGAGTCATCAGTAGTTTTAAGCGACTGATGACGTGGTATTAACCTTCAGAGGTTGAAACAACTGAAGTCTTGGTTGTAGGCATCAGTAGTTATAAAACTACTGAAGACCATGGTTTTAGCTTCAGATGTTGGAAACAGCTGACGACGTGTGTTAGTCATCAGTAGTGTGAAACTACTGAAGACATGGTTTTGTCATCAGTTGTTGTAAACAGCTGACGACGTGGTATAGTCATCAGTAGTTGTGAAACTACTGAAGACGTGGTTTTGTCATCAGTTGTTTAAGATGAAGCAGCAGTTTTAGAAACAACTGAAGAGAAAATTCTCATCAGTAGTTTTCGTCAATTCATAGCTTTTCAGCTGTTTCATACTGTCCTCAACACTTACTCATCAGTCTTTTTGGCTGTTTTTCAGTTGTTTCATAGGACGTCAGTACTTATCTGTTTGTACTTATATCAGTAGTTATGACTGTATCAGTTCTTGTAACAGAATCAGTACTTATTTGTGATATGGTTACAAATGATCATCAGTACTTATTTACTGAGATCATCAGTAGTTATCACTTATTCTAGCTGCAGCATACCAAGCCTTAACACTAGGTTTTGGAAAGTCGAACTATCCAAAGGCTTAGTAAAAATGTCTGCAAGCTCATCAGCACTAGGCACAAACTTTGGATCAATCAGACCTTTTTCAAAACAGTCCCTAATAAAATGATGTCTGATCTCTATATGTTTGGTCCTAGAGTGCTGGACAGGATTCTTGACAATGCAAAGAGCTGAAGCACTGTCCATTAATAATGGAGTCTTAGTCTCTGTAATGCCATAATCCAAAAGTTGGTTCTGAAGCCAGAGTACCTGAGAAGTACAGCTTGCAGCAGCAATGTACTCTGCTTCAGCAGTGGATGTAGCAACAGATGTTTGTTTCTTACTCTGCCAAGAAATCAAACAGTTGCCTAGAAATTGACATCCACCAGAAGTTGACTTTCTGGTTAACTTACACCCTGCATAGTCACTATCAGAAAAAGCAACCAATTTGCAAGAGTGTCCAGTGGAATACCATAAACCTAGAGATTGTGTACCTTGCAGATATCTAAAGATCCTTTTGACTGCAATCAAGTGAGACTCTTTAGGAGCAGCCTGAAATCTAGCACAAACACACGTTGCAAACATGATATCTGGTCTAGAAGCTGTTAAGTACATCAAGGACCCAATCATACATCTGTAAAGTGTTTCATCAACAGCTTTACCTTTCTGATCTGCATCCAGTTGTGGTGGTGTGCACATGGGAGTAGAACAGGGCTTACAATTTTGTAAATCAAACTTATTCAAAAGATCTTTTGTATATTTAGACTGATGAATGAAAGTCCCATCAGCCTTTTGTTTGATTTGCAATCCTAGAAAGAACTGTAATTCTCCCATTGCACTCATTTCAAACTTCTTATGCATTAAATTGGTAAAGTCATCACACAACTGGGGATCAGAGGATGCAAAAATAATATCATCAACATAAATTTGAACAAGTAGCTTATGCTGATCCACCTTCTTAATGAATAAAGTTTTATCTATGGAGCCTCTAGTGAAATTATTTTGAAGAAGAAAATTTGATAATGTCTCATACCAGGCTCTAGGAGCTTGTTTCAACCCATAAAGAGCCTTATCAAGCTTGTATACCCAATCTGGATGTTTATTATCCTCAAAACCTGGTGGTTGACACACATAAACTTCTTCTTTTATTTTACCATATAAAAATGCACTTTTAACATCCATTTGAAAAACTTTAAAATTGTGAAATGCAGCATAGGCTAAGAACAATCTAATTGCCTCCAGTCTGGCTACAGGGGCAAAGGTCTCATCATAATCAATACCTTCTTCTTGTGAAAACCCCTGAACAACCAGTGGCCTTGTTCTTAACAATAAGCCCATTTTCATCTGTTTTGTTCCTAAACACCCATTTAGTGCCTATTGCACACTTACCTGGGGGTAGAGGAACCAGTTCCCACACTTGCTGTTTCTTGAACTGAAGTAGCTCAAGCTGCATGGCTTCCACCCATCCATTGTCTCTCAAAGCAACATGATAGTTCTTTGGCTCTTGCTGACTGATGAAGAGAGCATAGAAGCACAAGTTAGACAATTGACTTCTGGTTGAGACGCCAGCATTGATACCACCAATGATTTGAGACATGGGGTGATTCTTCAGCTCTTGGTGCACAATAAGATCAGTGCAAGTGTTTGTAGCCGGTTCAGCATCAGCAGATGTTGATTCAGATTCTTGAAACCAAGTATTAGATGGCAAATCAACATGATAGAGGAATCAGAAATCTCATCAGCATTTGTTGTGGATGGAGCTGCTGAAGGTACAGGAACATCAAGTTTAGCAGACTCAGGCAGTTGGTCACTGAACTTGAAAAGGTGAGTACTGATATCATCATCATCTTCAGTACCACCAGGTGGAAGACTTGCTGCAGAAGATGATTTATCCACATGATCTGCAACAGCTGGAGTTTGATAAGGAGCATATTGCAGTATGTCCAGATCAAACAACTCCACAGGGTTTTGTGGAATTTTATCCTTAGGAGATTCATTGAATTTCACATGCAAGGTTTCTTCAACTATCTTTGTTCTGCAGTTGAAGACTCTGTAAGCCTTGCAAGTGGATGAATAACCTACAAAATACCCTGCATCCACCTTAGGATCAAATTTGTGGAGTTGACCCTTTGTGTTGAGAATGAAACAAGGACATCCAAAGGCTCTGAAGAATGAAATCAAAGGAGCCAAATGATGTAGAGCTTCATATGGAGTCTTCATCAACCTCTGATTTACTAACACTCTATTCTGCACATAGCAAGCTGTATTGACAGCTTCAGCCCAAAAGGTCAAAGGCAAACCAGAGTCAGCCAACATGGACCTTGCAGCTTCAATTAAAGTCCTGTTCTTTCTCTCCACTACTCCATTTTGTTCTGGAGTCCTTGGGATGCTAAACTGCCTTTTGATTCCTTTTGAAAGATAAAAATCATCAAGTGTATGGTTTCTGAATTCAGTACCATTGTCACTCCTTATACACTTGACTGATAGGGAATACTGCTTCTCAACATACAGCACAAAGTTGTAATCTTCTGAGCAACCTCATCCTTTGAATGTAGAAAGAAAGTCCATACGAATCTGGAGTAATCATCCACAATTACCAGACAGTTTCTTCTTTGCCATGCTCATCACTCTCACAGGACCAAATAGATCCATGTGCAGTAACTGCAAGCAGGCAGTGGACTTAGGTTCTTCAATGGGAGGGAATGAGACTTTGTGTTGTTTTCCTTTCAAACAAGCAGTGCAGGCTTCATCACAGTGGAACTCCTTTATTGATAAACCTCTCACTAAACGATTGTGGATCAGCTGATTCATGTTTCTGAGATTGACATGACCCAGCCTTCTATGCCATAGTTTAGATTCCTGAAGAGAGGCTTTGGAGAACAGGCATGGATGACCCTTCAAATCAATCTTCTTTGACAAATCCAAGGCATACACTCTTCCAATCCTGTTGGCCTTCAGGAGAGTATGTTCATCCATTACCTTGTCAATCAGCCTCAGAACTTGGGAAGACAGAATCCTGCAGTTCTGGCTTGTGAAAAGTGCAACATGCCCTTTATCACACATCTGACTGACACTCAGCAGATTATACTTGAGATTCTCCACATGGTTGACATCATCAAACCTGATTTGTCCATTAGACACATATCCTTCCCAATGATGTAACCTCTGGCATCATTCCAAATGAAACAAATCCCTTCTTTCCTTGAGAGTAGTCATTAAGAAGAGAACTGCTCCCAGTCATATGCATAGATCCTCCACTGTCCACATACCAGATGCTCCTTTGGCATGTTGAAGAACCCTGCATAAAAGAAAACTAGTTAGATTTTGAGACCCAAACCTTTTTGGTTTTGGGTCTGTTTTCATCAACAGATGCAACCATAACTTGTTTCTTATGATTAACAGCTGATGAAGAAGGAGATGGTGCTGAAATGGATTCCTTGGATTTGGGCTTGGAATGCCTTTTCAGTGATTTGATCACAGGTGCATCTAGTTGGTTAACTCTCCCCAACAAATGCTGAACCATCATAACAAGTTGTGTCTGATTTGTAGCCAAAGCTTTCAGCTCTTGTGACATATCAGTACTTGTGTTTGATGAGTTCCTGTGATCCACCATTTCCTCCTTAAAATTAACAGACTTAGTCTGATGTTTATCATGAGGAGCACCATCAGCTGTTTTGTGATGAACCTTATCCTTCTTTTTGAATTGGTTGAAGGCTTGGGTTTATCACAATGGAATGATTGCGGTACAAACTTGGTCTCAAACTCAGTTTTCATTTCATCCATCTGGATTTTAATGAGCTTATCTCTGTTGAGTTTGGAACCCTTTCTGTACCAACATTCATCAGAAAGATGATTGAATTTACCACATATTTCACATGGCTTATTCTTCATCTTGGATTGATCAACTGCTGATGAGGAAACTACTGAAGGTGTGCTCTTCAGTACTTTCCTCCTTTCAGTAATTGTTCAGTACTGAAGAATCTGTAACAACTGAAGAGTTGTTCTTCAGCTTCATTGTCAGCAGTTGTTAATCCATTTATTTCAGCTGATTTGAAATGCTTTTCAGTTGTTGTAACTTGCCCTTCAGTACTTAAGTTACTTTGAGGGACAACATCTGAAATACTCAGCTTCATGTGCTTATCAGTAGTTAACCCATCAGCCAATTGACTTGCTGAGGTATCAACCCTTATTTCATCTTGTGATTTTGGGAGATCACTTGTGGATGATGCACATGATAATGTGGTTTGGAGATTGCTTTCACTTTCAGATTTTACTATTGGTTTTGGAGTAAAATCTGTTGGAGGTGCAATATGGTTGTAACCAATTCCAAACTTCACATTCGAAGCAGATTGCTTACTGAGCAGCATTTCAAATCCCTTGCAGGATGACACCCAGCGGTCACACTCAACTTGGGTAACTGCAAGTTTTTCTTTGAGTTCCTTATGGTTCTCAAGAATGACCTCTAGCTTAGCCTTTTCATCATTTAATTGGCATTTAAGCTTATAAATCTCATCATCTTTGTCCTTAAGGACAGACTCATATTCAGCTTTTCTTTTGGAAATAGTTTGCTCAAGCTCTAGATTTTGATTAATTACAGCTACATTTGCTTCTCTAATAGAGACAAATGCATCTATGCAAGATTCAGAACAAAGCTTGGCCTTAGCCTCAGAAGATACCTGGGTTACCTGTGAAGAAGATGCATTGGAGCATGAACCCTCAGTAGATTCCAGGGCCATGAGAGCTAGATTCCCAAAAGGATGTTCACCACCATGTTGACCATCACCAGTAAATAATTGCTCAGTACCAGAGAGATCATCTGGTAAACTGCTCCAGTCAACATTACCAGGGGTGAAAAAGCTGTGATGAGGTTGTGATTGAGATGGTAGAGGCTCAGGTAATGCTTGTGGTTGTTGTGCAGTAGGAACTTGAACTGGATTTGGCTGAGGCATGTAATAGCAGGGATACGGATATGACATTGGACCCTGAGGGACAAAATATGCAGGCGAAACAGGTTGTGAATGATGACCAGAACTAGCAGGATGTTGCCCCCTGTTTTGTGGACTAGTGCTTGGAAAAGTCACAAAGGGTGCAGAGGAGTTAGATCCAGATGATCTACACTCTCTTGCAAAGTGTCCAAGCCTTTGGCATTTGTGACACCTCAACTTACTCTTGTCAAAACCAACTTTGGTTTTGCCAGAGAGTCCTGGAAATTTCCTGCCAGTCCTCTTGTAGAACTTCTGAGATCTGATATTAATCAAGGCCATTTGGCTCAGAATATCCATCTCTTCTAGATCATCATCAGCTATTCCTTTCAAATCATCCATGATAAAACATAAATTGTCACTATTACAGCCTGAGTGACTATCAACACCAACGAATGCATGATCTGAACTGTTTGAAGAGAAATCTATATGCTCATCATAATTACTTTCAGATGCAGCATATTCTGACTCATGACCAACCAAGGCAGTGTTCCCTGGTACAAAGTCATCAGTGAGCTTTCCTGATGATGCCAGTTTCCTTTTCTGCTCTATCTCTCTCTCAAATGTAAGCAGTTTCCCATGAAGTTGGGTGAGAGATAGTTTATCCAGATTTGCACTGGAGCGTAGGACAATAGTGTATGTGTCCCATCTCTCAGGCAGTGATCTAAGGAATCTGTTGTTCATCTGGCTATTGGTATATTCATGTTTGACCATTTTTAGCTCAGAGATCAAACAGGAAAAACGCTCAAACTGTTGAGTCAGTGTCTCACCTTCCTATGAGAGAATGTTTCATATTGTTGGGCAAGGATTTCTCTGTTGTTTGCTAAGACCTCATCAGTTCCACCGAATTGTTCCTTCAGTGCATTCCAGAGGTCATGAGCAGTTTCATGATGCATAAGCCCTGAATAGATTTCATTCGGCAGTGCCATGGCCAGAATTCCATGGGCTTTAGCATCAATCTCAAACAGTTTCCGATCTTCATCTGAGTATTGTTCCTTCTTCTTCGGAACATTTGATTGGTTTCCGGATTGTTCACCATAGGCTTATGTGGACCATGTACCACCGATGTCCAACAACCTGAACTGTTAACAGACAGGTGATGAAGCATTCTTCGTTGCCATATGTTATACTCAGTCCTAACCAGCATCGGAGGCTTGGTTGAAGAACCGGTATTGTGAGGGTCATTAGAAGGAGTAGTCATTCTCAGATTCAACCAAAATCAATTAAGTTTTAACAGATTTAGAACAGAACACAACAGACCAAATTGAACCAAGAGAAAACAGAAAGCAATAAAACGAAAGTAGCAGAAATTCAATTTAACTATAACCGATTCTTGCAAATATGCTAATTCAATCAAATGCAGATATCGATTAGCAGTTTCAATGATCAATTGTTAGATCGATCAATGATTAACTGCTCTGATACCAATTGTTAGGATCAGTGATCTACGTTTGATTGATTAGAGAGTATTGCAGCGGAAATCAAACAATGAATTAGACAATTCACAAGAATACAGTTGATATTCAAAGTAAGAACAAACGATTATAGAAAGAATTCTGCAAATCAAAGATTTCATTCAATACGCGCTTTCGTGGTGGCAAAATGTCACACTTACAATCAGGTCAATCATCCCTTATATAAGAATGTCGTGGTGGAAATTCCTTATATAGGAGATGTGACGTCTGCTGATGTCATTTGATAGTGACATCTAACAGAATTATTCAAACTACTGAAAGTTAACACAACTACTGAAGATGTCAAAACAGCTGACATCTTCTTACAAAAATACTAAGTGTTAACTGTCACTACAACTACTGAAAAGAAACTACTGAAACTACAACGACTGAAGAACATGCTCTTCAGTCGTTTTACAAATACTGAACAAAAAGAAAACTACTGAAGGAAACCATCACAACAACTGAAGAATGCTTCTTCAGCTGTTGTAACAAACTCTGAAGGCTTCAGTACTTGTACTTGAACTTCAGCTGTTGTCATCAGCTGATGTCTTCAGTCTTTGTACTTCAGCTGTTGATCTTCAGTACTTTGTCTTCAGCTGTGTCTCTTCTCTTCAGACTTTGGTCTTCAGCTGTGAAGTCTTCAGTACTTTAGTCTTCAGCTGTTGAAGTCTTCAGTACTTTAGTCTTCAGTGTTGATCTTCAGACTTGGTCTTCAGTTTTTGAAGTCTTCAGTACTTTAGTCTTCAGCTATTGAAGTCTTCAGACTTTGTCAAACAGTGATCAAGTCTTCAGCAGTTGTTGTGATGTCTGTGGGACTTAGAGGTTTTTCTGATCAGGCTCATTGGGTTTTGGTCCAACAGTTCTAAAAAGAAAGGCAAGCTTCGGACGTAAAATCTATTTCCTTGGAAGCTCCAAACAAGAGAAGGCAAGTGGAAAATTTCCTTTGGAAGAAAGTTGGTCTAAGAAGGTAGGATACTTCGAAGCACTGAAGTTGCTGTAGTGTTTGCAGAATCTTCAAGATTCGTTCATCAAAACTTCCAAAGTATCAAAATCTTTCGAAGTGTGAAGGTCAATCAAAGCTCCCAAGGTGGTGTGGATGTCTAAAAAGACCAAGTGAATAGAATTTCCTCAAACAATGCGCAAGATCTCCTCGCACAAACAATGGAGTAAGTACTGCTACATTACCTTCTGTTTTTTAATAAGCCCAAGACAAGTAAGGATTGGGTTTCCAAATGTAACCAATCATTTTCTTGTGCAGGATAGCTGAAGACAAATAAAAAGTCTGGATCATTGATAATGCTGTTCCAGGCACATGACAAGCAATAGGTCACTACTCTAGAACTTTGAACGGATTGAAGGAGGGTTAGTTGCCTTTGGAAGAGATGAAGGTGGTTACATTTCTGGAAGGGGCAAGGTCACAAATGGTAAGCTCAGCATTGAAAAGGTAAACTTTGTCAAGGAGCTTGGGTATAATCTTCTGAGTGTATCCTAATTTTGTGATCAGAGTCATAACATGCTCTTTACTGAGCATGAGTGCATTGTTCTCAAGCCCGGGGTGGTCATTCCTCATGAGCATATTCTGCTTAGAGCCCCCAGGAAAGAGAACATGTACAAGATGGATCTGCAAGAAACATCTCCCTCTAGAGAAGTTTCATGTTCTCTGTCTAAAGCAAATAGTGATGAGTCTTTCCTATGGCATAAAAGAATGTGCCATGTAAAGTTTAAAAACATGAATAAACTGATTAAGAATGATTTGGTAAATGGAATGCCAAAGAAAGAGTTTACAAGTGATGACCATTGCGTTGCATGCCTGAAATGGAAGCAACATAAGGTATCTCACAAGCACAAGGAAAGGAACTCCATCACTACACCCATACACTTGTTACATATGGATCTCTTTTGCCCCACCAGTGTAATAAGACTAGGAAGGACCTCTTACTGCTTAGTGATCACAGATGACTTTACAAGATTCACTTGGGTATTTTTCTTTAGAACTAAGGGTGAGACTCCTGAGATTCTGAAGAATTTCATCTTAAAGATATAGAATCAATCTGATTACAAGGTCAAAATCATAAGATGTGATCAGAGAACTGAATTCAAGAACCAAATCCTTGATGCATTTTGTTAGAAAAGGGTATTACATGACAATACAATGCTCCCAGGACTCATCAGCAAAATGGTGTGCTGAGAGGAGAAACAAGACACTGATTGAAGCTGCAAGAACCATGTTGTCTGACTCTAAGCTGCCCATCACCTTCTGGGCAGAGGCAGTCAACACTGCCTGCTATGTACAGAATAGAATTTTAGTAGTTAAGACTCATGACAAGACTCCTTATGAACTTTGACACAAGAGAAACCTTTCATTGGTTTTCTCAGGTCATTTGGATGTCCTTGCACCATCTTGAATATCAAGGATCAAATTGCCAAATTTGCTAAGAAATCAATGATGGACGCTTCATTGGATACTCTTCCCAAGCTAAGGCTTACAGAGTATACAATCTCAGAACTAGAATTGTTGAGGAGTCAGCTAATGTGACTTTCAATAAACACACACCCTATGTGGTTGGTTCTGGTCCTAATTGGCTCTTTGATCTTGATTTAGTTACCAACTGTTTTAACAAATCTTGTGAGACTATTTTAGGATCTGTAGAAAATTTAAATACAGGTGATCCTAATCCAAGATTTGAGCTAAGAAATCCTTCAAGTAACACATCTTCAGCTCCATTTGGGACTACTTCTACAAATGAGGTTTCTATCAGTACCACAATGACAAACTCAGCTGATACATCTGGTATGCCTTCAATTCTAGCTCAAAGGCTCCACAACCAGATAAAGATGCTTCAATTGCAGAAGACAATGATGGTAGTGGTGACAGTGATCAAGACTTTCTTGATGCTGATAACCACTCCATAGATGACAACGTCAATGATGTCACGCACTCCTTGGATCAAGTCTCTCTTGATAAGTGTGTTGATGTGGTGGGTGAAGCATCTATGCCAGATCTAAATTTCTCTAATTTAGATCTTTCTCAGTAACTTGCTGTGATCCCTCAGTTAAGGATCCACAAGTCCCACCCCACCAGAAACATCATTAGAGATGTTGTCACAGGGGTAAGAACAAGAGGACAAACCCATGAAGCAAATGTTTGTCTTCACTCTTGTTTCTTATCCCGGATAGAGCCAAAGAAAGTTTATGAGCCTCTGAAGGATGGAAGTTGGGTTGAAGCTATGCAAGAGGAGCTACTTCAATTCAAAAGACAGAAAGTTTAGAACCTTTGTCCTCTTTCTCATGGAAGACTATCATTGGAACCAAATGGGTGTTTAGGAACAAGAAGGATGATAGAGGATTCATCATCAAGAAGAAAGCTAGACTAGTTGTTCAAGGATATACACAAGAAGAAAGAGTTGACTACACAGATGTCTTTGCTTCTATAGCAAGACTAGAAGCTGTTAGGATATTCCTTGCATTTGCTACATCCAAGAACTTTAAGGTCTTTCAACTTGATGTGAAGTGTGCTTTTCTCTATGGAGTGATTGATGAAGAGGTGTATGTCAAACAACCACATGGTTTTATAGATCCTGATCATCCTGATTATGTCTGCAAGCTTGACAAAGCTCTTTATGGGTTGCATCAAGCACCCAGGAAGTGGTATGAGACACTATCTTAGTCTCTTTGTAACCATGGATACAGGAGAGGTATATAGATGGAACTCTCTTCATCAAAGGACAGCGAAATGACATTGCTAGTTCAAGTATATATGGATGACATCATCTTTGGTTCAACTAATCCAAAGCTCTGCAAAGACTTTGAGAAGCTGATGAAGGACAGATTTGAAATGAGTGCCATGGGGGAACTCAATTTCTTTCTGGGAATTCAAGTGAAGCAAGTTGAAGATGGCATCTTCATTAGTCAGTCAAAGTATGTTCAAGACATACTTAAGAGGTTCAACATGACTGATTGTAAGATTGCTAAGACACCCATAGCTAGAAACCACTCCCTTGGACCTGATCTTGAGGGGGAGTGTGTAGATGAACACTTATACAGGGCTATGATTGGGTCTCTTATGTATCTTACTGCTAGCATGCCTGATATTATGTTTGCCACTTGCATCTGTGCAAGATATCAAGCCAACCCTAAGATGTCTCATCTTATCACTGTCAAAAGGATTCTAAGATACCTTAAGGGTGCTTCAACACTTGGTTTATGGTATCCTAGAATCCTAACTTCAATCTGTATGCTTACACAGAATGTGATTATGGTGGTTGCAACATGACTGCAAAGTCTACATCTGGGGGATGTTAGTTTTTTGATGGAAGGGTTGTCTCATGGCAATGCAAGAAACAATCTTGTGCCTCTGCATCAACTGCTGAAGCTTAATACATTATTGTTGCTAGTTGTTGTGCTCAAGTGCTTTGGATTCAGAATTAGATGCTAGACTATGGGTTCAACTTCAAGGAGACTCCCACTCACATAGACAACAATATGCTATCTCAATCACAGAGAATCCTGTGCAGCACTCAAGGACCAAACACATCAACATCAGGTATCATTTAATAAGAGATAATTATGAAAAGGGATTAATTAAACTAGTCAAAGTTCACACAGATGAACAATATGCTGATCCATTTACAAGGCTTTTGATGTATAGAGATTTAAATATTTTGTATCAGCTATTGGGATGATCAAATTTGAGTAGGTTTTTCTTAAAACTAATTCTTATTATTTCTTACAACATGTGTGTCCCAAGTTGTCTAGATCATCACTTTCATAAGCTCTTGTTTTCTTTGGATGAAAAACTTTTTGAAGACTTTCTTTAGAAATATGAAAATTTTGATCTTTCGGAAGTTATGTTTTTAACTTCGAAAGAAATTTATGCTTTTAAAATAAATAACTGCCCAAGTTTTTACCTTCGGAAGAAATTTCTAAAATATCTTCCGAAGCTTAAAAAATTTCTCTTTGGCACTTATATGTTTTCAAAGACCTTTTTCTTCCGAAGCAAGTTGGCCCGGTGATAGAACCCGAGAGCCCTGTCTTATCACCAACAATTGCTGCAGAGATCAATTCCCTTTTTGAGACACCTACTGGTGAAGGTGCTTCTCAACCTCTCTCTGGCCAGAGCTTGGAAGCTACATCAAGCAATGAAGGCCAAAGCTCTCTCCACCCTGAGTCAAAAATGTCTGTGAGTGACAAAGGGAAAAGAAAAATGACTTCTGAGGAGATTGAGGAGGAGAAAAGAGAGAGGAAAAGGAAGCTGAGGGGAGAAAGTTCCTCTTCTGAGTCTGCAAGACTCATGGAGTCTGCTACCAGGGTTGTCCCCAGACCAGATACTCGGAATGATGAGTTAAGGGCAGTCAGGATAAACTACCTATAAACAAGGAACTATGACATAGATAATGTCATCTCTCTCTCCTTAAAGGAACTAAATGAACCGGTTGACCTAGAAGAAAGAGGCAGAAGATGCAGAGTTACTGGAACAAATCAAAGAAGATAGAAGAAAGAAAAGATTATACAAGCATGTACCTACTCTCTCCCCAGTTCAAGAAAGTCCTACATGAGGATGTGGTTCAACAAGAACCTCAGGTAGATAAAGAAGAAGAAAAGATCAAGATGATCACTACCTGAGTGCCACAGGCCTCTATCAAGCAGAAGCACTTCTTCTCTTATCCTTTGACTATATTGAGTTTGAGTATCTTAAACAACTTGAACTTGAAATAGTCAAGGAAAGAAAGACAACCAAAAGAAAGCTAAGGGAAGAAGCTGCTAAGTCAAGAGCCATCATCCAGAAAAGCTTGAAGAAATCTGTTAACAGGCAGAGGATGATGAGCTTCTTGAAGCTGTATAGATTCTTCGGAAGGAGACTTGGCCCCATGTCTCTATCCACTATAGATGAGCATATAAGGGTGCTCAAGCAGAAGATAAAAAGTGGAGAGCTGGTTGACTTACATTCCCCTCCAAGTCAAGCTCCACCTGAAGTGAAGGTTAAGGTTGAACAACTAGAGACACCACAACCTGGACCTCCTGCTGAATCTCAACAAGCTTCATATTCTGATCCACAACAGGGTTAGACTCACTCTCAATCTGAACCTGTGAGAGTAGAAAACGCAACTGAGAAAGACAATGAAGATCAATCAAGTGCTACAGGTCGGTCTTCTCAGTTAAAAGTTGTAAAGAGAAAGAAAAGGATGGCTTCTAAACCAAAGCCAAAGAAGAAGAAGAAGATTGCATCTTTTTCTAAACCTCAGGATGAGTCAGAACATCCTGAGGATGTGCAGCTAGAGGATGCTCCATCATCTCCCATTCTAATAGCTCCTATAGCATCAAAAAGACCCATCCTGTCCTGGACATACATTACAAATCCAGAACGGTGGCATGCCATCAGAGATCATGGCATTGAGAATGTCTACACTTGGCAAGACATGTTTTAGTTGCCTCTGCATGATCTCTTTAACATGAGATGATACTTTGATAGTCCAAGGATCCTGATCATCTTATAAAGAAAGGGCTGGTTATTATCCTGATGAGGACTATTGATATCTAAAGTCTTCAAGAGTTTTGGTAACATCAGCCTAGGGGGAGTTTGTAGAGAATATGTATTGAGGCTGAAGCAACCAAAGTCTTTCTGCATGCATGCTGCATAAGTATTGAAGAAGAATGCTTCGGAAGTTTCACACATGCAACAAAAATATTCTAAGTGTGAAATCTTCCGAAGCCAAGACCAATATCTTCCGAAGCCAAAGATGAAGTCTTCCGAAGCTTCAAAGAAAAAGTCTTCCGAAGCTTCAAAGAAAAAGTCTTCCGAAGCTCCACACTTGAAGATAGATTTCTTCCAAAAACGTTTAACAACATGCTTTATCTGATGTACTTTTCCATAAAGCTGGACCCCTTTCCGCTGCAACTCTGTAAAGTCACCACTTACATAACTTGGTGAAAAGGTCCATGCTTTTGGTAACTGTACATTGAGATCTTGAGTCTGTAAACTTTCTACTTCATGTACTTTATTCTTTTTGTAATAGATAAGGATGTGAGCTATGGTATGTTATAGTCACAAAGTCAAAAAGGCAATCTGCCTTTTTTACTCTACAATTGATTTTGTTTTGTGTCTACTCAATTGTATCTAGCTGGCTTTCATAGTATGGTCGGCTATAGGATGTAGTATAGTATCTTATGTTCTTGTAACTTTATCTTTATGCTTTGCAACACTTGTAATAGAATATTGAGAAAGCAATATACTGCAATCTTGAAAACCATCTCCCTATGTATCTTGCTCTTGTGTTTTGTCTCCTAATTACTTGTGTTCTTAGTATCTTTACTTGTGGTTGATCCAGTTCACTGTTTGATTAAGTTTAGTTACTCTTCTCTTTGTGTTGTTGTGTTGTATTTGACTACCCTTCAACGGTTCTGCACACCAATTACAATGTTTTACATGCAAACATACATAAATCATCACAGATATATATGGGTTAACCTATAAATTTAATGCATACATAATGATGAATTACAAGCATTCATTACAGATATTTATTCAAGTTCTAAGCCTACACAAAATGGACTAGATCTACAGATCCTAGACCTAACATATATGGTTGATATACTAACCTTGCGATCTTATAGAGTCATAATTGGTGATTAAAAGTTAAAATCCTATCTTTGATATTTTTATATTGAGTTAATTACATGGGAAGTCCTTGTGGTTATGCCAGTTTTTGCTTTAGGTCCTCAGGTTTGAAAAACTACAAGACCGGTCCAAAGATTTGTGAAAACACAACATAAAATGTCCCATCATGGATGATTATTATCTTTTACCATTAAGTCCTTGTAAAATAACTAAAATACTCTTTAATTGATATATTAACAACTTTAATTCCACCCCACACCCACCTAATCCCATTGACTTTTCTTAAACTTCTTCCATCGTAACTACACCAACCACCACCACCCCACCACCACCACCACCATCATCGTGTTGCACACCCATCACTATCAGTTTTTTGCGTCCAACACCAGTGTTTGGCCATACCACCACCTCTAAGCTTCGACAATACCACCACCACCACCGTGTACTTACCAATAGTTGCAAATTGAAGGTGGTGCTACCACCAGCAACACTTTGACTTCCGGTGATAATGGTGGATGTTCTACTAGAGCCTAAAAACATCAAGTTCCTCTTACTGCTCTTAATATCCACATTCACCTGATACACACAGGCGCTATCCTAATCACATACCTTCCGGAACCATCATAAAATCCCCACTACTTGAGCCAAAAAAAAAGTCAAGTTCCTTTTAATACCGTCAAAACTCACTATCGTGTTTATCATGGAAACCCGTCGATAAAACGTCGCTAATTGATCAATGTGGTGTTCATTAGTGTGATTATGGTGGTTGCAAGGGTAACAGTGGAGATGGTGGTGGTAATAAGCGACAACGATAATTATAGTGGTGGTGGCCAAAGGGTTAAAAATAGTGGGGCCAATTTTTACACTTTATTTTGCTTATTTATTATAAAATAAGTTTAATTTATTTTTTATATTTTTCGTAGGTTAGTTTAGGTATTTTTAAAATTTTAACAGAAAAATTAACATCACATTAAACTAGGAGACCAATTATGTTATATTTTATCAAATCATTAGACTGACTTTGTAAAAATAAAAACATACCTAACCATTTCATATAATTAACTCTTTTATATCATATCTTGCAATTAAACAAGAAAAGATAAATCAAACATAAGTTTTGATAGATTTACCATTTATACTCTACAAGAGTAGTATCTTAATCCCCCAAGTAAAAGATAAAAAAAAACATACTAGGTCCCAAGACACCCACCTCCTTCTCCACCGTGACGCAGGGTCGTCTCCAATCGCTACACGTACATTTACACATTATGCCTCCTTCATTCATCTCCATTATTACCTCCTCTTCGTCTCACACTACTCCGAAATCGAATAGGGTGTTTCATGACGAACCAAAACATTGTGCAAGATGGGTATGAACCCTCTGGAGACGAAGACGATGATCACCATGGGGAGTTGAACGAAGACGATGATCACCATGGGGAGTTGAAAGACCGCAAAAGAACCAAAAGGGAACACAAAAGCTTCGATTTTTATGAAAATTTAAAGGACCCTTTGGTTGTGTTTGGTTGGGATGTGATGTTGGTGATACTCAACCATCTGGACGCACGCAGCTTGGCACTATCGCTCATGGTCTCTCGCAGCTGGAATAGAGTCGCATCTTGTGATGCTGTTTGGTCTAAAAAGGTACATATAAGTTCATAACCACTCATTAAGCTCTGTTTTGGTGTAATTTCATTTGGGTTTGTTGATATTTGATGTATCTTGATGATATTGTGTCTTGAGTTCTTGATGTGATTGATGTATGGAGTTGTGATGGTTTGATTAGGAGGTAGTGAGGGTCTGTTTTGCTGGAATCATTGAAACTTGTTTGTGATAGTAGATGTTGAGGTGTGTGTCATACTATGGTTCTATTTAATTGACAATTGTTTTGATTGCCCAACATATGTTTCTCAAAGTACAAGTTTTTTGTGTTTATCAATGTGATTTGGGTCCTTAGCTTTAGGTTCGTTAGGGTTCTCTATTCTTGTATGTTAATTCCTATCCTAATCTAGCCAACCCTGCTTCAAATCAAGTGTTCTATGGCTATTACCGAAGGCTCGATGTTTGGGAGTTCAAGCCTCTTTGGAGGTGGTTGTGTATGTGTATGACTGTATGCGTTGTAAAGCCTGTCAAATTAAAGAATAGAAGATCAAAAGGACCGAGTGTTTGTGCATGCTAGACGACGTGTTGCCCACGTGGCGACATTTCTAGATTTCCTTTTGTGTTTCTCGAGTGCTTTAGGCCAACCAAGTTAGGGTGGATATGTTCACATAGTAATCTAATTTTCTGATTGTTATGATTGTGGTACAGACTCGGCAGTATCAAGATCTTGAATAGTTCTAATTTGCTTCTTGTTGGTGGTTTTATGGATAATATACAAAAAAACAGTAAGGAATGGGTCAAGTAGTGCAAGCTGAAGAATTGGATACTTATTGAATGTGATTGAGTCACAATCCATAGGTAAAAATTTTGAAAATGATTTGAATAATGCCATGCTTTGAAACTAATTCATGTTTCTATTTCTTGATCTAAAGCTTATGGCGTGCTTGGTTGGGGTCGAGGCTTATAGGTTATATGGAATGGGTAAGTTAATCTATAGATGTGGTTGGTTAATATATTGTGATATAACATTACTTTGTTTTGGGCAATGAAGCATTCCCCTCCAAGTTTGTGAAGTGAAAAATCCATGGTTATTATAGATTTTAGTGTGTTGAACTCTTGAAGTTGAAAACTTTATAAAATTTACTCTTATTTGAGACTTAGCCGATTAGTCTTTTGTCTGTTACTCTGTTGTTAAGTGTTGCCTCTTTTATTTCTATAAAATACTTCAGTTTGTGTTGTTCTAATTATTAATATCAAGGAAAGCAAGATCAGATGGGTTCAAGGTCCATATCTTAAGCAAGGTCCTATGCTTTCAAATATTCTAATCATGATTGAAAAGTTTTCCCCAAACACAATCTTGAAATTGTAAAACCTTAAGATTAAGATTAACATCTTAACCACTTTGTTCAGTGGCATCCACTTTCCTTTTCCTATACACATTCCTTAAAATGAACCAAGTGACCTATAAGACTCCATTTGGTATTACTATTTCAATTATCAGTTATGCATGATCTTGTCTGGCTCATCTATTAAGATCTGGCTTATCTAATTATTTGATGTTTTTGGTGGTTTAGATGGTAGCACTTGTGATGGGTTGTTTGGTTTGATTAACATGGGCAGCAAGAGGGAGCAGTTTACTTGGATTATTATGTAAATTATTTGTTTTGTACCTCATGTTATACTTTATGATTTACATGTTATATAGTACTACAATTGCTTTACATTTAGTTTTATGGATTTTCTCCCTCATTTGGGAATGACTGGTACAACTTTTGGTTTTATGGATTTTCCCCCTTTCATTACTTCACTAGGTTACCTGAGATCGTTTAGCAACAGATTCAAAATGACCACAAATTCATGACATGGATTGTTATTCCCGCATGAATCTTTGTTATCAAGGTGGGCTTCCTGAAATGCTTAAATATAGGCATGTGATTCTAGTATTAGGATTCTAGACTATGGTGCTTGGGTCGTTACAAAGTTCCAACTTACAATATTGGGTTGCAAACAATGACCATAAATTTTGGTTTTTTGTTGACAGTGTGAAGAGCTATGGGCAGGAAAAGCACATATACCTCGTATGTCCCAAATCAAGGGGTTGTCAAAGTTGGCGGCATACTCTTCATCTGTTGTGGATGGCAAACGTGTAAATTCCCTCTTCCTTCTTACTTTCCAATCATATAAGTTTTTGTTTTCTTCACTTCAAACTTTTTTATTTCAGAGCCGTATCTTGAAGGAAGATTTATGGGATCATGCTTGGGAGTTTCACTTTAAAAAGGCAAGTTATTTTAACTTTATTTGTAGTATTCTTACAATCTTCTTGTACACATGTGGTAGAGGCAAGATGGGCAGGTGTGGCACATTGGATAGTGTGTTAAAATGGGTTTAAGTTGAAACTTTTTACAGGTCAGTTTGGTTGGGTTGACCAGCAAACATTTTTGGACCAAGTACAAATTACAAGTAATTAATATGTTAAGTTATGACAACAAAAACAACATTATACAACGATAGTTCTATATCATTGACCACTGCATTTAGGAGGCATAAAAAATATATGTGGTTGTCTTTCTTTCAACTTGTTTGATGTGTTTTAAGATAAATCATGAGCCATATCATCTTACTCGAATCAAAGATGAAATTTGTCACTGTGTTGCCTTCAGGCAGCCCCAGGATACTGGCTTGACTTGGATCCGTACTGGAAAGGGACGGGCCCGGTGATGCGACGCTATTTTCACCCAGACGGGAGTCAAACTGCTGATCCTGATGACAAGGTGTGGGGAGGCCATGAATGTTGTTACACCATAGTCACAAGCTTCTTGGCTGACGGGAAGGTTAGGGAGCATTATGTGAGAATATGCCGCTGGCCCCAGATGTCGGTCTCAAGGAAACACGATTGGGGATGGAAGATGTCAAACCACCTCTACAGCTATTCAAGCATTCCAGATGCTGATAAGAAAGGTGGCACTGGCCCTTGCTTTTTGGCATACTGAGCAGGGCCTTCAAGTTTGTTCAAAACACGTTTGTTTTCCAGCTTCAACAGCAGTTTTGGACATTAGTTTAAGTTTGAAGTTACTATGGTTTCTATGTTTTTGCAACTTTGTCAGATCTATATATGTTTTGCTGCTAATGTTACTTTAGGTGCACAACACGATAATATTTCAAAAGAACAGGAATGTCAGATACTTTGTATTTTAATCTGCCCAATGTACCTGTTAATGGTTTAATGCAGTGAATGTATCTGTTGAAGGTTGATATTGACGGGCACCATTTACCATTACCATTTACAATGGTATGAAAGCGCAATGCTGGATATACATGATCCAGTCGATTTGTGTAAATGAGCAAAGTATATGAGCTACTAAAGAACGAGTAACTCAGATTTCCTAAATTAAAGCACAAATTTTGAGTTTTTGGTTATCAATGAGCCAAACTTGAGTTTGAACGAGGTGGAGCGTTTACATCTTCACAGCTTACTAGAGTTTTATGTGTTACTGTAATCACATCTATTAATTTATTATGTGTAAATATCTCCTTGTTAAGCATTGGATTGAAGTTGATGCCATTTGAATTGTTACGAAGATGGACAACCACCTTCATGCCCACATTTGGCCGACTGTTGTGACGTATAACAAATAGCACTAACACGACGTAAAAGTAAATCGACAGGGAAAAGGCTTCATTTGGTACCACAACGCAAAGGGGTGGTCTAAAGACCAAGTGTTAATCAAAACATTCAAACATTCAAACATTCAAACATCTAAAGGTACCACAAATTGAGTGCGTTTTATTTTGTGTATGCCATCTCTTGTGGTAGCATTGACATGAACTTAACCACCAATTGGTCTGGTCAAACCATTGATAACACCAGCATAATAGCTTTACCAGACCTCGGGTCGCATCTCGCCAGTTGCAGGAGGCATCCATCTTCCAGAATGATAGACGCTCTCGCCAACTTTCCACCCAGGCACATCTTTCATTATCCGGGCCTCTTCCTCCAGTATTTCCTCCATTCTTTCACAAATCTAAAACACAAATTCAAGCAACTATCTTTACGGAAAAACCAAGGCACTTGGAGGAAGAAGAAAAAAACAGCATTCGCAGTTACCTTTCATCCTCTTCCGCTTGAAGCATGGGCAAAATAGCCCTACGGGCAGCATACTTTTCCTCCTTTATTGCCCTAAATCGAACAGATGCACGTTATACAATCACCGTTGTTACTATTTATCAATAAAAGTGACATCTTGCTACCCAAATAGAAGATCAAGAAAAACTGAAAGGCAAAAGGACTCAAAATGAACCAAACAACGCCAGACTGGTTGGGACTTCAACCGAAAATGGACAATAGCCTGGGCCTGAGTTGCGGTTGTAGCCAGTTATGAAATCTTACAAGAATTGGTTCAAACAATCCACCAGGCCCAGTCCTTTATCACTGAACAGCGTAATTTGTGCACCTATGATACTTTTAATCATTTTACTACTGTGACAATGCTCACATCATTTGACATTTTGACATAATTTTTGTTTCCTGATCCATAAGTTCTCTTTAGCAAGCAAGTTTCATTGAACCAGATAACATGTCCAAGCCAATTCTAGTAAAGTACTTTCAGATTATGCTTTTTAAATGAAGGTCAAGTTAAATTTGTTGGTCACTGGAGATATATGTTTTCAGGAAAAGGTATTGCAACTCAAAAACAAGAACACAACATCTAGATGGAACATAAGAATAGATTGTTGTTCAAAAAAAACATAAGGCCACACATGAGTCCTAGAATTCTGATGGAAGTAGAAAAATAAATTCAATCATGATAACATGATAAAGAAATCAACATTTTATATGTTTGGCAATACAATAATCCTACAACATGAAATAGTAACCTCAAATCAAAATAATGTTCTGCAGTTGGTAAGTAAACTTCTTCTAGATTTAATATTTCACAAGTTAACTCAAAATTTGCAATTCAAATATGTTACTAAAAATTAGTACATAGTGAAGCAAATTTGACATCTTTTTATAATTCATATTTAAATAAAAGAAAAATGTCCGTAAGAAAAGGTCAAGATCTGTTTTCTTCCCGGCCCAGTGGTTTACATACAATGATGATATGGAAATGTTGCCCTCTGACAGACCAAATTCCAGCCCTTAGGTTCAGATCATGATGAGAACTATTACAAACATTCAAAGTGATTGACCTACTTACCAATATCAAACTGAACACCATAAAGTGTTTAGTGAATGGTTGTTTGAGTTTCCCAATACACACTTTAATGTGTTCTTGTATGCTACCACGTAAGTGTGCTACTAGTGGCTAGGGGTGAGCAAAAAACCAAAATAACCTAACCGTAACCAAAATAACTGACACAACCAAACCGATAAAACCGAAACCGCTAGAAAACTGACGGTTTGGTTTGTGGATATTTTAAAAACCGAATTTTTTGGTTCGGTTTTGGTTTTGCTTGTAACAAAAACCGAAAAAACCAAACCGAACCCATATAATCAAACTTGTAAATTTAGAGGTGTAATCATATGCTTATAAAATTATTAGCCTATTAGTTACTTATTTAACTTGTGTTATCTAAAATAGATTAAATATTTAGGTTTCAAGAATAATATTTAATTTTTTTATTTGAATTGATAGATTAAAATGTTTTATTGAATATATTGTTCTTATATTTTGTAAATTACATTTAATTTTAACGTCAACTAATTATAAAAATTATAGATTATATTTAGAGCATCAACAAAATAATGTAAGGCCAACGTCTTTTGTTTAAATTCATTACTTGAAAACATTTTTTTCTAAAACTTTAAGCACATATGGTAAAACCGAAAAAAACCAAAAACCGAACCGAAACCAAAGTTAAAACCGAAAACCAAAAACCAAAAAACCCGAAACCGAACGGTTTTAAAAACCTAGAAACCGAAATATCGGTTTTTGGTTTCGGTTTTAAGCCAAAACCGATCCAAACCGACCATGCACACCCCTACTAGTGGCGTAGTAGGTGGCAACCATGTATGTGCGAATGTCAAAAGCATGTTATAATCAGAAGATTTCCGAAAGATTAAGTGATGCAGTTGTGATAATTTTGGATGCAAATCCTTAAAGCCTTATACTCATATCGACATGCATGTGTTGTCCAGTTTAATGCCCTTCTACCCCCCTAATATCATTCTACTATTTTACTGAAACTACTACTAGATAACGTAAGTCAACTTGGTCATCAGGACAGTTTATCATTTCTGGTTCCCAAAAAAGACATCAATGATGACAGTAGGCTCATCAAGTGAATTTGATGCATTGAAGCTGATGGTTTGGTGAACAAACAGAAATTCCAGGCTACCAAAAATAAAGCAGATTCAGTATTTGCTATAGCCATTTTAAGGTTGATTCTAAGACACCAAAATCAGCATAATTCGTATATAACTCATATTTCAGCTCCCCATACTGCTAATTTAACCATTAATAACTTGCTACTTGCATTCAATAGGTCCTTAATTCCAAGTTTCCAACAATTGAATTCTGAAGGACTTGGAATTGGCATGGTCCTGTGTTACAAATTTGTAGCCAAAATACCAAAATTTGCAGTTTGCGTCATTCTGTATATGCAGCAATCATCTTATAAAGGAAATCAGATAATTCCCATCAATCATGAACGTGAACACCAACAAGACATGAAATAAAGATATCATATAAGGGGCTGTTTGACATCCTCTTAATGGTTCAGATGTTCAGACTATTTGTTTCACAAGCAGATGTCTAAATGGTTCATACATTTGATTCTGAATGGTTAAGCATTATACCAATATTGAATGGCTAAGAGGTCAAATACTGAATGGGTAAGACCTCTTATCTAAAGTGGTCAGACATTTGCATTTGAATAGTTAAACAATATACTAGCTTTTAATGGTTCAGACTTCTTAATGGTTCAACACTTAATCATCCAGAAGCTGCCAAACAGCCCCTAAGAAACATCGCCTAAGATGTTGCATATGGTCTAAATGGGCAAAGGCGCTCCTGAGCTACTCAAGATCGGCTCGCTAAAACCTCAAATCGAACTGAGTTGAAACGAGCTCGAGCCCAAGCCTAAATTAGAGCTCCCTTAATATGGGAGTTTGAGAATAAGCTTTATATACCAAGCTTGAAATAGATCACAAGCATAAACAAGGCAATTATATATATAAATCTACCATTTTGTATTAAGTAAAAGATATATATTGATTAATTTATTACATTAAAAATTATAAACAATAACTAAATATTATATTACGCTATAACATCATAGATAAATTTAAATTATACATACATATACACAAATAATAATAATATATGTATATGATTAAAGTATGTAAATAATAAATAAATAATAGAGAGTCGAGTTCAAGCACGAGCTCGAGCATTAATCACTCTTGAGCCAAGCTCAAGCTGTTTACACCACGTGACAGCACGCTTGATCAAATATTTTAAACATCGTCACTAGTTAACTACTACTTTCTATAAAACTTAAATAAACTAGCTCATTTTTTCATATCTTTACAACTCCATTAGAGTCTTAGTGCTCACTTATTTTGACATAATATTTGTTTCCTAAACGTAAACTAAATTATAGATGATTAGTCAGATAACAAGATATATTTTTCTTGAAGATCTATAACAAATTAAAAACAAAACACAACATCTAGATTGACAAATGGTACAAATGATTAGATGATGAGTTTCTAAAGATGATGATAGCCATATGTGAGTCCTAGAGTTCCCATGGACAAATAAAACTAAATCGGTTAACGACAACAAGAATAAAAAATCAACAACATTTCTTTATGTTTGGCAACCAAACAATCCTATGACTTTAAAATAATAATCTCAAATCAATATTAATGTTCTACCGTTGGTAAGTAAATTTCTTTTACTTTGTAACATTTTAAATCATTTTCTAATTTATATTTAAATAAATAAAAAAACTACAGGTCAGGATTCGTCTTTTTTTCCTGCCCATTGGTTAAAAACAATGATGATATGGATATGTTACACTCTGTGGCTCAAAGAGACCATATTCTAGCTCCTAGTGCCAGATCACCTTGAGAAATGTCACTATTGTTCTAAGTTATCGACCTTATTAACAAAATCAAACATAACACTATCAAATGCTTCTAATCTAAGAGAAATCTTTCAAGATGGGAAAGAAACGGTTAGCCTTGTGGGAGTAAATGGTTATTGAGTTCTCCTATAAGCACTTCAAGGCATTTCTTTTTCAAAAAACACCTTGAGGTCATAGATTCAAGCCATGGGAAACAACCTCCTACACTTTGTGTAGGGTAAGAAGGCAGCGTACATCAGATCTTGAAGCAATCCGGCCCCTATGCATTGCAGGAGCTACATGTTAGCCTAATGAGTGGCAATCGGCAACTATGTATTTGTCAATGCCCTAAGCATGCCCTAAGCAAATGATTTCAGGAAGTATCAAGTTATGTATTTAGTGACAACATTGCATATTAAAGTCACCTGGAATAAGTCTTTAGAATGCAAAACTCATATCAACATGCATTCCTTGATGTGTAGGCAAAAACAAACAACAATTCCCCAACAACCAAACGCAAATACACAAATACGCTAGGACCAAAATCCACTGTTCTTTTCTAGACAGCCTGATTTTAACTACGAGCAGTGTAAAACTGTCACTAACGAGAACAACAAATTTACTCCACACAACACCAGAATTGCCAGTTTATCCCCTTAAAGTGAACAAAAACCTAATTAACCATCTCAAAGTCCATTGTAAGCCACCAAAATCAACACAAAGTGGTTAATTTCCTTTGCGAACGACAACAACATATCTAGGAGTGATCTAAACCCTAGGCCTAAAACTGATCCGATACATGCCTCAATTGAAAAAAGAAGGGAGAGTGGTTAAGTACCTTCGGATCTTATTGCCCTTGCCGACCTGATACATGCCCCAAGAGAAAGCGCCAAAAGCAGCGACGAAAATGGCGACGGCGCTTGGGCCTTTGGAGGGGATCCGGCGAGCATATCGGACCGGAGCAAAACCGCCGGGAGGAGGACCGTCTTGGAGGAGAGGCATGTCTTTGACGCTAGCCATACCTGGCTTCTTCCTTATCGCTGCTTCCGTCATCGTCCTCTAGCTTCTGCAAATCTTCACCAACTGGAGATGAAAATTTAAAGAGATTGAGATTCAGAAGGAGCCACCAGAGGTTTTCACAAAAGGGGAGGTCAGGACCTTCTCTAACTTGCGCACCTGGTAAGGTTAGAGTAGCTAATCTACGCATCCAAATTATTTTTGCAACAAAATGATTAAATGACTATTTGACAATTTCTGAATGATTAAGGGATTGTTTGACAACTTTTGAATGATTAAGTGCTGAATAAATAAGAGGTCTGAATCATTAAGTGTTGAACCATTAAAAGGTCTGAACCATTAAAAGCTACTATATCGCTTAACTATTCAAATGCAATTGTCTAACCAATTCAGATAACAGGTCTTAATCATTCAGCATTAGACCTACTAATCATTAAGCACTAGTATAATGCTTAACCATTCAGAAACAAATGTTTGAACCATTCAGACATTTGCTCACGAAACAAACAGTGTGCACCTGAACCATTTAGACATTTGTTCACGAAACAATAGTCTGAACCTGAACCATTCAAACATCTGAACCAAAGAGGTTGATTAAAAAACTGTCAAACAGCTCCTAAAGTGGGTATTGTAAAAATACATAGCAGATAACTAAAAAGTGTAAGAAGTATTATTATCCATTAGATTTAATATTCAATTGCTAACAAAATTTGATTGCATAATGGTAATTAATTCAAACTTTGAATGATATGATAATGGCATTTTAGTTTTAATCACATTCTCAAGTTTCACCTTTTTTTAAACGCTCTTAACATTTACATACAACATTATTTTCTTAAGAAAATTACACCATAAAAACCAACGTTTTGTTATCTTTATAACGCCTATAATTTTGATAAATAAAAAATTATGTTTACATTATTTTAGCTCGTTATGAAATATTTGACAGGTCATTATGTAATATTATCAGATTATTGTAACTAATATTAATCATTTTGTTATACATTGTGTTTTTTAAAATGATGATTTTCAAATAATACAATGTTAAAATGTAATTTTTGTATGTTTTTCAGTTCATTATGTAATCTTAGCAGTTCATTGTGTAATCATCATTAAACATCTCATTTTTGTTTATTGTTAATCATTGAGTCTAATGCTAGTCATTGTGTTACTCGTTATGTTTAACGTTAACCATTATGTTTTTAAAATGATGATTTTCAAATAAAACAATTTTTGAAAATTTAATTTTTTTACGTTTTTCTATTTCATTATGTAGTCCTAATCAGGTTATTGTGTAAGATTCGTCAAGCAGCTTATTGTGCCTATTGCTAATTATCGAGTTTAGTGTTGTTCATTGTATTTAATGTTCACTATTATGTTATGCAATGTGTTCTTTAAAATGATGATTTTCAAATAATACAATGTTTAAAATTAATTTTTTACATTTTTACCAATTTATAGTGTAATCCTGATCAGGTCATTATGTAATCCTCGTCAAGCAATTCATTATGTCGATTGCAAATCGTCAAGTCTAGTGCTGGTCATTGTGTTATCAATTTTTCTAGTGTTGACCTTTGTGTTGTGTATTGTGTTTTTTAGAATGATGATTTTCGAATAACACAATAATAAAAAATATGAAGTTTTATGTTTCAAGTTTATTATGTATTCCTCCTCAAATCGAGTCTAGTGTTGGTCAATGTGTTATCCATTGTGTCTAAAATTGACTATTGTATTATGCATGTGTTTTTTAAAATTTTATCTCAAATAACACAATACTAAAAATATATTTTTTTACATTTTTCAATTCATTATGTAATATTAATCATGTCATTATGTAATACTTGTCAATCAACTCATTGCGTCGATTACTAATCATAGAGTCAAGTGTTTGTCATTATGTTACCCATTTTATCTAATGTTGACTATTGTATTATGCATTATGTATGCATTATGTTTTTAAAATGGTGATTTTAGAATAAAACAATAATAAGAAATGTAAATTCGTTTATGTTCCAAGTTCATTATGTATTCCTCATCAAATAATTGTGTAATCTTCGTTAATTCCGAAGATTACACAATGACCTGACGAAATTACACAATGAGTTAAAAAAAGTATTTGTTTAAAGATTAAAAAACACTCATTTTTATGGTGTAGTTTTTAAAAAAAAATAATATTGTATATAAAAGTCATGAATGTTTAAAAATGGTGGAACTTTGAAAGCACAGACATTACAATGTTACCCCCAAACTAATTTTGATTAAAAAGACATGTGCCAACATTTTAATATTTCTTATGTTTTTAATTTTAGAACACTTTGTATTTAAACCGTTAAAATAATTATTGGTTAAAACTTATTAATGCATGTGTGATGGTTTTAGTTTGTTTTATAAGACATTTGAAACTTCCTTTTATATTTGAGTTAGTCTTTATGAGACAGGATGTCAACCATCTATATTGAATAGAAGTGGAGGTGTTTTGAAAAGGATTTGGAAACATATTGTATATGACTTTATTAGCGTAATGTTGACCCGTAAAATGTTTTTGGGCACAATTTAGGGATGTTGTGTGATGTAGGGTTTAAGGATGTTGGTATTATGGGTAGAGCTGATAGAGGTCTACGGGTCTTGAAGATAGTTTGTTGATACATATATGTACCTAGATCCTGATCTCAATGTAATATGTTTTGAATGTCTTGAACTTATGTAATATGGGTACTTAATGAAATGATAATGTTTGGATGTGATTTATAATGTTTAATATTTTATTAATGAGTTGGGTAACGCATATTAACTAGATTATATAGGTTTGTGATTGTTGAATTGATATACATAATGTTATAATAATGAATACATTCAAACTTTGGTTAAGTGAAGTTCACATGCGTCCGACTGGACCATGCGCCCAAACAGTGGTCATGCATCCGAATGGCCATGCGACTGAGTGTCTATGCACCTAAAAACTTCATGCGACTGACTCAGTCGCACGACTGAACACTCAGTCGTGCGAATGGATCAACCGCATGGCTCAATTGCATGAATGAACCATGCTAATGGTTCAGTCACCCGAATAAGCAACCCTAACCTATAATACCACTTAATTCGTGGAAAAACGTAAGCATTCAAGAGGAATTCTTAAGCATTGAATACACTTCGACTCCAAACGTACCCTAGCCGTCCAGAAGCCTCTAAGTTTGTACTCCAAGTTCATAGAACGCTGTAGATCGATTCCTAATCGATTCTTGACGTTAGATTCAATACATTATTATGTCTACGTGCGTTCTCACTGATTGGATCACCAATCAAATAGGATTCCACACTATTTGGTTTGGTTTAACACGTTAATCAGTTGTTGTTTCGTTCAAATACCAGATCCTAACAAGTGGTATTAGAGATTTGGCTCTTGATTACGTGTTGATTCAATAGTTTTGATACAAAAATTGTGTTTCTTCATCAAAAACGCAATCTTTTTGTGTCTAACGGAGTCTTAGACGTTTCCTGACCTAAAAGTTTAGTTTTTCCGGCATACGGCGATTAGGGTTTGGTAAAATTCGAGTTTTTACAGCCAAAACACGTTTAACCTACGAATTATCAAAATTCAGCAAATTCAGTCGCACGATTGGCTCAATCGCACGACTGAGTTCATTCGCATTCTCCAACCGCACGATTGGACTCATTCGTACTCTCATTCGTACGATTAAGAACCTCATTCGGACTGTTCAACCGCATTAGTTCATTCTGCCGACTGACTCATCCGCATTTGTTCAGTCGCACGATTGAACCGTCCGCATTTGTTCAATCGCCCGAATAAGCCCAATCGCATACCTTCATTCGCATACATCAACAGTTTGTTAAAGAGTAAAGTTAAGTGAAATGGAGGACCAGTTTTCAGCATACACAACAAGTAGAGATACTCGTATCCAGAATCTACTGTTATTGGAGAACGAAGTGGGAATTCACAATAAACCCCCGAAGCTTATAACGTTAGACGACTACCCACAATGGAAGAAACGTTTTGAAATCTACTTAAATGGAGTAGATACAAATCTGTGGGAGGCAATAGAGTCGGGGTACAACATGCCCGTAGGAGCAGATGGAGTTAAACTTACGCTAAGTGGGATGTCGGATGCTCAGAAGGTAAAACACAACGCTAAGAAGAAAGTATACGCGTTTCTCACTCAGTCTATTCCGAAGGATATCTTCCATCAGTACTCAGAGTATACTCAAGCAAAGAAACTATGGGATGCGTTGGAGAAGAAGTATGACGGAAATGCCTCACTCAAGGCCATTAAGGCCAAAGCTTTGAAGAAGGAGTTCGACAACTTCTCTTCAATGGGAAAGGAAGGTCTGGATGATGTGATTGACAGATTCTACCACTTGATGAGTGAGATGCATACTCATGGTGTAACTACGTCGATGGAGGATAAGGTGTCCAATTTTGCAGATGGTCTACCGAAGAAATGGGCTTCCTTCGTTTCAAATTTCAGACAGAATGGGATGCTCTCGAAGTTAGACATAAATGACTTCATTCTTAAATTGAGGGAAGAGGAGCTTAGGATGAAGTATAGAGCCCAAAAGGCCAACTACGATCAGAATCATGCACTCTACAATGCAACTCCTCCGGTCAAGACATCTGGAGCACCACTGCAAACTGCCTTCATCTCAAGCGCAACAATTCCAGCACAACCGTCAACTTCAGGGTCTGAAACATCAGGGTCGTCTAGCACCCAGTATATGATACCTGAAGCTAATGCAGCAAAACTGAAAACCGACAACTTCAGGAATGTGACTGTTGAGGTGGCCAAAGAACATATGGACCTCTTAGCTACTGTAGTCCACTCCTATGATGGACTAGTTGCTGGGAAGATAGGAAATTGTCACTTCGCAGATGAAGATTATGAACAGGTGGACTAAATGGAGTTGGAACAAATGGACATAATGTGGGCTTTGGCAAGTGCTATCTGACGAGCTAAAAAGTTTGTAAAAAAGACCAGACAGAACTTGGTTGCTACCAAGGACACAACCTTTGCCTTCGACAAGTCAAAGGTTACTTGTTTCAACTGTGGTGAGAAGGGACACTTCAAGCGGGAGTGTGTAAAGCCAAAGAAGACTGGAAATGACAATCCCTTCTCGTCATTTAATCGTCAGGACAAAGCCACATCTAGTAGTTCTACTTCATCAAGTAAGGACCCCAAAGCCTTGACTGCTAATGAGGATGAAGGACAGGACTGGAGCTTTCGGTTCATGTCACCAGGAGAGTCCAACATAGCTAATGTGGAGGATATTGATGACGGTTCTGCTAGTGAGGGAGACATAGCAGTAGAGCTTGCGATGTCAAATTCTGAAGACACTGCACCTGTGGTCAACCACCTGCCTGAAGAAGAAAAATCTGCATCAACGTCAGAACCACCAGATTCAGAATCAACAGATTCTGTTTGATAATCATGCTTGTTTAGATTGTAATAAATTCAGAGAAAGTATAGATTTAAAATTTTCTAGGTTATTAGATCATAATGATAGCTTAGTAAAGGACCTAGAACTGTGCACTGAGGCAAATAGAGTGTTAAAACAAAACGAGCACAGTTATAAGGAAAAGATAGACCTATTGAATAAACAGCTTAGGGAACCTTTAACCAAGCAAATGACATTAGGTATTATCTAAACTCCCTAGAGGACACTAAGAAGCAGAAAGCAGTTTTAGAGTAGAAGTCAACTCTTTAAAACAAAAACTGCACAGTTGGACAAGCTTATCACACATTGTCCAACACTTAGTGAGAGAGAGAAACAATGGGGAGGGATTGGGATACAAAGTGGTTCCACCAGACAAGCTCATCACACATTGTCCAACACTTAGTGAGAGAGAGAAACAAGGGGAGGGATTGGGATACAAAGTGGTTCCACCACCACCTGAGACCTTGATGAACACCAAAAGTAAACCGATTAACAATAACCCCGTCCAGGATCACGTGGTGTCCACTCCTCTTGTTAGTGATCCAGATTCTGTAAGTAATAAATGAATCTGACTCTAAACAAAAGGAGGCCACTTCAAAGGCAAAAGGAAAGATGCCTTGTGTTAACCTAGAAACTGAGTTTGAAAAGGTTAATTCAAAGTCTGGGGCAAACAAAGTCAAACCAGAACCCAAAATACTATAAAACCTAATCAATCACGAGTGTCATGTCAAAGTCTAGGTAAACAAGAGACCCAAGATGTAAAACTAGTTAAAGCAATTAAGTTTGTAAAACCAAATCATACATCTAATAAAGAAGTGTCTCAATCCAAACATAATAAGATCAACTGCGCGACTTCTACATCTCCACAAAAATATATAACCGTAAAGTTGAAAGTAGATCCTGTTATAATTGTGGAGAGTATGGTCATATAGCGTCTCGTTGTCCTTATTATCAGACACCGAGGAGGAAAGTAGAACTTTTAGTACCTACACCTAGATCTTTTAAGAGAAACTCAGTGACGCCTCCTAAAAGGGCTAGTGAACCCGTAATTCAATCCATCAGCCAGTCATCTGTTTATCACAAACAGGCCCTACACAAAGCTGGTCTATAGAAAGAAAAGTCTGCCTCAGTGTCTGAAAATGAGAACAAATAGTAACTTAGGCTTCCCTCAACCTCAAATGGTCAATGGGTTGAGTTTATGATGTGTGATGCCTCGGGAAAACCCAAGCCAGTGAAGGCTTGGGTTCCTAACATGAACTAATGTTTTCATTGAATGTGCAGGGTGTTCGCTACAGTGTTGAGACTAACACATGGATTGTAGATAGCGGAGCATCTAGGCACATGACAGGGAACAGAGCTCCCTTATCAAACATCAAACAAATCAAAAGGGGGCATGTTTCATTTGCTGGAAACAAAGGTGGGTATATCACAGCCCAAGGAGAAGCAGGAAATGAGAAAGTTAAGTTTGATAAGGTAAACTACGTCCAACAATTGCAAAATAAGTTACTTTCAGTTTCTCAAGTATGTGATAAAGGATACAAGGTAGTCTTTGACAACAAGAAGTGCTACGTTCTAAAGAAGGACTACGTGATCCAAAGGACAAATCCTAATGTCAGCTTCAAGATATAATAATCTTTATGTTTTGGATCTCTCAAAGGCCTCCACAACGAATCATGAAGTTCAGTGCTTCTTGTCCAAAGCTATTGAGAAGGACTCCATCTCCTGGCATAGGAGAATGGGACACATATATCCGAGAAAGATGAATCACTTAGTCCAGAATGATCTAGTGAGGGGAGTAAATGTCAAAAACTTTCAACTCCTGGATTTCTGTGTTGCGTGCAAAAAGGGTAAACAGACGAAGAAGTCTCTATAAGGAAAAGAAAGTTCATTCTATAGAACTTCCTCTTGAGCTCCTTCACATGGATCTGTTTGGTCCAGTCAGTACAAGAAGCATCGCAGGCGACTTGTATTGCTATGTAGTTACTGATGACTACTCAAGATTCTCTTGGGTAATGTTTTCGAAATCCAAATCAGAAACATTTGAATCCTTCAAGGAATTAGTAACTACATGGAATCCCTATACAAGCTGAAGGTACGACAGGTGCGCTTAGACAACGGAACCGAGTTCAAGAATCAGTGGATGAAGGCCTATTGCAAGGAAAAAGGAAATGTGCATCAATTCACCTCTGCCTACACTCCTCAGATGAATGGGGTTGCTGAACGGAAGAATCTCAGTTTGTGGAGACGGCACTTACTATGCTGGCAGACTCGAAACTGCCTATTCAATTCTGGAATGAAGTAGTGGCAAATGCATGTTACACGCTTAATCGAGTTCTAGTTGTGTGAAACGCCATGGAAAAACATGTTACGAGTTACTACAACGACGTAAACCTAAATTAGAGTATCTTGAGCCATTGGCGCTCCGTGCACCCTGCTGAAGAAGACCAAGAGGGAAAATTTAGTGAGAAGGTTGATGAAGGGATTTTTCTAGGATACAACATACCGAACAAGAGGGTTTACAACAACTCAACGGGTCAAGTAGAGTGTGGTGTAACGTTGATGTTCAGAGATACATCACACCGCCTGCTGGAAAAGGACCTGCTTACTTTTTCGACTATGATGGATTCTTCAAATCCTTCAACATTCTTCTTTCTTCTTCAGAAGATGAGTTGGCAAACAAGATGATGTATGATGTCTTGAACACACCGTCTTAAGACTCAACACCATCCAGTTCACAAAGTCAATCATCTACCAACTCAGGGGGAGCACTTGATATGAGTGACGCTTCCTCTGATGAAGAAAATGTGGAAAATGCCCAGAACAACCAGCATGTACAGGTTCCGCCTACCACAAGTCCACAAGCATCTCATAGTGATGCATTTGAGATTTCAGAACCTCAGACTCCTATTGCCTTAGATTCAGAACCAAATGTTCACAATCTTGATTCTGAGGTAGTAGTTCCAACAACTCCCAGCTCACGTCTAAACGTCTATCATCCTTTGGATAATGTTATAGGAGATGTGAGATCAGGGGTTCAGACTAGAAATCAGCTATACTCAGCTGATTATGCCTCTGTGATGGAAAAGGGATACCTTCATGACGGTGCCTACCGCTGCTTTGTGTCTCAGTTTGAGCCAAAGTATGTTAGTGAAGCTTGAATGATGAGGCTTGGGTGAGTGCCATGCAGGAAGAACTTCTTTAGTTTAAGAAGTTAGGTGTATGGAATCTAGTAGATAGACCTAAAGGTGCTAAAGTCATCGGTACCAAATGGGTCTTGAAATGCAAGAAAGATGATCAGGGAGTGATCATCAGAAACAAAGCTCGGCTTGTTGTTCAGGTTTTCGACAAGTTGAGGGTATCGACTACAATGAAGTGTTTGCACCAGTGGCATGGATGGAAGCAATCCGCATCTTCCTTGCCTATGCATCTTATATGAAAATCAAGTTTATCAACTAGATGTGAAGAGTGCGTTCCTTCATGGTGAGATTCGAGAGACAGTGTATGTTAGTCAACCCGAGGGATTTGAGGATCCATATCATCGGGACAGAGTTTACAAACTCGAAAAGGGACTATATGGGCTTCATCAAGCTCCGAGGGCCTGGTATGAGAAACTCTCGACTCATCTTGTGAAACACGGTTTTCGCATGGGAGTCATTGACTGTACATTGTTTATCAAAGAAAAGGATGGAGATTTATTGCCGGTATAAATCTATTTCGATGACATAATCTTCGGTTCCAAGAACGAAGAATTATGCAAAGAGTTTGAAGCAGTAATGAAGGCGAAGTTTGAGATGAGTGCAATGGGGGAGATGAAGTTCTTTCTTGGGTTACAGGTGGATCAGACACCAAATGAGATTTTCCTACATCAGACCAAGTATGTAGGGGATATTCTCAGTCAGTTTGACATGGAGAATGCTTCTACAGCTGGCACTCCACTTGCTACAAACCATGATGTAGCACCCGATGAGAATGGTGATCTGGTAGATGCCACTATGTACCGAGGGATGATCGGATCTCTCATGTATCTCACTGCCTCATGACCTGATATCATGTATGCTACATGTTTATGCTCACGATATCAGGCAAAGCCTAAGGTGAACCATCTAATTGGGGTCAAAAGGATTTTCCGTTATCTGAAGGGCACACCCACACTTGGGTTGTGGTATCCTCATGATGATGACTTTGAGCTTACAGCGTATAGCGACTTGGATTACGATGGCTACAAGATGAACTACAAGTCTACATCAGCAGGGTGTCAGTTCTTTGGAAGAAGATTAGTAACCTGGCAGTGTAAGAACCAGACCTCGGTTGCATTGTCAACCTGTGAAGCCGAATACGTTGCTGCTGCAAGTTGCTGTTCTCAAATTATATGGATTCAACAGCAAATGCGGGATTACGGTTTGCATTTCTCTTCTACTCCTATCTTTGTTGATAACTCTGCTGTTATCACAATCACTAAGAACCCGGTCCAACATCCAAGGCCAAACACATCGGTATTAAATATCACTTTATACGTGATTGCTTTGAAAAGAACTTAATCGATGTGGTAAAAATAAATACGGATTTTCAACACGCTGACCTCTATACAAAGGCATTTGACAAACCACGTTTTTTATATTTGTTAGAGGTCAATGGAGTAAAAAGGAAAAGTGAGGTCATTCCTGAAGATGACCATGTATAGTCCGATGCGTCGTGTCTAGTTTCTTTTATTTTTCATTTTTTTAATTTAATTTAATTTTATTCTCTTGTCTTTGTTTAATTTTAATTAGTTTAATTACAATTGGTTTATTTCCTTGCCTATTAAAATCCTAAAACGCTAATCCGTGGTGGTTTTATTATTTTAGAGGGAGAATAGGTTTAGGCAATATAAAAAAAGACGAGAGAAAAGGAGAGGCAAGCTGATAATAATAAGATCATATGTGTGATACCGATTCATTTTTGGAATATGATAGTGCACAGGTACAAACCATTTGGGACTTTAAAAAAAATCAAAATTGCAAAAGATGCAAAGCTCAAGTATAATTCTGAGCAATATAAAAGGAAATATGAAAGATAAGTTAGCTACCACTAAGGTAACACAAAGAAAGTAGACCTAAAGGTTGCTAGACCACATATGATATGTCGGTAGATTCAACACAATAGATGACTAGAACTTTTTGGTGATCTCAAGATTAAACTAAAATGTTTGACTAGCTGTGGGTAACACCTTATCCCTGGTTAACACAATCAACAAGATTTCAATAAGGGGTGACGAGCAAAATAAACGCCATAAATGTGTGCGTAAGACCAAAGCATGAGCAAAAGGACATAAAACAATGCAAATGCAATCAAACTGATAACTTATGTTGTTGGTGAGATCTGTGCAAAAAGAATGAAAATGCTCAAACAAGAAGATGGGTTATGTGCCTCTCTGCTGTGCGATGGCACTGACCTGAGGATAAGCATAATCTATATATTCTAGAACTCATTGTTGTTTGCCGCCTCTCTACTGTGCGGTGGCACTGACCTGAGGATTGGCTTCTCTTTGAAAGTTTTAAGAATAATCTCTTCTTGAACACTACCCTGAGACCGCTCAAAAATCTCCTAAGGAATGTTGATTACCATATAAGTGTGGGATCCACAAATGCTTGTTGAAATAAACAAACCTTAACTGTCACCAAACTGTGTTGAAAGTCTGTATATGGATTTAAGAGGACAAGTATACTGACAATCATTATGGCTACAATTCTTGAAAGTTCAAATCAGTGTGGGGACCTGAGTGTACTAGCATGATTTCCTAGATTTGCTAACTGACTTCAGATGAAAAACAAGAATAGAGCATCAAAGTTTTAACTATCTTGTCCCGAATGATTTGAATATCCTGTATGATTCCAACTTGAATTAGTCCATGTATGGTTTAAATGATTGAGGCTGCTCTCTCAGAAAAATTATTCCTTAGAATTACATCTTAGGAGTTAACCATCACAAAAACACAAAAACATGTTTTAGTTTTAAGTCTTAGTATTATTTCTTTTAGTTCAGTACAAAGTTAGTCTATTTCAAATCGTTCAGTATCGGACTATGTCATGAAAGTTGATAAGAGACCTTATCATCTAAAAGGTCACGTCTGAGGTGACCACACGTGCTTTCAAATAAAAATGGGTCATATTAGAGGTGACAAAATGTTTTAAAAGGATCACGTCTGAGGTGATCAAGGTTTTTCAAGATAAAATGATCATGTCTGAGATGATCAAATGCATATAACGTTTATTCAAAAGTTAAAGGTGTAAAATGTAATATGGTCATAAAGTCAAATTCATGAGTCTGACCCATTCGCATGAATGGACCATGAGTATGCACCAATCATACGAATGGACCATACTCATGCATTAAACAACCAAATGGACATAAGTATGAACCATTCAACCGAATGGCTTATCAGATTGACCCATCCGACCGAATGGGAGTGTGCGAATGAGTCAGTCGACCGACTGAGCTCCAGTCGGCCGACTGAGCCAATCGCCTGACTAAGTTCCATTCGCCCGAATGAACCGAGCGAATGAGTCCAGTCGGCCGATTGAACTCAGACTCAGTATAAACAGGGCCACAGTCGATCGCATTCAGCTCATCACCCCCGATCGCCCTTATATCGCACATCCTACCGTTACGCTATCCAAATTTCATTAGACCACAATTATACATTCCTATTGATCTTCTGATGTGTGTGTGCATTTATACAGGTATAATGTGATGAAACTTCACAAAAATCAGAAGATATGGTGCCCTAATTTGTGATTCTCAATTGAAACAAGAACCGAACAACTAAATGGATTAATGACCTACTGAAACCATGTAAAATGTTAAAACTAAAGCTATTAGGTCATTAGTTAAGTGATTGCGAGCCTAAAGAACCTATACACAACGTTTAATTTCATGAATTGGTCAAGATTCGAACCTTAGTCGACCGAACAGTGGGTCATGCGACTGGTCGTCTGGATGATCTCAAATCGCACGATTGAGCTGGCCAAATAACTCAATCGGCCGAATGTATCTTACGAATGAGCTCAGTCGGCCGACTGAACCAATTGCAGGATCAGCCGACTGATTGAACTCAGTCGCCTGTTCATTCACCCGAATGAGTCCAGTCGCATGATAGGACAACCGACTGAACACATTCGCATGCTTCATTCGCATGAATGAATCAGAATGAATTATATCAAGTTACTTAGAACTGATTTGTGTTATGTGAGTATCTAACGTTTATGTATCTTGTGTTACAGATCTATGGCTGATAGATGGTCTATCAACCCCAAGCACAACATCTATGCTCATTTAGACCACACAACTCGGAATGGTGCCGGGTTTGCAGAGATCATCGCTTTTCTCAAGCGATCAAGGATCCACAAGGCTATCTCTACTCCATGCACTCCCTACAGGTCTATACACCAGGCCTTCTAGGAGAATGCATCAGTGGATAGATCACGAGAGCCATACAGCATTCGAAGCTCCATCTTTGGTATGGACATAGAGATTACAGCTGAAGACATTTAGCGTGTACTTGGGTTAGGAGATGATGCTGGATACCCCACCAAGCTTCATCCACTGACGGTGAGAGGTTGTTTTTTGAGGATTAAGTACGTTGGGGACATCAACTCAGGTGTACTCAACAAGAGCAACCTGTGCCCCCAGTATAAGTACTTGGCACACGTTATTCTGAAGTGCATTGCTTCCAGAAGGGGTGGGTTTGACGACCTCTCAGACCAGATACAAAATGCCTACGTAGCACTGGTGCTGAACTACCCCTTCAGCTTCTCTAGCATGATCTTCTCTAACCTCATAGAGAATCTGGAGGCAAAGGGAAAATAGGGTTTCTGTATGTACCCCAGGTTTTTGTAGCTGATTTTTGATGAGAAGCTGCCCTCGCTGCCAAAGGAGAGCCACGATGTTGTGGCTTTGGAGATCATGGATGATACGACTCTGGGTCGTATGAGAGTTTACCGGGGTAAGTAGGTCAAGCCCCAGGTAAAAAGAATTATAGGCCATCTGGCCAAGGGGCGCCAGGCAGGCGTAAGTGGCGTCACGTAGACATCGACTCAGATGATGAGCAGCTACAGCTCCTGGAGCACGACTCCGATGATGATGACAACGGGGATGCTGGAGATGAAGGGCCCACTCAACCAAGGGGCCCCACTACTAATATTGCATCTCCAGCATCTGCCCCCACTAGAGATGTAGCAGAGAATGCTGGATTCCACCGGGAATTCATACCTGGTGAGGAGGAGGAGTCAGATGAGGAGCCTCTGACCCGGACTGTGGGTAGTAAAGTCGTTGCCACAGAACGGGGGCTCCGGGCGGTTGGTGAACGCCCCGAAGGGTCGGGAGAGGCTGATACTGATCACACGTATGCTCCCGATCAGCCGAGCCGTGCTCTAGGGGGAGCATCCTCCTCGACAGGATCGAGGAAGAAGAGGATGGCTCAGCCCCATGGCATGAAGAAGAAAACCACCACTACTTCTGCCACCACTACTCCGCCCACTACCACCATCACCTCTACCACTCCTCCCACATTCACCACTGCCACCATTCCACGTGTCACCTCTATTGCCACCATTCCACCTGTCACCACTATTGCCACCACACACACCACCACTACCTCAGCCACTCCACCACTTCCCCACATCACATCCACCACCACTTCAGCTTACCCATCACCACCCAAACACATACCACCTCCCATATTTACCACTGCCACCAGCATCACCTCTAGCCACCAGGCAGGACCATCATATCACCCATCCTTTCACTCAGGATCATCTCTACCTCCCAATGGGGTAGAGGAACAGCTTTCAGCACTAAATCGTATGGTGCTGAAGCTGTTAGCAGCCGATGATCCTGAGTGAAGACTGCTCAGCTCCGATAGTTAGTGGAGCTTACTACTGCACAATCACAACAGATCTCTCAGCAGGCACAACAGATTGAGGAGCAGCCTCAGCAAATGGCTGCTCAGAGTCAAGAGATTTCCTAACTCAAGGAGCAAAATGTGTTGTCTACTAAGAAGATTGAGGAGTTGGAGGATGCTAAGAGGACCATCCTGCTCAAACTTAAGGGCACAAAGGATGAGCCTCTGAAGATCAAGGAGGGAGACGGTGATGATGGTGATAATAGTGATGATGATGATGATGATGGTGATGATAAAGGTGATGATGAGGATGGAGGAGACATTGAAGGAGGAGGAGAGTCATCTGCTTCGGGTGCACAGGAAGCTAGTGAGAGGCGGACCAAAAAGACTCAAGATCCAGGTGCCTCGACATCAGCCCCGACACAGAAGAGCCAATGATCCAGGACAAGAGTAATGTTTAGATGTTTTATTGTTATTTAAAATCATTTGTATTTGGATCGTGTATAAAATTTATGAAATGAATGTTTCTATGTAATGTAAATGGTTATGTCTTGATTATTAATTATTGATTGCTGTGTTGAATGTTTAAATCAAGCAGATCCAGACTTTCAACGAGATGAATATGATATTGCTCCCCTCCAACAGGTCAAGACTCAACTGACGTTGATTCTTGATCTGCAAGGTATTGTAAGGAGATCTGTGATGTATACTCCTGAAGAAGGAGAAATCATTCACAATCTCACTGATGAGCAACTAGCCGAAATGTTCAAGCTGAATGTTGAAGAGATTGTGAAAGATGCCTCGACTGTGAATGTAGAGAGTGATGATGAGCTTCAGGATGTCGATGAGATTGAGATAGAAGATGTCACTGCTCAACACTATCCACAGTACACTGACAAGGAGGGAAATGCCATTCCCAATCTGGGAGAAACTCTTGTCAGTGACACTTTTGAGACTCTGGACAGGATGGAGCAAGAGTCCGGAAAGGATAAAGATAAGGACCAAGCCACAGATGCTGAAGTAAACATCAAAAAGGCAGAATGGGTAGCATGTTTTGAGGTGATAAGAGCCCAACACAGCGCTTCAACGTCAATTGCCTACACCAAACTGTATAAGGTCAAGAAACATCAAAAGGTGGCTGGCAGGATCATAGCATGGGCACATTTTGAAGACCTCAACGTTTACACTGTTAAACGTGAGAAGGGAATTGAGTACTTCAGATTCCCACATGATCTGAAGACTCTTCCAGGTTTTGAACTTAACCAGTTAGCAAAATTAAAATGCTATACGCTGACCCTCGTAAGATGTCAGGCTGGTTTGAAGCAGCTCTAAAGAGGGAGTACCACACCAGATGGGTCAACTTCAAACCTCAACAACCAACGAGGTACATCAGACGATCTAAGGTTGACGCCATAACTGGCAAACCAAAAGTAGTGTTGAAGTGGAGTCCCCCACGTACAATGTCAATGATCCCACTACGTGAGATGCCACAGGACTTCGCTCCACACTCCAAATGGTGGTACTACGATTGGAGAACAGGAGAGGCCGTGATAGTCTTGAACAAAAATGGTACAATGGAAACCATAATGATATTTGACCCAATGTGGCTCACCAACTTGTCAGCAAATAATGTTTATACATTATACAAGTGGCCACTATTGTTTGACTCATGAGATATAGTACAAGCTTTACAATTTCAGAATGTAATGTTGTTTATACTTAGCTTTTAATGAAGATGTCCTCAGTTGTTGTGGACATCTTCAGTAGTTTAGTTTTATTTCAGTTGTTTGTATAAATCAGTTAGATGTCACTATCATGTGACGTCAGCTGATGTCACATTCCTTATAAAAGGAATGTTGACCTAGTTTCACTATACGAGAAGTTTGTGCATGAATGAAAACATTCCTTTTGCAGAAAACTCTCTCTCTATAACCGTTACTGTTGATTGAATACTCATATTATTCTTGCTAGAATTTAGTCTAATTCGTGTGCTATTCCGCTGCAATCGTAATCTAATTGATCAAACTAGATCTCAATCCTTCAAATGGTATCAGAGTAGGTTAATCATTGATCGATTTAACAATTGATCATTGAAACTGTTTGTTAGATATCTCAGTTTGATCGAATTGGCAAATTTGCAAGAATTGGTTATAGAGTTTGTTTTCTATTGCTCCTGTGAATCAATTTGAGATTCTTCTTATTTCAAATTGTGTTGTTGAGTTTTTGAGTTAGGTTCGTCTAATTATTATTGAATCTGTTTGAATTGGTGAAAATGGCTACATTAATCAATGATCCTCACAATACTGGCTCCTCAACAAAGCCTCCGATGCTTGTTAGGAGTGAGTACAACATATGGCAACGACGAATGCTCCATCACCTGTCTGTTAATAGTTTAGGTTGTTGGAAATCTTTGGTTCATGGACCATATAAGCCTATGGTGAGTAATCTAGAAACCAATGAAACTGTTTGAAATTGATGCTAAAGCCCATGGAATTCTAGCCATGGCACTGCCTAATGAAATCTATTCTGGACTTATGCATCATGAATCTGCTCATGACCTCTGGGTTGCTCTGAAAGAACAATTTGGAGGAACTGATGAGGTCTTAGCAAACAATAGAGAAATCCTTGCCCAACAATATGAGACATTCTCTCATAGAAAGGGTGAGTCACTGACTCAACAGTTTGAGCGATTCTCCTGTTTGATATCTGAGTTGAAAATGGTTAAACATGAATATACAAACAGTCAGATGAACAACAGATTTCTCAGATCCCTGCCTGAGAGATGGGACACTTATACCATTGTCCTACGCTCCGGTGCAAATCTAGATAATCTATCTCTCACCCAACAACATGGGAAACTGCTTACATTTGAAAGGGAGATAGAACAGAAAAAAAAACTGACTTCTCTAGGAAGCTCACTGATGACTTTGTACCAGGGAATACTGCTCTGGTTGGTTATGAGTCAGAAATGCTACATCAGAAAGTTCATATGATGAGCATATTGATTTCTCTTCAAACAGTAGAGATCATGCTTTTGCTGGTATTGATGGTAATTCAGGATGTAATAGTGACAATTTGTGCTTTTTGATGGATGATTTGAAAGTATTGCTGATGATGATTGGAAAAGATGATATTTTGAGCCAAATGGCATTAGTTATATCAGATCTCAAAATTTTACAAAATGACAGGTAGAAATTCCCTGGTCTCTCTGGAAAAACCAAAGTTGGTTTTGACAAGAGCAAGTTGAGGTGTCACAAGTGCCATAGACTTGGATATTTTGCAAGAGAGTGTAGATCATCTGGATCTAACTCTTCTACACCCTTTGTGACCTTTCCAAACAATAATTCACAAAACAAAGGGCAACATTCTATCAGTCTGGTGATCATTCAAAATCAATCATCTCCTGCATATTTTGTTCCTCAAGGTCAAATGCCATATCCTTATCCCTGTTTTTACATGCCAATCCAATCAGGTTCCTGTACCCATAGCTCAACAATCACATGCCCTACCTGAGCCTCAACCATCTCACAGCCAACAATCTCAATCTCAATCTCAATCACATCAAAGCTTTTCCATCCTGGTGTTGTTGACTGAGTAGTTTACCAGATGATCTTTCTGGTTTTTCTGAACAATGCTTTCTGGTGCTGGTCAACATGGTGGTGAATCCTTTTGGAAATCTTGCTCTTATGGCCCTGGAGTCTACTGGTGGTTCAAGCTCAATGCTTCATCATACAGGTACCACAAGTATCTTCTAAGGCTAAGGCCAAGTTGTGTTCGATCAAGCATAGCTGCTTTTTGTCTCACTAGAGAAGCAATGTAGCTTTATTATCAAAATCTTGACCTAGAGAAAGTGATTTCCAAAAGAAAAGCTGAGTTTTGAGTTTGTTTAAAAAGAAAAAATGATAAGATTACAAATTAAAATGTCAATCCTGATGAAAAGCTACGTTTAGAGTCCTCTTAGACAATCACAAAGTCTCAAAGAAACACTGCAGCTCTCAATGGGGTGGAACGTTGGTAACATCTTGCAAGGGGTTTTGAAATGCTTCTCAGTAAGTACACTGCTTCACATGTGAAAGTTTGGGATTGGATACAATCACCCTGAACCTCCTACAGATTTTACTTTCCCAAACATAAGTAACTCTGAAGGTGAAATCAATTTCCAAACCACATCATCATGTGTCCTTTCCTCAATGAAAATGTACACAGAGTGATGAAGTCATTATAGTACCTCAGCTAATCAGTCTGCGATGGTCCTACTACTGCTAATGAACACATGTCAAGAAATCTGAGTCCTTTCCATGTGTTGTCTCAAAAGGTACTCAAAGTACTGAGAAAATTAACAACACCTGAAGAAATTTCAAGCCAATGAAACCAGACTGTTGACATTCTGAAGAATCTATCAGGACATCCAAAAGTAACTGATAGAGAATATCTGATAACAAGTCTTCAGTATTTACAAATCCTTTCGTACTTCACATCATTTACTGAAAGGAAGAAAGTACTGAGAAAACACCTTCAGTAGTTTCATTGCAGGATCGTTCAAGGGCTTGAACACAATTACAACACAACAACACATGAGGAGATTAACTAAACGTTAATCAAACAGTGAACTAGGTAACCAAAGGTGATGCAGAGAACACAAGTAAAGCAAGAGACAGAACAAGAGAGTATAGTTTTCAAGGTAGCAGTATATTTCTTTCTCAAGTTCTTTTACAAGTGTTACAAAGCATTTAGAAAGATACAAGAACTTGGAATACTTATACTACAACCTACAGCCGGCTGTACTATGAAAGCCAGCTAGATACAATTGACTAGACACTAACAAAATCAATTGTAGGATCAAAAGGCATATCTGCCTTTTGACCTTGTGACTATGACATGCCATAGCTCACATCCTTATACATTACAAAAAGGATAAAGTACATAAAGTGGAAAGTTTCAGACTCAAGACCTCAATGTACAGTTACCAAAAGCATGGACCTTTTCACACAACTCTTGTAAGTTGGTGACTTATCAGAGACGCAGCGGAAAAGGTGCTTTATGGAACAGTACATCAGATAAAGCATGTGTACTAAAAGTCTTCGGAAGAAATCTGTCTTCATAGGTTGAAGCTTCGGAAGACTTTGTCTCTTCAAGCTTCGGAAGACTTCATGTTAGGCTTCGGAAGATATTGGTCTTGGCTTCGGAAGATATTACACTTAGAGTATTTTCTAATGCTTTGTGTAATTCTTCCGAAGCATTCTTCACTTCAGTACTTAGTGCATGTTGCTGAAACACTTAGGCAGTTTTGGGTTGCATCAGACTTCAGGAATCCTTACAAACTCCCCCTAGGCTGATGCTACCAAAACACTTAGAAGATCTTTAAATGTTTGTAGTCTTCAGAATAATCAAGACCATCCCTTTCTTCATTTGATGGTCAGGATCATCAAGACTCTCATAGTATCTTCTCATTTCAAAGAGATCATGCAGAGGTAAGTTGATTATGTCTTGCCATGAGTAGACATTTTCAACACCTTGATCTCTGATAACATTCCATCTTTCTGGATTGGTAGAGTAAGTCCAGGATAAGATGGGTGTCTCGTTGCTAGAGGAGCCACTTGCATAGGAGTTGATTGGGCTGCCTCATCATGCACTTCCTCAGGTTGATCTGATTCAGCCTGGGGTGTAGAGGTAGATGACTTTGGCTTCTTCTTTTTAGTCTTTGGTTTAGAGGCCATTTTCTTCTTCCTCTTTAATGTCTTTAACTGAGAAGACTGGTCTGCAGCACCATGTTGATCATCAGTGTCTTTCTCAGTTGGGTGTTCCTCCCTCACAGGTTCAGAAGGAGAGGGAGTTTGACCCTGTCTTGGATCAGAAGATGAAGTTTGCTGAGGCTCAGCTGGAGGTTCTGGTTCAGGTGTCTCTGGTTGTTCAAACTTGACCTCCACTTCAGGTGGGACTTGACTTGGAAGAGAGTGCAAGTCAATGAGTTCACCACTTTTAATCTTCTGCTTGATTACCCTTATATGCTCATCCATTGTAGATAGAGACATGGGACCAAGTCTCCTTCCGGAGAATCCATATGACTTCAAGAAGCTCATCATTCTTTGTCTGTCAGCAGACTTCTTTGCATTCTTTTGAATGATGGCTCTTGACTTTGCAGCTTCTTCCCTTAGCTTCCTTTTGGTTGTTTTTCTTTCTTTGACTAACTCAAGCTCAAGTTGCTTTAAGTACTCGAACTCAATGAAGTCATAGGACAGGGGAGAAGTGTATTTGCCTGATAGAAGCCTGTGGCACTCAGGTAGTTTATCATTTTGATTCTATCCTCTTCTTTATCTACCTGAGGTTCTTGTGGAGCCACATCTTCCTGTGCAGGACTTTCTTGAACTGGAGAGAGAGTGGGAGTATGCTTGTGAAGTCTTTTCTGTCTCCTCTCCTCTTTGAATTGGAGAAGTAACCTTGCATCCTCTTTCTCCTTTATCTCTCTTGACACTTCCATGTCAGCCAGTTCATTCAACTCTTCTAAGGGGAGGGAGATGATTTCATCAACATCATAGTTCCTGGTCTGTAAATAATTAATCCTGACTGCCCTTTGTTCATCATTTTGAGTATTTGGTCTGGGGGCAGCCCTGATTGCAGCTTGCATGAATTTTGATGACCCAGAAGAACTTTCTCCCCTTAGCCTCCTTTTCCTCTCTCTCTCTTCCTCCTCAATTTCCTCAGGAGTCATTATCCTTTTCCTTTGTCACCAACAGACCTTTGTGACTCAGGGTGGATTGAGGCTTGGCCTTCATTGCTTGGTGTAGCTTCCATGCTCTGGCCAGAGAGAGGCTGAGAGACACCTTCACCAGCAGGTGTCTCAGATGGAGTTTGGACCTCTGCAGCAGTTGTTGATGGTGAGACAGGGGTCTCAGGTTCTGCCACTGGGCCTTCAGCCAAGGTTTCCCCTATGAAACTAATCTTAGGGTCCACCTCAGCATCCAGTTGACCGATGACATTGCCTGATTGCCTAAGTCTCCTTCTTAGAGAGAACTCTGCAAGGATCCTGTCTTGGATTCTTTGAGCCAGCCTGTCAGCTTGTCTAGATTTGCTTGGATTGACAAGTGGCATGTTGACTAAATCCAGTCCTTCATAGAAGCTCAGGCTTTGGAACTGAAAGACTTCTTGTTGACCTTGACTCTGTGAAGTATGAGGGCTCTTCTGTCATCATCATACCTCCATCTGATGATGTAGTTGCCAGTTCCATGTGGTGGAGATGAGACAGCCCTTGGTATACCTTCCTCAAAGAGACTCCTGATGAGAGAGTCTATAGAGTCCACATTAATGTGAACTTGAGGAAGTTGCTGAGAATGCACAACAGCAAGTGAGGATGGTGAGTCCTCTATGTCCATTCTCTTTGAAGAACTCCCAGGTTCTGTGGTTGTGATAACTTTCTCCCCCTTTTTGGTAGCATCACCCACTTGCATAGGTGAGCTGGAGGATAAATCAGTCACTTCCACAGGTTCTTGTGTTCCTGGTTGAGCTCTCCTTAAAGGTCTCTCAGCTAGTTTTTCCTGCAGATATGAAATCTGGAGTTGCTGATCATTGACCCTGTTTTGCAGGGTAGTCACCTGAGATTCCAAGTGACTAACCTTAGAGACTAGATAGGTGCATGTTTGTGACAATTGTTGTACCTTTAGTCTCAAATTCCCCTCATCTTCATCAGAAGAATCACTGGGGGATGAGAGGATTGGACCAAAGTCCCTTCTCTCACCACCAGCTTGAGTTTCTTGGCTGCTGGTTTTCCTCTGCTCACTGGCAACCTCAGTTAAGATGCCAATGGGCTGAGTTGCCATGGTTGAGGTCTTAATGATGTAATCACTTTCAAAAGTGAGAGCCTCTTCCATATGGACATCCTGAACAGGTTCAGATGTGTCCACCTCAGTAATAGGTGACTGATGAGGGATAGACTGAGGAGAGTCAGAGGTACTCATCTCTCTTTGAGTAGGGGAGGAGAAGAGAGACTCATGGTACTCACTGAATCCTAAGTCTTCATCAGTGTAAAAGGATAGGTTGGGAATTGGTTGGTTTAGATCCAAAGGCTGGGGATGGTAGCTGTCCCCTGAAGGTTGTTCACTTGAGTGTTGAGACTCAGAGTGAAGGCTTACAGTTGTTGGGCTAATGAGCTCATCAGGTTGAGCTTGAGGAACCTCAGCCCTGATAGGTAAAGTAATGGAGTGGTTTGCTCCTCAGGAGAAGTGGGAGCTCTGGAGTCCACTTCTTCCTGTAAGGTTGAGTATTTGGGGGCCTGCACAGACTCAATAGCCTGAGCAGGGGTTCGTTGGGATTTTCTTTTGTAGGTGATGAATATTGGAGGTTGTGAAGAGGGTAGGAGAGCAGTAGGTGTGGGTTCAACACTAGCTTGGACTGCTATGTTGTCACCTTGAGCAATGAGCTCTAACATTTTTGGGACTAGGGCTGTTTCTACCCCTGAGAAGCCTACAGTTGGCTTCTTCATAATTTTAAAGATGCCGGGCTTCATCTGTCCCAGTTTAAGAATATTGCCTGTTTCCCTCAACTGTGAGCCCAGTTCACAGTTAAGAATGTGTTGAACATATCTAGGAAACATGTAATATTCTAAGGAGTCTAAGTTTGCAAGTAAATTAGTATAAACAAATTGTGAATACCTGAACTTGACCCCCTGAACCATCCCATGAACTATAAAGGAGAGATCCTCAGGAATCTGGTCCCATCCACCATGCTTGTTTGATAAGCTGTGGATAACCACATGGAGCAGGTATTTCCACTGGGATGAGACCTTCCCTTTCCTGAAGGTCTTTACAGAGAAATCTCCTTCATAGCCCATCTGCTCGAAGGAATGATTAACCGCTTCTTTTGGAAAGAACACTTCACCTGCTTCATCATCCAGCTGAAGATGTCGGTTGATGATGGCCGGAGTGATGAAAATTGTTCTCCCCTGCACTGTGGCAGACAGTGCCTTCTCCCCATCCATAATGACCTCTTGGCAGGTCTTCCAGAATTCAAGCAAATGATCCTCATATAGAGGAGGATCAATGGTTAGGGAGGTGAAGTAGTGAGACAAAGACAAGAAACGGCAAACCTCTGAGAAATGAGGATCTTTGTCAGCATAACAGAGCAACCTGATTGTGTTGTCTGTGTAGCTGCATGGCAAAGTGAGGATCATTTCTGTGTGTAAGGTCAGCCATTGTGAGGTAGCTCAGAGATGAAGAGAAAAGAATGGGAGGAAATTTCAGAGAGAAAGCTTTGGGTTTTAGGTATGGAAGAAAAGCAGATGATAGAAGAGGGGGAAACCGTTGGGTTTATATGAGAGAGAAGGATTTCAGATAAAGTTTAATGAAAGAGGATAAACTTTGAAATCCGTATGTCGGTCCCACCTCTGAAAAAGTAGTTTACCTTTTTGCTCAAAAAGTAGTTTTCTTGGAATTCGAAAAGCTTCCGAAAGTAATTTGTCTTCGGAAGTTTGATTGAAAAAGCTTCCGAAGCTAAAGTGACTTCGGAAGAATTTTCCTGAGAGTCTTAAAGATTTATGCTTCGGAAGAGAAATAAACTTTTGGATGCTTTGTATAAGAATGAACAAGCTTCCGAAAGTAATTTTTGCTTCGGAAGGAAAAAGTCCTTAAAAATGAATAAGTGTCTAAGTTGAGAATTTTAAGCTTCGGAAGATAAATTTGACTTCTTCCGAAGGTAAAATTTCTTAGACAGTCATTTATTTTGAAGACATATTTTTCTTCCGAAGGTAAAATGTTATCTTCCGAAGTATCAGAAAATTTTCAAGAATCAAGGAAAGTCTTCAAAAAGAGTTTTTCATTCAAAGAAAACATGAGCTTATGAAAGTGATGAACTAGACAACTTAGGACACACATATTTTAAGAAGAAATAATTAGAATTAGTTTTTTTAAAAATCTACTCAAAGTTATCATCCCAATAGCTGATATCAGATTTAAATCTCTGTTCATCAAAAGCTTTTGTGAACAGATCAGCATATTGTTCATCTGTGTGAACTTTGACTAGTTTAATTAACCCCTTTTCATAGTTATCTCTTATTAAATGATACCTGATGTTGATGTGTTTGGTCCTTGAGTGCTGCACAGGGTTCTCAGTGATAGAGATAGCACTGTTGTTGTCTATGTGGATAGGAGTCTCTTTGAAGTTAAATCCGTAGTCTAGCATCTGATTTTGAATCCAAAGCACTTGAGCACAGCAGCTTGCAGCAGCAATGTATTCAGCCTCAGCAGTTGATGCAGACACACAGGTTTGTTTCTTGCATTGCCATGAGACAACCCTTCCACCAAGGAATTGACATCCCCCAGATGTAGACTTTGCAGTCATGTTGCAACCACCATAATCACTGTCTGTATAGGCATACAGATTGAAATTAGAATTCTTTGGATACCATAAACCAAGTGTTGAAGCACCTTTGAGGTATCTTAAAATCCTTTTCACAGTGATTAAGTGAGACATCTTAGGATTAGCTTGATATCTTGCACAAATACATGTAGCAAACATGATATCAGGCCTGCTAGCTGTAAGATACATAAGAGACCCAATCATAGCCCTGTATAAGTGCTCATCTACACACTCCCCCTCAAGATCTGGACCAAGAGAGTGGTTTCTGGCTATGGGTGTCTTAGCAGTCTTACAATCAGTCATGTTGAACCTCTTGAGTATATCTTGAAATACTTTGACTGACTTATGAAAATGCCATCTTCAACCTGCTTCACTTGAATTCCCAGAAAGAAATTAAGTTCTCCCATTGAACTCATTTCAAATCTATCTTTCATCAGCTTTTCAAAGTCTTTGCAGAGCCTTGAATTGGTTGAGCCAAAGATGATGTCATCCACATATACTTGAACTAGCAGAATGTCGTTTCCTTGTCCTTTGATGAAGAGAGTTCCATCTATAGTACCTCTCCTGTAACCATGTTTACAGAGATACTCAGACAGTGTCTCATACCACTTCCTGGGTGCCTGATGCAGCCCATAGAGAGCTTTGTCAAGCTTGCAGACATAATCAGGATGATCAGGATCTACAAAACCAGGTGGTTGTTTGACATAAACCTCCTCATCAATCACTCCATATAAGAAAGCACACTTTACATCAAGTTGGTAGACCTTGAAGTTCTTGGATGCAGCAAATGCCAGGAATATCCTAACAGCTTCTAGTCTAGCTACAGGAGCAAAGACATCAGTGTAGTCAATCCCTTCTTCTTGTGTGTATCCTTGAACAACTAGTCTAGCCTTGTTCTTGATGATGATTCCTCTATCATCCTTTTTATTCCTAAAAACCCATTTGGTTCCAATGGTAGTCTTCCCATGAGGAAGAGGACAAAGGTTCCAAACTTTCTGTCTTTTGAATTGAAGCAGCTCTTGTTGCATAGCTTCAACCCAACTTCCATCCTTTAGAGCCTCCTCAACTTTCTTTGGCTCTAACTGGGATAGAAAACAAGAGTGAAGACAAACATTTGCTTCATGGGTTTGCCCTCTTGTCTTTACCCCGGAGATAACATCTCCAATGATGTTTGTAGTAGGATGAGACTTGTGGATCCTTAGCTGAGGGATCACAGCAAGTTGCTGAGATAGATCCAAATTTGAGAAATTTAGATCTGGTCTTGAAGATTGATCCTCCACATTATCACACTTATCAAGATTAACTTGATCCAATGAGTGTGTGACATCATTGATGTTATCATCTATGGTATGGTTATTAGCATCAAGAGATTCTTGATCACTTTCACCATCACCATTGTTATCTTCTGCAATTGATGTGTCTTATCTGGTTGAGAGGCCTCTGAACTGGAATTTGAAGGCATGCCAGATGTATCAGCTGGATTTGTCATTGTTGTGCTGATAGAAACCTCATTTGCTGAAGTAGTTCCAACTGGAGCTGAAGGTCTTCCAAGCTCAAATCTTGGATCAGGATCACCTGTATTTAAATTTTCTGCAGATCCTGAAACATGCTCACAAGATTTATTAAAACAGTTGGTAACTAAATCAAGATCAAATAGCCAATCCGGACCAGAACCAGCCACACTGGGAGTGTGCTCATTGAAAGTCACATTGGCTGACTCCTCAATGATTCTAGTTCTGAGATTGTATACTCTATAAGCTTTAGCTTGAGAAGAGTATCCAATGAAGTGTCCATCGTCTGATTTCTCAGCAAACTTGGCAACTTGATCTTTGGTATTCAAGATGGTGCAGGGACATCCAAATGACCTGAGAAAACCAATGAAAGGTTTCCTCTTGTGCCAAAGTTCATAAGGAGTCTTACCATGTGTCTTAACTACTAAGACTCTGTTTTGCACATAGCAGGCAGTATTAACTGCCTCTGCCCAGAAGGTGATAGGCAGTTTAGAGTCAGACAACATAGTTCTTGCAGCTTCAATAAGTGTCCTGTTTCTCCTCTCAGCAACTCCGTTTTGCTGAGGAGTCCTGGGAGCACTGTATTGTCTTGTAATACCCTTTTCATCACAAAATGTATCAAGGATTTGGTTCTTGAATTCAGTTCCTTGATCACATCTTATGGTTTTGACCTTGTGATCACATTGATTCTCAATCTTTAAGATGAAATTCTTTAGAATCTCAGGAGTCTCATCTTTAGTTCTAAGAAAGAAAACCCAAGTGAATCTTGTAAAATCATCTGTGATCACTAGACAGTATAAGGTCCTTCCTAAACTCATTACACTGGTGGGGCCAAAGAGATCCATATGTAATAAGTGTAGGGGAGTAGTGATGGAGTTCTTTTCCTTAGGCTTGTGAGATACCTTGTGTTGCTTCCCTTTCAGGCATGCAACACAGATCATCACTTGTAAACTCTTTCTTTGGCATTCCAGTTACCAGATCATGTTTGATTAATTTATCATATTCTTAAAGTTTACATGGCACATTCTTTTATGCCATAGGAAAGACTCATCACTATTTGCTTTAGATAGAAAGCATGAAACTTCTCTCCAGGGAGATGTTTCTTGCAAATCCATCTTGTACATGTTCCCTTTCCTGGGGGCTCTGAGCAGAATATGCTCATGAGGAATGACCACTCCAGGTTTGAGAACAATGCACTCATGCTCAGTGAAGAGCATGTTATGACTCTGATCACAAAATTGAGATACACTCAGAAGATTGTACCCAAGCTCCTTAACAAAGTTTACCTTCTCAATGCTGAGCTTACCATTTGTGACCTTGCCCCTTCCATAAATGTAACCACCTTCATTTCCTCCAAAAGCAACTGGTCCTCCATCAATTCTCTCAAAATTATGAAGTAAAGACCTATCGCCTGTCATGTGCCTGGAACAGCCACTGTCAATTATCCAGACATTCTTGTTTGTCTTGAGCTGTTCCTGCACAAAGAAAATGATTAGTTACATTTGGAAACCCAAGCCTTACTTGTCTTGGGTTCAGTAAGTGTAATAGAAGTAATGCAACAGTAATAGATCCTATGGTTGTACAGAGGGGATCTTCGGCTGTTGTTGATGGAGAAACCTCAGTCATTTGGTCTTTCTTAGACTTCCACACCACCTTTGGAGTCTTGGACTTGACCTTCAAAACCTTAGAAGCTTTTGGAGCTTCACAAGTTTTAATGACTGATACTTCGGAAGAATCTACAGTCACTGCAGTAGACTTTAGTACTTCGGAAGAACTCCTTTCTTCCGAGACCAACTTTGCTTCCGAAGGTAATTTTCCATTTACCTTCTTCTTTGATTTGGAGCTTCCGAAGGAAACAGACTTTCCTTCCGAAGCTTGAGACTTCTTGAGATTCTTTGAAGTCTTTGTATTGGTCATGTGGATAGTACTTTTAGGATTGTATGGACAATCCTTGGCAATATGAGAAGTACTTTCACACATAACACACAACATTTTCTTCTTCAAAGAAATCTCCTTTTGAGAGCAAGACTGGCCTTGGTCACATCCCTTTTTCACCTTCATCTTGGTAGATTCAGATACAGTTCCCTTGGGCTGTGAACTGTTCTTGGAATTTGATGGTCCAGGCTGTGCAGCAGTGGTACACAGCAGCTCAGTCTTCTTCTTTGTACTGAGATGATTTGAACATGAACCAGAACTCTTGGATAAGAGGCTTTGGTGGATGTCTTCAGTCCTTATTGCTTTGAAACCTGCAGAGATGAACACTTGTTTCTGCTTAGCATCAAAGGTAGCCTTGATTTCTTGAGCCTTCTTTGCTTTCCTTTTGCTCTTCCTGATCAAGTTCTTTCTCTTGGACTTGGTCATCACAGTTAATTTCTTCTCCTCAGAAGGATAGTGGCCCTTGGAGGAATCCTCTTCTTCACTCTTCTCAGAGGGATTCCTCACTATCACTTCTTCATCATCCTCACTTACTGGATCTATGAGAGGAAGCTCATCTTCACAAGTTCCACACCTAGGAGATCTTACAGACAAGATTGTGTGTGGAGGAGCTATCTCATTTGATCCCAGTCCCTGTCTATTTTGATAACAAACCTTATTGTGTAGGGATGAGGATATCATGTTCTTGAAGGTCTCTTCTTCAAGAACACTTTTCTCTGCCAGGGCTTTGCTGATCACAAGCTCAGCCTGGCACTTAGTCAACTTAGTGATGAGATCTTGGATCTGAGTTCTAAAATCTGTATGTTCATGTTTTAGTACTGAAATAGTTTTCTCCAAGTCTTCTATCTTTAACTTGTAATCATTTTCAGACTTTCTAAAGTCAGATTTTAATATGTTTAATGACTCAAGATCAGATCTCATCTCTAGGTTGTAGGACCTGTATCTATTTACTTTAGCAATGCATTCAGGGGAGCAAAGATGTTCTAATACCTTGGCTTCATCATGATCAGCCATCAATGCTTGGTTTGGAGAAGCATCCTCCACCTGAAAACTCCAGTCAAATCCTCCCTCTTCAACAGCAACCGCAGCATGTTGCTTTGTCTTCTCAGCCTGAGGGGTATTGTTGGTGTAGTTTGGTCTGAGTTGTGTTTGACCCCCATTTGCTCTGGGTGCCTTACACTCCCTGGCGAAGTGACCCATAAGGTTACAATTGTAACACTTAACTTTGCTTTTATCCAGCCAAACTTACCACTGGTAGCATTGCTTGGAAATTTTCTTCCTGTCCTCTTGTAGAACTTCTTGGCTCTGTGAGTGAGAAGAGCCATCTGCTGAACTATCTCCATGTATTCCAGGTCATCTGGATGGATACAGTCTAGATCTTCAAGAGTGAAGAGATAATTTCCACAGCTTTCATCTGCAGACACAAAGGCTTGAGAAGAACTTGTCTCTTGGAATGGGCTTCCTTGAGTAAAGTTCTCCCTTGGTGTCTCCGGGAAGGTGATGAAAGGACCCTTTTGTGAGTTGTCAGGGTAGCATAGGAGATGATGTTGGGGTTCTATGCTGTCCCTTTCAACCACATGAAGGGCTGAACCCATTTGATTGTTAGAGTTGCCAGATGAACCTTGTAAGTTCATCTCCATCTGGTATCCACTGAGAATCCCATATAACTCTGTCAGAGTAAGAGTTTTAAGGTTCTCAGTCCTCTTGATTACCACACATAGTGTGTCCATTGCCTAGGAAGTGAGGACATGAACTTCCTTACAATGTCTCTGTTCTCAAGAGGAACTCCTCCATCCACAAGGGTATCCACAATCTCAACATACCTGAAGTATTGTTGGGTCATGGTTTCACCTGTTTTAAAGGTGAAATTTTCAAACTGCTGCTTCAGAAGATCTTTCTTGTTCTCCTTGGCTTCAGAGGAGCCTTCATACATCAGCTTCAGTGCATCCCACAGCTGTTTAGCTGTTTTGCACTTCTTAAAACCTCTGTACACAGAGTTTGGGATAGCAGTCTGAAGAGCAGTCATGGCCTTCCTGTCAATCTCTACTCTTTTCCTATCTTCATCTGAGTAGTTGGCCACATCTTTAGGAATCATACCAGCACCGGTAGCAGAGGGGGTGCTAGGTATGAAAGGTCCATATTCAACAGATTCCCACATTCTTGAGTCAAGAGACCTGATGAAGCCTTCCATCCTCATGCACCAGGTGTCGAAGTCATCAAGAGTGATCAATGGGGATTTGTTCATGGTTCCAGTCTCCATATCAGTCTTTGAGATGGAAGCCATTTGAAAAAGTTTAGTTTTTGTGTGTGTGAGGGATCTTAAGATGGTTAGATCTTATATCACGAGCCTGAATGCTCTGATACCAATTGCAGGATCGTTCAAGGGCTTGAACACAATTACAACACAACAACACAATGAGGAGATTAACTAAACGTTAATCAAACAGTGAACTAGGTAACCAAAGGTGATGCAGAGAACACAAGTAAAGCAAGAGACAGAACAAGAGAGTATAGTTTTCAAGGGAGCAGTATATTGCTTTCTCAAGTTCTTTTACAAGTGTTACAAAGCATTTAGAAAGATACAAGAACTTGGAATACTTATACTACAACCTACAGCCGGCTATACTATGAAAGCCAGCTGGATACAATTGACTAGACACTAACAAAATCAATTGTAGGATCAAAAGGCATATCTGCCTTTTGACCTTGTGACTATGACATGCCATAGCTCACATCCTTATACATTACAAAAAGGATAAAGTACATAAAGTGGAAAGTTTCAGACTCAAGACCTCAATGTACAGTTACCAAAAGCATGGACCTTTTCACCAACTCTTGTAAGTTGGTGACTTATCAGAGACGCAGCGGAAAAGGTGCTTTATGGAACAGTACATCAGATAAAGCATGTGTACTAAAAGTCTTCGGAAGAAATCTGTCTTCATAGGTTGAAGCTTCGGAAGACTTTGTCTCTTCAAGCTTCGGAAGACTTCATGTTAGGCTTCGGAAGATATTGGTCTTGGCTTCGGAAGATATTACACTTAGAGTATTTTCTAATGCTTTGTGTAATTCTTCCGAAGCATTCTTCACTTCAGTACTTAGTGCATGTTGCTGAAACACTTAGGCAGTTTTGGTTGCATCAGACTTCAGGAATCTTACATTTCATCGTCTTCACACTGATCCAACCGAAGATAACGAAAAAGCCATAGAAATATGTGGTTCATTCAATCATCTCCTGATTGAATGTGTTACAGAAGGGTTCCAAATTTAACAAGGCATAAATCATCAAAAGAAAATTAATAAACTGAAGATGATGTTGAAACCAGATTTGTGCCACCAAATATCTCACCTGATACACCAAGGATTCACAAAAATCTAACAGACGAAAGAGTTTAATCATAAACATCTGAAAAACTCCCTCAAAGAGTATCAAACAACAGACTAAGTCTGTGGGTCTTTCAAAAAGGAGGACATGGTTGTCTCACAGGAATCATTCACAAACAAGGCTAATGTGTCCTGTGCTGAAATTTTTACTACAAAAGCTTTAACAACCAATCAGACATCCTTGTTATGATGGTTCAACATTTATTGGAGAGAGTTTCACCAACTAGATTGTACCTTTGATTAACCACTGAATGGACCTAAAGCCAAATCAAAGGAAATCCTTTTCAGCAACCATCTCCATCTTCAAAGGCTGTTAATCATGACAAATTAGTTAGTAAACAAAAGCTTTGATGAGAACAACCCAAACCAAAAAGGTTTGGGCTCAAAAGCTAACTAGCTGTTGTGATCTATGCAGGGTTCTTCAACATGCCATATAGCATCTGGTCGTGATGTGGAGGATCTATGCATATGACTGGGAGCATCTCTGTTCTTTTCAATGACTACTCTCAGGGAAAGACTGGATTTGTAAATCTTTTGGTAATGATGCTAAGGGTTCCATATTGGAAAAGGCTTTGTTTAAATGGAGAAATAAGTTTGATGTGTCCACCATGTGGAGAATCTCAAGTAGAACTTTGTTGAGTGTCAGTCAAATGTGTGATAAAGGGCATGTTGCACTTTTCACCACAAAACTGTCAAATTTTGTCTTTCAATGTTTTTGAATATGATTTAACAAGATATTGGATAACATACTCTCCTGAAAGCCAACAGGATTTGAAAGTATATGCCTTAGAGTTATCAAAGAAAATTGATCTAAAAGGCCATCCATGTCTGTTCTCCAAGGCTCTCCTCAGGAATCTGAGCTTTGGCACAGAAGGCTGGTCATTTGAATCTTAGAAACATGAACCAGCTGATCCTTCATGGTTAGTGAGAGGTCTGCCATAAAGGAGTTCAAATGTGATGACACTGCTCTGCTTGTTTAAAAGGAAAGCACATAAAGTATCATTCCCTCCAATAGAAGAACCAAAGTCCACTGCCTGCTTGCAATTACTGCATATGGATCTTTTTGTCCAGTAAGAGTGATGAGTATGGCAAGAAAATCTGTCTGGTATTGTGGATGATTATTCCAGATTTGTATGGACGTTCTTCTTATATTCAAAAGATGAGGCTGGTAAAATTATCATCTACTTGTGTTGCATTGGAAAAGCAGTATTCTCTTTCTGTCAAGTGTGTGAGGAGTGATAATGGCACAGAGTTAGAAATCACACACTTGATGAATTTTATTTCTCTAAGGGAATCAAGAGGCAGTTTAGCATTCCTAGAACTCCTAAACAAATGGAGTGGTGGAAGAAGAACAGGACCCTATTGAAGCTGCAAGGTCAATGTTGGCTGATTCTGGTTTGCCACTAACCTTTTGGCTGAAGCTGTTAACATAGCTTGTTATGTGCAAATAGAGTATTGGTAAATCAAAGGTTGATGAAGACTCCTTATGAAGTGTTACATCATTTGGCTCCTCTGATTTCCTTCTTTTGAGCATTTGGGTGTCCATGTTATATTTCGAACACAAAAGATCCACTTCAGAAGTTTGAATCAAGGTGGATGCAGGGTACTTTGTTGGTATTCCTCTACTTGCAAGGCATACATAGTTTTTAATTGCAGATCAAAGATTGTAGAAAGAAACCTTGCATGTAAAGTTTAATGAATCTCCAAAGAGAAAATCCCATAAAATCCTGTGAGTTATTTGATATGACATACTACAATATGTTCCTTATCAGTCTCCAAATGTTGCAGATTCTATGAATCATCATCTTCTGCAACATGTTATCCATCTGTTGTATCAATGCAAGTTTTAGTGATCAACTGCTGGAGTCTACTAAACTTGATGTTCCTGTAGCTTCAGCAGTTCCATCCATAACAAATGCTGATGAGATCTCTTGATCCTCTACTTCATTTGAATTGTCATCTCATTCTAGGTTTCCAGAATCTAAATCACCATAGTTACTGCTGAATCACCTACAAACACTTGCACAGATCTTATTGAGTATCAAGAACTGAAGAATCATCCCATGTCTCAGATCATTGGTGACATCAATGCTGGGGATTCAACCAGAAGTCAGTTGTCCAACTTTTGCTTCTATGCTCTCTTCATCAGTCAGCAAGAGCCAAGAATTATCATATTGCATAAGAGACAATGGATGGGTTGAAGCTATGCAACTGAGCTTCTTTAGTTTCAAAAGCAGCAAGTATGGGAACTGGTTCCTCTTCCCCAAGGTAAGTGTGCAATAGGCACTAAATGGGTTTTAGGAATAAAACTGATGAAAATGGCCAAATTGTCAAGAACAAGGCCAGACTGGTTGTACAGGGGTTTTCACAAGAAGAAGGTATTTTTATGATAAAACCTTTGCTCCTGTAGCCAGACCGGAAGCAATTAGATTGTTTTTAGCTTATGCTGCTTTTCATAATCTCAAAATTTTTCAAATGGATGTAAAAGTGCATTTTTATATGGTAAAAAAAAGAAGAAGTTTATGTGTGCCAACCACCAGGTTTTGAAGATCATAAACATCCAGATTGGGTGTATAAGCTTGATAAGGCTCTTTATGGACTGAAACAAGCACCCAGAGCCTGGTATGAAACACTGTCAAACTTTCTTTTTCAAATAATTTCACTAGAGGCTCCATAGATAAAACCTTGTTCATTAAGAAAGTAGGCATGCACAAGATCCTTGTTCAATTTATGTTGATGATATAATTTTTGCATCCTCTGATCCACAGTTGTGTGATGCCTTACTAAGTTGATGCAACAAAAGTTTGAAATGAGTGCCATGGGAGAATTACAGTTCTTTCTGGGGTTGCAAATCAAACAAAAGGCTGATGGAACTTTCATTAATCAGTCAAATATACAAAGGATTTGTTGATAAGTTTGATTTACAAAACTATAAGCCCTGTTCTACTCCCATGTGTAGCATCACACAACTAGATGCTGATCAAAAAGGTAAAGCAGTTGATGAAACTCTTTACAGATGTATGATTGGGTCCTTGATGTACCTTACAGCTTCTAGACCAGACATTATGTTTGCGACTTGTGTCTGTGCTAGATTTCAGGCTGCACCTAAAGATTCCCATATGATTGCAGTCAAAAGGATCTTTATATTTGCAAGGACTCAATCTCTAGGCCTTTGGTATTTCACTGGGCACTCTTGCAAATTAGTTGCTTTCTCTGATAGTGACTATGCAGGGTGTAAATTAACCAGAAAATCAACCTCTGGTGGATGCCAATTTCTAGGCAACTGTTTGGTTTCTTGGCAGAGTAAGAAACAAACCTCTGTTGCTACATCCACTGCTGAAGGAGAGTACATTGCTGCTACAAGTTGTACATCTCAGGTACTCTGGCTTCAGAATCAATTACTGATTATGACATTACAGAGACTAAGACTCCTTTACTAATGGACAGTGCTTCAGCTCTTTGTATTGTTAAGATCCTGTCCATCATTCTAGGACCAAACATATTAAGATCAGACATCACTTTATCAGGGATTGTTATGAAAGGGTCTGATTGATCCGAAGTTTGTTCCTAGTGCTGATGAGCTTGCAGATATATTTACTAAGCCTTTGGACAGTGGAACTTTTCAAAATCTTGTGCTAAGGCTTGGTATGCTGCAGCTTGAATAAATTGACAACTACTGATGATCTCAGCTCACAGTACTGATGAGCATCAGTATATAGCTGTCACAAATAAGTACTGAAGTACGTTATCTGTTGCAACAGTTTTTCATAACTACTGAAGACTAAATTCCTTAAACAACTGAAGTACGTTATCTGTTGCAAAGTACTGAAGTGGTTACAACTACTGACGTCTGTTATAACAGATAAGTACTGATGACCAATGAAACATCTGAAAATCATACTCTGCTGAGTAAGTGAGGTCAGAAATGAACAACTACATTGTGAATTGACGACACAACTGATGAGTAAGTTTATTCTTCAATTGTTTCTAACAATAGCTGTTTCATTTCAAAACAACTGAAGCCAAACCAAGTCTTCAGTTGTTTTTTTCAACTACTGATGACACACCAAGTCTTCAGTTGTTTACAACACTTGAAAGTTAAAACCATGTCTTCAGTCGTTTTCTAACAATTGATGACTACAACCAAAAACTTTCAGCTGTTTTCTTTCAGCCGTTTCATAACCTATAAATACCTAACCCTAACTTCAAACTTTTCATAAATCGATTTCCGAACTTTCATCTTCCATTAATGGCGACCATGCAAATCAAACCTCGACACAACTGTGTTGCTTACTTCACAAAATCGACCTTTTGGACTAAGTTTGATGATGCTATTGATCTGATGGCTGATTCCCAGTATCGAACTGCTTTTCTTTTGAATCCAACCATCTATCCCGACTCTCTTCGACAATTCTGGACAAACGTCACCATCCATACCGTGAGAATGATGTCGCAATCACTCCCAGTCATATGTAAACCAGAAGAAGGTGGTAGTCACTCCGGCTATCATTCGCCAAATGCTAGATCTGAATGATGCTACCTTTGTCACCAAATACCCGAAGGGCACCCTTGATCTCTCATTCATTAATCATGGCTATGAGGCAACCTAAGTGCTACTACCATTCTGAAGAAGCACTTTCATGATGCTGAACGCCTAATTTTCCACATGATCAATGTGTGCCTTGCCCCCAAAACCTCTTCATGGGATCAAATGTCATCCAGTGTGGCAGGTATTGTATTCTATTCTTGAACGCCAAAGCTTAAATTTTTTTGAAATTATATTTTTAGAATTAAAAGATCTGGCAATGAAACCTGTAGCTAACAGATGGCTATTATATCCAGGTTTCTTATGGCCATAATCATGAATCATTATAATCTGATGGCCTTTTGGCCTTGAGTCCTTGCTATGGTAGTTCTGCTGCCAGAGGTATACTCCCCAACACACCTGACCCACACCTCAAAGAGGCTGCCAAATGCTATAACCCAAGCAGAAGGTACCCACAGCCTCATCCTCCAGATGTAATGTCCCCTCTCAAGCCTCACTCCAACAAACCAAAAAGGCTACTCAGGGAGTTGAGTCCCCTGATGATGTCCCTACAACACAAAGGCAGGATGAAACTATGGTAGTAATCCCCTGTATTTTCCATGACTCTACCAGCTGAAACCGCTCAGTATCCTCTCAACAGGATCCTGATGCAACCAACATGGGGAAACCACATTACTGGAATCTCTCTCACCTAAGAGGATTGCCATGAAGAGCACCATTTCACCCCAGGTGCAATCCTTTTCACACCTATCTCCTACTAAAGCACCCTCAAGCCCAACTGTGGTTATTGCACAAGTGTTGACTCAGCTACATCCTTCTAACCCTCACCAGAAACCTATTACTATTAGGAAAACCTCAACCATTGAGGAGGGATTATAATGTACTGATTAACCCATAACACAGGGATTACAAGTTTCAATCTCCCAGTGTAGAGGAGGAGATTAGAAATCTAGTGAGCTGCCCTCTTTCTCGTGTTCAGCAATGATTCAGGATAAGCTGGTACATTTCTACATCTCACCAGAGGCACCTGCCAATGAAGGACATTCTCCTGAGGCAGGACGTCCCCCATTTCCAAGAAATGGGCACATTTGACTCCTGATCTACACTCATCACATGTTCCATCTTGTTAGGATCAGTGATCTACGTTTGATTGATTAGAGAGTATTGCAGCGGAAATCAAACAATGAATTAGACAATTCACAAGAATACAGTTGATATTCAAAGTAAGAACAAACGATTATAGAAAGAATTCTGCAAATCAATATTTCATTCAATACGCGCTTTCGTGGTGGCAAAATGTCACACATACAATCAGGTCAATCATCCCTTATATAAGAATGTCGTGGTGGAACATTCCTTATATAGGAGATGTGACGTCTGCTGATGTCATTTGATAGTGACATCTAACAGAATTATTCAGACTACTGAAAGTTAACACAACTACTGAAGATGTCAAAACAGCTGACATCTTCTTACAAAAATACTAAGTGTTAACTATCACTACAACTACTGAAAAGAAACTACTGAAACTACAACGACTGAAGAACATGCTCTTCAGTCGTTTTACAAATACTGAAACAAAAAGAAACTACTGAAAGGAAACCATCACAACAACTGAAGAATGCTTCTTCAGCTGTTGTAACAAACTCTGAAGGCTTCAGTACTTGTACTTGAACTTCAGCTGTTGTCATCAGCTGATGTCTTCAGTCTTTGTACTTCAGCTGTTGATCTTCAGTACTTTGTCTTCAGCTGTTGATCTTCAGACTTTGGTCTTCAGCTGTTGAAGTCTTCAGTACTTTAGTCTTCAGCTGTTGAAGTCTTCAGTACTTTAGTCTTCAGCTGTTGATCTTCAGACTTTGGTCTTCAGCTGTTGAAGTCTTCAGTACTTTAGTCTTCAGCTGTTGAAGTCTTCAGACTTTGTCAAACAGCTGATCAAGTCTTCAGCAGTTGTTGTGATGTCTGTGGGACTTAGAGGTTTTTCTGATCAGGCTCATTGGTTCTTTTGGTCCAACAAACTCCCCCTGAACCAATGCAGCCAAAACCTCTAAACTTATTGAAGATGTCCCACTTATTATGGCAGAAAGATTTGGTCTTTTTGTCTTCTAGATCAGCTCAGAAGTGACCCATGTAAGCACAGGCCTGGGAAGAAGTCTCAATGATCTGTTTGGCAAAGGATGAATGGGAACTCTGTCTTGGGGAACTGGACACAGAGCTGTTACCCCATCCATGAGATCTACTTCCCAACAATGAGTCTGTATGACTCCCTTGTATAGGCCTCAAGGAAGGTTATCTGTCCTCCATGGTAAGCTCTTCAGCTCCTCCTTCAAAAAGTGATTCTGGCCCATAATATTCAGATAGGTATTTGACCTGTTTCCCATTTTTGAGTTCCACAGTTGTTATTACTCTATAAGCAAATTCATCTGGGTGATTACCCTCTAAGAACAACTGGAGCTCATTCTTTCTAACTTCCTCAAGCCTCTTATATACTAACCCCTTTTTCACCATTTTATTTTCCAGCATCTTTTGTGGGGTCAGGTTAGCTTTATAGGCTTTCTTGAAGTCATCTAGGATTTCCCAGGGTGATACTACAAAGACCAGTGAGATCACTTCATCTACAATCTTCTTCACTTGGCCAATGTATCTCTGTGGAATGTTTTTCTTGTGAATCCTATGAGACACCCTGGGATCAGGCCAAATCCTCACTCTCTCCTTTTGATATTGAAATGTATGTTTAAGAGTGTATAACCTGAGAGCGTGCTTCTTCATGTTGATGATTGAAGATGTGGCAGCATATGCTTTGTCAACTCTCCTCAACAATTCCTCATCATGTTGTTTATGAAGCTCTTCTTCTTCTAGCTTCACTTTCACAATTTGTCTTTGAGTTTCAGGAGTAATTGTTGGAGGTGACTTGTGGCCTTAGGCAATTGTATAATAGCTGAGATTGGCAGCCTATCTTCATCTTCATCATTATCTTCTTTTCTTCTTCTAGCCTCAGTACCCTTCTCTTCCTCTTCTGGGGTACATCATCGGCTATTGGTTTTGAGGGTAAGGGAATTGGTTTGGTGGGTTTGGTTGTGGTGGTTTTTGGGGTGGGTGTTTTAGTGGTTTTGGTGTGGGAATTTTGACAGGCTGTTCTAGCATTTTGGATGTGAGTCGGCTTTAGATTGCTTGACTAGTTCAGTCCTGCTCCCAGCACCAGCTTCGTTTAAGGCTTCAATAACCAATCCTTTTGTGTATACTTCAGACGAACAGATCTTGGTGGTTATTGCCAAGATGCTGTCCCTGGACCATGCCTTGATTTCAATCAATGATCTACCAAGATATTCGCTATGAACCTGATCATGATTTCTAGCCTTTCCCTTTCCAACACATCATAACTTGCCCATCTAGCTTGGATTTCTTCAATCTCTAGTCTTCTGATTTCTGAGTCAAGTTTTTCAGTGTCGTGACCTTGCCTAAACAACTGATCAATGATGTTATCCATTGATCGGCTGTGTTCGGCATCAGCCTTCTTCACCATTGTCTCCAAGTCAGTCTCCTTTTCATTCTTCCTTTTCTTGTATGTGACATGAAAGTCTTTAGTACTTTCAGTCACTTTCTCCATGTCAGCATCCTTCACCTTCTCCTTCTCAGTTTCTTTCCTATCTGCAATCCTCTTTCTTTTTGCTTTCACTGACTGAATCTCCCCCTTTTTGGTTGCATTGGTTGCAAGGGTTGATTGTCAGAAAGCCTTTTGCTCACAGCATCCTCTATCAAGGGTTGTATAACTGAGGGAAGCCTCTCATCAAGGGTTTTAAGCACCATATCAGTGATAGTTGATGTGATGAGAGGTAAGGAATGTTGAAAGATAGCAGCTATTTGCTCAGGGGGTTTTGTCCCTGAGAAATAGTGCCAGAAGCAGAGGCAGGTGGCTGAGTGTTTTGGAGTGGCTCTGTGTATGGGAGACCTTCAGAGGAAGGTGCCATCTGTGGGTTTGAGGGGTAGATGGTCTTTGATCCTGAGAAATTTTGGCAAGCAGCTCTTTGAGTCTGCTCACCTCATCCTCGAGGATGGTGTTTTGGGCTAAAACATCATAAAAGAAGCCCAGGTCATCATCAGTGTTTACTGAATCACCTGACCTCCTGATAGAATCAGGATGAACATGCTCTGAGTGTAGATCAGTAGTAGCATGTGCCCCTTGGTCATGGTACTGGGGACTTCCTGCCTCAGGACCATGTCCTTCATCGGCAGTTGCCTCTGGTGAGGTCTTATGGATAGTACCAAATTCATCCTGATCATTTGCTGAAGCAGGAGAAGTGGCAGCCTCACCAGAAATTCGAATCTCCGTTTCTACACTTGGAGATTGAATATGGTAACCCCTGTGCTGTGGGGTGTCAGAAGCACTTTGGTCCTCCCCCTCAATGGTTGAGGCCATCCCAGTTTTGATTGGTATCTGGGGAGGAGGTGAGGAGTGCAACTGAGTCAGCACTTTGGCAATTATGATGGTAGGACTTTGGGGGGCGGTTGCAGTGGGAGAGGGTGTGAAGGCAGTATGCACCCGGGGAGAGTGGTGCGTTTCAATGGCAACCTCCTCAAGTGAGGAAGGTTCCAGATGTATAGGTGCCCCAGAGGTGGTTGCTACAGGCTCCTGTTGAGAGGAAACCTGAGCGGTTGAGGGTGAGTGAGTACGTGTATCTACTGGGGGTTATGACCAGTAGATATAACCTGCGTTTGTGTTGCAGGGGCATCCTCAGGGGACTCATTTCCCTGAGTAGCCTTTTTGGCTTTCTTGTGTTTGGGTTTGGTGGGGACAATGGATTTGGAGGTGGTGGCTGTGGGTTCCAGCTGCGTGGGTTTTCGCAGTTTGGCAGCCAGTTTGAGTGACTGGTCTGAGTTGTGCCTGGAGTATACTTCAGGCAATACAGCCGTGGCAGGGACTCCAAGGCCAACAAGTCCCTCAGCTTTCAGCTGGTTTACTATAATGGCCATTAGGAACCGAGGATATAATATCCATCGGTTAGCTATAGGCTTGGAGGCCATATCCTTGAGTTCAAGAAATAATATTTCAGAAAAATTTAAGCTTTGTTGGTCAAGGATAGAGAATAATACCTGCTGCCACCTCGTCGACATTTGATCCCAAGAAGAAGTCTTAGGAGCTAAGCATACATTCACCATATGAAAAATTAGTCGTTCCGCATCATGGAAATGCTTCTTCAGGATGGTAGAGGCACTAAGGTTACCCTGGTATCCATGTTGGGCAAATGATAGATCAGTGGTGTCCTTTGGATACCCAGTGGGGAAAGTGGCATCATCCAGTTGTAGGGTTTGGCGAAGGATTTCTGGAGTGATGACCACCTGACGATTGTTGACCCACTGATGAGGGTGACGTTCGTCCAGAACTAATGGAGGGATTCGGCATGAATGGTAGGATTTAGAAGGAAAGGCGTTTTGTATGGAGAGTTTATCATTAGATTAATGGCATTATCAAACTTTGTCGAGAAGGGTGATTTGGTAAGGTAAGCAACACAGTTGTGTCGTGGTTTAAGCTTCATGTTCGCCATTGATGTGAGAGAAGGTTCTGAGTTTTTGAACGTTAGGTTTGAGATGATGAAGCTCTGTAAGACAAGGTATTTATAGGGTATGGTTATAAAGCAACTGAAGGGTTTGGTATGAGTCATCAGTAGTTTTAAACGACTGATGACGTGGTATTAACCTTCAGAGGTTGAAACAACTGAAGTCTTGGTTTTAGGCATCAGTAGTTATAAAACTACTGAAGACCATGGTTTTAGCTTCAGATGTTGGAAGGAAAAAACAATGAAACTTGGTGTTAGTCATCAGTAGTTGTGAAACTACTGAAGACATGGTTTTGTCATCAGTTGTTTAAGAAAGCAGCAGTTTTAGAAACAACTGAAGAGAAAATTCTCATCAGTAGTTTTCGTCAATTCATAGCTTTTCAGCTGTTTCATACTGTCCTCAACACTTACTCATCAGTCTTTTTGGCTGTTTTTCAGTGTTTCATAGGACATCAGTACTTATCTGTTTGTACTGATTCGTAGTATACATGTAGTTGTGACTGTATCAGTTCTTGTAACAGAATCAGTACTTATTTGTGATATGGTTACAAATGATCATCAGTACTTATTTACTGAGATCATCAGTAGTTATCACTTATTCTAGCTGCAGCATACCAAGCCTTAACACTAGGTTTTGGAAAGTCGAACTATCCAAAGGCTTAGTAAAAATGTCTGCAAGCTCATCAGCACTAGGCACAAACTTTGGATCAATCAGACCTTTTTCAAAACAGTCCCTAATAAAATGATGTCTGATCTCTATATGTTTGGTCCTAGAGTGCTGGACAGGATTCTTGACAATGCAAAGAGCTGAAGCACTGTCCATTAATAATGGAGTCTTAGTCTCTGTAATGCCATAATCCAAAAGTTGGTTCTGAAGCCAGAGTACCTGAGAAGTACAGCTTGCAGCAGCAATGTACTCTGCTTCAGCAGTGGATGTAGCAACAGATGTTTGTTTCTTACTCTGCCAAGAAATCAAACAGTTGCCTAGAAATTGACATCCACCAGAAGTTGACTTTCTGGTTAACTTACACCCTGCATAGTCACTATCAGAAAAAGCAACCAATTTGCAAGAGTGTCCAGTGGAATACCATAAACCTAGAGATTGTGTACCTTGCAGATATCTAAAGATCCTTTTGACTGCAATCAAGTGAGACTCTTTAGGAGCAGCCTGAAATCTAGCACAAACACACGTTGCAAACATGATATCTGGTCTAGAAGCTGTTAAGTACATCAAGGACCCAATCATACATCTGTAAAGTGTTTCATCAACAGCTTTACCTTTCTGATCTGCATCCAGTTGTGTGGTGTTGCACATGGGAGTAGAACAGGGCTTACAATTTTGTAAATCAAACTTATTCAAAAGATCTTTTGTATATTTAGACTGATGAATGAAAGTCCCATCAGCCTTTTGTTTGATTTGCAATCCTAGAAAGAACTGTAATTCTCCCATTGCACTCATTTCAAACTTCTTATGCATTAAATTGGTAAAGTCATCACACAACTGGGGATCAGAGGATGCAAAAATAATATCATCAACATAAATTTGAACAAGTAGCTTATGCTGATCCACCTTCTTAATGAATAAAGTTTTATCTATGGAGCCTCTAGTGAAATTATTTTGAAGAAGAAAATTTGATAATGTCTCATACCAGGCTCTAGGAGCTTGTTTCAACCCATAAAGAGCCTTATCAAGCTTGTATACCCAATCTGGATGTTTATTATCCTCAAAACCTGGTGGTTGACACACATAAACTCTTCTTATTTTACCATATAAAAATGCACTTTTAACATCCATTTGAAAAACTTTAAAATTGTGAAATGCAGCATAGGCTAAGAACAATCTAATTGCCTCCAGTCTGGCTACAGGGGCAAAGGTCTCATCATAATCAATACCTTCTTCTTGTGAAAACCCCTGAACAACCAGTCTGGCCTTGTTCTTAACAATAAGCCCATTTTCATCTGTTTTGTTCCTAAACACCCATTTAGTGCCTATTGCACACTTACCTGGGGGTAGAGGAACCAGTTCCCACACTTGCTGTTTCTTGAACTGAAGTAGCTCAAGCTGCATGGCTTCCACCCATCCATTGTCTCTCAAAGCAACATGATAGTTCTTTGGCTCTTGCTGACTGATGAAGAGAGCATAGAAGCACAAGTTAGACAATTGACTTCTGGTTGAGACGCCAGCATTGATACCACCAATGATTTGAGACATGGGGTGATTCTTCAGCTCTTGGTGCACAATAAGATCAGTGCAAGTGTTTGTAGCCGGTTCAGCATCAGCAGATGTTGATTCAGATTCTTGAAACCAAGTATTAGATGGCAAATCAAACGATGTAGAGGAATCAGAAATCTCATCAGCATTTGTTGTGGATGGAGCTGCTGAAGGTACAGGAACATCAAGTTTAGCAGACTCAGGCAGTTGGTCACTGAACTTGAAAAGGTGAGTACTGATATCATCATCATCTTCCAGTACCACCAGGTGGAAGACTTGCTGCAGAAGATGATTTATCCACATGATCTGCAACAGCTGGAGTTTGATAAGGAGCATATTGCAGTATGTCCAGATCAAACAACTCCACAGGGTTTTGTGGAATTTTATCCTTAGGAGATTCATTGAATTTCACATGCAAGGTTTCTTCAACTATCTTTGTTCTGCAGTTGAAGACTCTGTAAGCCTTGCAAGTGGATGAATAACCTACAAAATACCCTGCATCCACCTTAGGATCAAATTTGTGGAGTTGACCCTTTGTGTTGAGAATGAAACAAGGACATCCAAAGGCTCTGAAGAATGAAATCAAAGGAGCCAAATGATGTAGAGCTTCATATGGAGTCTTCATCAACCTCTGATTTACTAACACTCTATTCTGCACATAGCAAGCTGTATTGACAGCTTCAGCCCAAAAGGTCAAAGGCAAACCAGAGTCAGCCAACATGGACCTTGCAGCTTCAATTAAAGTCCTGTTCTTTCTCTCCACTACTCCATTTTGTTCTGGAGTCCTTGGGATGCTAAACTGCCTTTTGATTCCTTTTGAAAGATAAAAATCATCAAGTGTATGGTTTCTGAATTCAGTACCATTGTCACTCCTTATACACTTGACTGATAGGGAATACTGCTTCTCAACATACAGCACAAAGTTTGTAATCTTCTGAGCAACCTCATCCTTTGAATGTAGAAAGAAAGTCCATACGAATCTGGAGTAATCATCCACAATTACCAGACAGTATTTCTTCTTTGCCATGCTCATCACTCTCACAGGACCAAATAGATCCATGTGCAGTAACTGCAAGCAGGCAGTGGACTTAGGTTCTTCAATGGGAGGGAATGAGACTTTGTGTTGTTTTCCTTTCAAACAAGCAGTGCAGGCTTCATCACAGTGGAACTCCTTATTGATAAACCTCTCACTAAACGATTGTGGATCAGCTGATTCATGTTTCTGAGATTGACATGACCCAGCCTTCTATGCCATAGTTTAGATTCCTGAAGAGAGGCTTTGGAGAACAGGCATGGATGACCCTTCAAATCAATCTTCTTTGACAAATCCAAGGCATACACTCTTCCGATCCTGTTGGCCTTCAGGAGAGTATGTTCATCCATTACCTTGTCAATCAGCCTCAGAACTTGGGAAGACAGAATCCTGCAGTTCTGGCTTGTGAAAAGTGCAACATGCCCCTTTATCACACATCTGACTGACACTCAGCAGATTATACTTGAGATTCTCCACATGGTTGACATCATCAAACCGGATTTGTCCATTAGACACATATCCTTTCCCAATGATGTAACCTCTGGCATCATTTCCAAATGAAACAAATCCCTTCTTTCCTTGAGAGTAGTCATTAAGAAGAGAACTGCTCCCAGTCATATGCATAGATCCTCCACTGTCCACATACCAGATGCTCTTTGGCATGTTGAAGAACCCTGCATAAAAGAAAACTAGTTAGATTTTGAGACCCAAACCTTTTTGGTTTTGGGTCTGTTTTCATCAACAGATGCAACCATAACTTGTTTCTTATGATTAACAGCTGAAAGAAGGAGATGGTGCTGAAATGGATTCCTTGGATTTGGGCTTGGAATGCCTTTTCAGTGATTTGATCACAGGTGCATCTAGTTGGTTAACTCTCCCCAACAAATGCTGAACCATCATAACAAGTTGTGTCTGATTTGTAGCCAAAGCTTTCAGCTCTTGTGACATATCAGTACTTGTGTTTGATGAGTTCCTGTGATCCACCATTTCCTCCTTAAAATTAACAGACTTAGTCTGATGTTTATCATGAGGAGCACCATCAGCTGTTTTGTGATGAACCTTATCCTTCTTTTTGAATTTGTTGAAGGCTTGGGTTTATCACAATGGAATGATTGCGGTACAAACTTGGTCTCAAACTCAGTTTTCATTTCATCCATCTGGATTTTAATGAGCTTATCTCTGTTGAGTTTGGAACCCTTTCTGTACCAACATTCATCAGAAAGATGATTGAATTTACCACATATTTCACATGGCTTATTCTTCATCTTGGATTGATCAACTGCTGATGTGGAAACTACTGAAGGTGTGCTCTTCAGTACTTTCCTCCTTTCAGTAATTTTGTTCAGTACTGAAGAATCTGTAACAACTGAAGAGTTGTTCTTCAGCTGTTCATTGTCAGCAGTTGTTAATCCATTTATTTCAGCTGATTTGAAATGCTTTTCAGTTGTTGTAACTTGCCCTTCAGTACTTAAGTTACTTTGAGGGACAACATCTGAAATACTCAGCTTCATGTGCTTATCAGTAGTTAACCCATCAGCCAATTGACTTGCTGAGGTATCAACCCTTATTTCATCTTGTGATTTTGGGAGATCACTTGTGGATGATGCACATGATAATGTGGTTTGGAGATTGCTTTCACTTTCAGATTTTACTATTGGTTTTGGAGTAAAATCTGTTGGAGGTGCAATATGGTTGTAACCAATTCCAAACTTCACATTCGAAGCAGATTGCTTACTGAGCAGCATTTCAAATCCCTTGCAGGATGACACCCAGCGGTCACACTCAACTTGGGTAACTGCAAGTTTTTCTTTGAGTTCCTTATGGTTCTCAAGAATGACCTCTAGCTTAGCCTTTTCATCATTTAATTGGCATTTAAGCTTATAAATCTCATCATCTTTGTCCTTAAGGACAGACTCATATTCAGCTTTTCTTTTGGAAATAGTTTGCTCAAGCTCTAGATTTTGATTAATTACAGCTACATTTGCTTCTCTAATAGAGACAAATGCATCTATGCAAGATTCAGAACAAAGCTTGGCCTTAGCCTCAGGATACCTGGGTTACCTGTGAAGAAGATGCATTGGAGCATGAACCCTCAGTAGATTCCAGGGCCATGAGAGCTAGATTCCCAAAAGGATGTTCACCACCATGTTGACCATCACCAGTAAATAATTGCTCAGTACCAGAGAGATCATCTGGTAAACTGCTCCAGTCAACATTACCAGGGTGAAAAAGCTGTGATGAGGTTGTGATTGAGATGGTAGAGGCTCAGGTAATGCTTGTGGTTGTTGTGCAGTAGGAACTTGAACTGGATTTGGCTGAGGCATGTAATAGCAGGGATACGGATATGACATTGGACCCTGAGGGACAAAATATGCAGGCGAAAGGTTGTGAATGATGACCAGAACTAGCAGGATGTTGCCCCCTGTTTTGTGGACTAGTGCTTGGAAAAGTCACAAAGGGTGCAGAGGAGTTAGATCCAGATGATCTACACTCTCTTGCAAAGTGTCCAAGCCTTTGGCATTTGTGACACCTCAACTTACTCTTGTCAAAACCAACTTTGGTTTTGCCAGAGAGTCCTGGAAATTTCCTGCCAGTCCTCTTGTAGAACTTCTGAGATCTGATATTAATCAAGGCCATTTGGCTCAGAATATCCATCTCTTCTAGATCATCATCAGCTATTCCTTTCAAATCATCCATGATAAAACATAAATTGTCACTATTACAGCCTGAGTGACTATCAACACCAACGAATGCATGATCTGAACTGTTTGAAGAGAAATCTATATGCTCATCATAATTACTTTCAGATGCAGCATATTCTGACTCATGACCAACCAAGGCAGTGTTCCCTGGTACAAAGTCATCAGTGAGCTTTCCTGATGATGCCAGTTTCCTTTTCTGCTCTATCTCTCTCTCAAATGTAAGCAGTTTCCCATGAAGTTGGGTGAGAGATAGTTTATCCAGATTTGCACTGGAGCGTAGGACAATAGTGTATGTGTCCCATCTCTCAGGCAGTGATCTAAGGAATCTGTTGTTCATCTGGCTATTGGTATATTCATGTTTGACCATTTTTAGCTCAGAGATCAAACTGGAAAAACGCTCAAACTGTTGAGTCAGTGTCTCACCCTTCCTATGAGAGAATGTTTCATATTGTTGGGCAAGGATTTCTCTGTTGTTTGCTAAGACCTCATCAGTTCCACCGAATTGTTCCTTCAGTGCATTCCAGAGGTCATGAGCAGTTTCATGATGCATAAGCCCTGAATAGATTTCATTCGGCAGTGCCATGGCCAGAATTCCATGGGCTTTAGCATCAATCTCAAACAGTTTCCGATCTTCATCTGAGTATTGTTCCTTCTTCTTCGGAACCATTTGATTGGTTTCCGGATTGTTCACCATAGGCTTATGTGGACCATGTACCACCGATGTCCAACAACCTGAACTGTTAACAGACAGGTGATGAAGCATTCTTCGTTGCCATATGTTATACTCAGTCCTAACCAGCATCGGAGGCTTGGTTGAAGAACGGTATTGTGAGGGTCATTAGAAGGAGTAGTCATTCTCAGATTCAACAACCAAAATCATTAAGTTTTAACAGATTTAGAACAGAACACAACAACCAAATTGAACCAAGAGAAAACAAAAGCAATAAAACGAAAGTAGCAGAAATTCAATTTAACTATACCGATTCTTGCAAATATGCCAATTCAATCAAATGCAGATATCGATTAGCAGTTTCAATGATCAATTGTTAGATCGATCAATGATTAACCTGCTCTGATACCAATTGTTAGGATCAGTGATCTACGTTTGATTGATTAGAGAGTATTGCAGCGGAAATCAAACAATGAATTAGACAATTCACAAGAATACAGTTGATATTCAAAGTAAGAACAAACGATTATAGAAAGAATTCTGCAAATCAATATTTCATTCAATACGCGCTTTCGTGGTGGCAAAATGTCACACTTACAATCAGGTCAATCATCCCTTATATAAGAATGTCGTGGTGGAACATTCCTTATATAGGAGATGTGACGTCTGCTGATGTCATTTGATAGTGACATCTAACAGAATTATTCAGACTACTGAAAGTTAACACAACTACTGAAGATGTCAAAACAGCTGACATCTTCTTACAAAAATACTAAGTGTTAACTATCACTACAACTACTGAAAAGAAACTACTGAAACTACAACGACTGAAGAACATGCTCTTCAGTCGTTTTACAAATACTGAAACAAAAAGAAACTACTGAAAAACCATCACAACACACTGAAGAATGCTTCTTCAGCTGTTGTAACAAACTCTGAAGGCTTCAGTACTTGTACTTGAACTTCAGCTGTTGTCATCAGCTGATGTCTTCAGTCTTTGTACTTCAGCTGTTGATCTTCAGTACTTTAGTCTTCAGCTGTTGATCTTCAGACTTTGGTCTTCAGCTGTTGAAGTCTTCAGTACTTTAGTCTTCAGCTGTTTTTGATCTTCAGACTTTGGTCTTCAGCTGTTGAAGTCTTCAGTACTTTAGTCTTCAGCTGTTGATCTTCAGACTTTGTCAAACAGCTGATCAAGTCTTCAGCAGTTGTTGTGATGTCTGTGGGACTTAGAGGTTTTTCTGATCAGGCTCATTGGTTCTTTTGGTCCAACAATCTTGATTTCATCAGAAGGTCCCTGATTCAGCACAGACTGATGATGACCTGGGCCTTTTTCTTTGGATGTTCTGCCCACAATACAATTTTGAGACTGAGGTTTGCAGACTACAAAACTGCTTGCCAAAATGTCACAAGAAACAAGTCCATCTTCCCACAGATTTGCACCCACGAGATGGCAGGTTCTCCCTGACTATCCCAAACACTATATGATCCCTCTCAACCAAAAAAAAACTTGCCACCAGCCTCTGCTTCAGGTGCTATTTCTCCTTGTGACAAAGAACCCCTCTGAGCAAATGGTTGCTGCCCTTGCCCACATCCTTACCTCTCATTCACTTTCAATAATCACATACATTACATCCACCATTGAATGGGAGGCTTTCCTCCACTCTTAAATCTTTAGTTGATGCTGGTCAGTCTCTAAAAACTTCTGACATTCACAGACCCCTGCACCCTGCAACCAAAAGGGGGATTTTAAGTCAGTGAAGTAGACAAAATAAAAAGAGCTGAAGAGGAACTAAAAAGAGCAGACATAGAAAAGGTAGATATCACCTACAAAACGAAGAATCCTTTAAAAAGAACTAAAGGTGATAAAAACTTGGAAGAATTGATCAAAGAAGCTGATGAGCAACATTGCATATCTATGGATAAGATTATTGATCAACTCTTCAGACAAGGATTTGACACTGCCAAACTTGACTCTGAGATCAGAAGGTAGAGATTCAAGAATTGAGCAAAGATGGGCAAGTTGAGTGAAAAAGAAAGAGAAAGGCTGAAACTATGACAAGATTTATATCCAAACATCTGGAAGGTCAATCATTGAAGTAAAGTCATGGTCCAAAGACAGTATATTGGAAATAACCACCAAATCTATTCGTCTGAGGTATTAACAAAGGATTGATCATTGAAGCTCTTGATGAAGCTGGTGCTGGGAAAAGAACTGATATGGCCAAACTATCCAAAGCTTCACTCAAATCCAAGATGCTTAAGCAGCCTGCACTCTCACCCAAACCAAAACAACCACTTCCACAACCCTCAAAACCAATCCCTTAACCTAAGAAACCTACTAAACCCATTACCAATAATGCACCTAAGAAGAGGAGAAGGGTGTTGAGGATGGAAGAAGAAGAAGATGATGATGATGAAGATAGTCTGCCACTCTCTGCTGTTCTCAAAATAAAAATGCCTGAGCCTAGGATCAACCAACAACAATCACCCTGACTTTCAAAGGCAAATGGTAAAAGTCAAACTTGAAGAAGAACAACAACACAAACAACATGATGAGCAACTGTTGAGGATGATAGATAAAGAGTTTCCCAAGTCTTCATCCATACAAGCTATGAAGAAACATGCTCAGAGGTTGTATGCTCTCAAATTTACATTCCAATATCAGAAAGAGAGAGTGAGAATTTGGTCTGACCCCAGAGTAAGTGACAAAATTCATAAATTGAAGATTCCAAGCAAATACAATGGCCAAGTAAAGAAGATAGTAGATGCTGTGATAATGTTGGCCATTGTAGTGTCACCCTGGGAAATTCTTGATGACTTTAAGAGAGCTTACAAGTCTAAAATGACTCCATAGACTTTATTAGAAAACAAAATGGTAAGAAGGGATTAATCTACAAGAAGCTTGAAGACATAAGAAGAAATGAGCTCCAGTTACTGCTTGAAGGCACTCATCCTGATGAGTTTGCATATAGAGAGATAACAACAGCGGAGCTGAAAAATGGAAAACATATTAAGTATTTATCTGAGTACTATGGGCCTGAGTTCTTTTTTGAAAGTGGAGCTGAAGAACTCACATGGAAGAACAAGTTGTTTCCTTGAGGCCTATGTCAGAGAGTCTTACAGACTCATCATTGGGAAGTAGGTTTCATGGATGGGGTACAGCTCTGTGTCCAATTCCCCAAACAGAGTTCCCATTCATCCTTTGCCAATCAAACCTTCTGAAATCTCTTCCCTGGCCTGAGCTTATATTGAAGAATTCTGAGCTGATCCAGATTTTGTTTCTACCAATAAGTGGGACCTTAATATTTTAAAGGTTTTGGCTACATTGGTTCAGGGGGAGTTTGTTGGACCAAAAACCAATGAACCAGACCAGATCAGAAAAACCTTTAAGTCCCACAGACATCAAAACAACTGAAGTGATCTACAACTGCTGAAGACAAAGTTTGAAGAACAAAGTCTGAAGACAAAGTCTGAAGAACAAAGTCTGAAGACAAAGTCTGAAGAACAAAGTCTGAAGACAACTGCTGAAGACAAAGTCTGAAGACAAAGTCTGAAGACAAAGTCTGAAGACAAAGTCTGAAGATCAAGTTCTTAGTAGTTGTCACAACAGCTGAAGTAGTTCTCTTCATAGTTGTGATGGTTTACATTTCAGTAGATTGTAATCAGTGTTTTTATATTATGTAAAACATCTGAAGTTCTTATACTTCAGATGTATAACTTCAGTATTGTAATGTTGTTTATACTTAGCTTTTAATGAAGATGTCCTCAGTTGTTGTGGATCTTCATTAGTTTAGTTTTATTTCAGTTGTTTGTATAAATCAGTTAGATATCACTATCATGTGACGTCAGCTGATGTCACATTCCTTATAAAAGGAATTGGCCTAGTTTCACTATACGGGAAGTTTGTGCATGAATGAAAACATTCCTTTTGCAGAAAACTCTCTCTATAACCGTTACTGTTTGATTGAATACTCATATTATTCTTGTTAGAATTTAGTCTAATTCGTGTGCTATTTCGCTGCAAATCGTAATCTAATTGATCAAACTAGATCTCGATCCTTTCACATAAAGTAGAAAGTTACAGACTCAAGACCTCAATGTACAGTTACCAAAAGCATGGACCTTTTCACCAACCATGTTAGTTGGTGACATGCGAGTTGCAGCGGAAAGGTGTCTAGCTTTATGGAATAGTACTCAGATAAAGCATGTTACTAAAAGTCTTCGGAAGAAATCTGTCTTCATGAACTTGAAGCTTCAGAAGACTGTCTCTGAGCTTTGGAAGACTTCATCTTTGGCTTCGGAAGATGTTGGTCTTGGCTTCGGAAGATTTCACACTTAGAGTATTCTGTTGCACATGTGAAACTTCCGAAGCATTCCACTTCAATGCACTTGTGCACATGTGGGAAAGACTAAAGATGTTTAGGTTGCATTAGCCTCTTCATTAATCTCTACAAACTCCCGTAGGCTGATGCTACCAAAACATTTAGAAAACTTCAGATATTAACAATCCTCATTAGGATGATCACCATTCCTTTCTTCATAAGATGATCAGGATCCTTCAGGCTATCAAAGTGTCTTCTCATGTCAAAGAGGTCATGCAGAGGCAACTAAAACATATCTTGCCATGTATAGATGTCTTTAATGCGTTGATCTCTAATAACATGCCACCTTTCTGGATTTGTGGTGTATGTCCAAGACAAGATGGGTCTTCCTGATGCTAGAGGAGCTACTGAAGTTGGAGTTGATTGAGCTTCCTCTAGCTGCACATCCTCAGGCTGTTCTGATTCATCCTGAGGTTCAGAAGGGGATGTAGGCTTCTTCTTCTTCTTAGACTTTGGTTTAGAAGCCATCCTTTTCCTTCTCTTTCCAAATTTTAACTGAGAAGACTGGCCTGCAACACCAGATTGATCTTCACTGTCTTTCTTAGTTGGGACTTCCTCTCTCCCAGGTTCAGATGGAGAAGGAGTTTGACCTTGCTGTCGATCAGAAGATGAAGCTTGCTGAGCATTAGTAGGAGGTCCAGGTTGTGTTGTGTCTATTTGTTCAACCTTAACCTCCACTTTAGGTGGGTCCTGACTTGGAGTGGAGTGTAAGTCAGTGAGCTCTCCACTCTTAATCTTCTGCTTGATTACCCTGATATGCTCATCCATAGTGGATAGAGACATGGGTCCAAGTCTCCTTCGAAGAATCCATACAACTTCAAGAAGCTCATCATCCTCTGCCTATCAGCAGACTTCATGCTCTTTTGAATGATGGCTCTTGACTTTGCAGCTTCTTCCCTCAGCTTCTTCTTTGTTGTCTTTCTTTCCTTGACTAACTCAAGCTTGAGTTGTTTTAAGTACTCAAACTCAATATAGTCATAAGGTAAGGGTAGGAGTGCATCTGCCTGATAAAGGCCTGTGGCACTCAAGTAGTGTATCATCTTGATTCTGTCTTCTTCCTTATCTACCTGAGGTTCTTCTTGAACCACATCCTCTTGTTCAGGACTTTCTTGAACTGGTGAGAGGGTAGGCATACCTTTGTACAGTCTTTTTCTTCTTCTCCCTTCTTTGACTTGTACTAGGAGTTCTGCATCTTCTGCCTCCTTCTTCTCTCTTGACCTTTCCAGATCAACCAGCTCATTCAATTCATCCAAGGGGAGAGAAATGATATTATCTATGTCATAGTTCCTAGTCTGATGATAGTTGATCCTGACTGCCCTTAACTCATCATTCTGAGTATCTGGTCTGGGGGCAGCCCTGATTGCAGACTCTATGAGTCTTGAAGACTCAATAGAGGAACTTTCTCCCCTTAGCCTCCTTTTCCTCTCTCTCTCTCCTCTCCTCAATCTCCTCAGATGTCATCTTTCTTTTCCCTTTGTCACTCTTAGACCTTTGTGACTCAGGGTGGAGAGAGCTTTGGCCTTCATTGCTCGTTGCAGCATCTGAGCTCAGGCCAGAGAAAGGTTGAGAAGCACCTTCACCAGCAGGTGTCTCAGAAGGAATATGGATCTCTGCAACAGTTGGAGATGATGAGATAGGGCTCTCAGGTTCTGTCACTGGGCCTTCAGTCAAGGTTTCCCCTATGAAGCTAACCATAGGGTCTGCCTTGACATCCAGTTGACCGATAACATTGCCTGATTGCCTTAGTCTCCTTCTTAGACTGAACTCTGCAATGATCCTGTCTTGGATTCTTCTAGCCAGTCTGTCAGCTTGTCTTGATTGGCTTGGTTTACAAGTGGCATGTTGACTAGATCCAGACCTTCATAGTAGTCCAAGTTCTGAAAATTAAAGACTTCTTGCTATCCTTGAACTCTTATGATAATGAGGGCCTTCCTGTTGTTGTCATACCTCCACCCAATAATGTGATTGAAGGATGATGAAGGTGACATAGCCCTTGGTATCCCATCCTCAAACAAACTCTGTATGAAGGAGTCTGTGTAGTCCACATCAATGTGAACTAGAGGAGGTTGCTGAGAATGCATAGTTGCAAGTAAGGATGGTGAGTCTCAATGTCCATTCTCTCGGAGGAACTCCCAGGTTCTGTGGCTGTAATGACTTTCTCCCCCTTTTTGGTATCATCACCCACTTGCATAGGTGAGCTGGAGGATAGGTCAATCACATCCACAGGTTCTTGTGTTCCTGGTTAAGCTCTCCTTAAGGGTCTCCCAGCAAGTTTTTCCTTAAGATATGAAATCTCAAGTTGCTGATCATTGATCCTGTGTTGTAAGGTAGTCACCTAAGATTCAAGGTGACTGACCTTTGAGACTAGGTAATTGCATGTTTTAGACAGTTTTTGCACTTTTAGTCTTAGATCCCCGTCATCTTCATCAGAAGGATCACTGGGGGTGGAGAAGATTGGACTAGAGTCCTTTCTCTCATGACCAGTTCTAAGTTCTTGGCTACTAGATTTCCTCTACTCACTGGCAGTCTCAGTTGAGATGTCAGTGGGCTGAGTTGCCATGGTTGAGGTCTTAATAATGTAATCACTTTCAGAAGTGAGAGCCTCTTCCATATGGACATCCTGAACAGGTTTAGTAGTGTCCACCTCAGTTGTAGGTGACTGATGTGGGATAGATGTAGGAGACTCAGTAGTACTCATCTCTCTTTGAGTAGAGGGAAAGAAGATAGATTCATTATACTCACTAAAATGTATATCTTCATCAATATAGAAGTCAAGGTTGGGAATGGGTTGGTTGAGATCTATAGACTGGGGATGGTAACTGTCCCCTGAAGGTTGATCACTTGAGTGTTGAGACTCAGAGTGATGGCTTAAGGTAGTAGGGCTAATGAGCTCATCAGGCTGAGCATGAGGAACCTCAGCACTGATTCTTGAAGAGATGGGAGTGGTATGCTCCTCAGGAGAAATGGGAGCTCCAGTGTCCACTTCTTCCTATATGGGTGAGTATATGGGGATCTTCACAGACTGAATAGTTTGAGCAGGGGTTCGTTTGTATTTTATTTGATAGGTGATGGAGATTTGAGGCTGTGTGGGTGGTTGGGAAGTAGCAGGTGTGGGTTCAACACTAGCTTGTGCTGCTAGGTTGTCACCTTGAGCAATGAGCTCTAACATTTTTGGGACTAGGGTTGTTTCTACCCTAGAGAATCCAACAGTGGACTTTCTTAAATTTTAAAGATGCCAGGCTTCATCTGTCCCAATTTAAGAATGTTACATGTTTCCCTTAACGGTGAGCCCAGTTCACAGTTAAGAATGTACTGGACATATCTAGGAAACATGTAATATTCTAAGGAGTCTAAATTAGCAAGCAAATTTGTATAAACAAACTTAGAGTACTTGAATTTGACCCTTTGAACCATTCCATGGACTATGAAGGAGAGATCTTCATGAATCTGGTCCTATCCACCATGCTTGTTTGATAAGCTGTGGATGACCACATGGAGCAGGAATCTCCATTGGGATGAGACCTTCCCTTTCCCGAAGGTCTTTACAGAGAAATCTCCCTCATACCCCATCTGCTCAAAGGAATGATTAACAGCTTCCTTTAGGAAGAACACCTCACCTTCTTCATCATCCAGCTGAAGATGTCGGTTGATGATGGCCGGAGTGATGAAGATTGTTCTCCCCTGCACTGTGGCAGACAGTGCCTTCTCCCCATCCATAATGACCTCTTGGCAGGTCTTTCAGAATTCAAGCAACTGATCCTCATAAAGTGGAGGATCAATGGTGAGGGAGGTGAAGTAGTTGACAGAGACAAGAAATGACAAACCTCTGAGAAATGAGGATCTTTCTCAGAGCATAACAGAGCAACTTGATTGTGTTATCTGTGTAGCTGCATGGTAAAGTTAGGATCATTTCTGTGAACAAGGTTTGCCATTTTGAAGTAGCTTAAGGATGAAGGAAGAAGAAAGAAAGAAATTTCAGAGAGAAATTTGGGATTTTTAGGTTTGGAGGAAGAACAGATGATAGAAAGAGGGGGAAACCATTTGGTTTATATGTGAGAAGGATTTCAGATAAAGTTTAATGAAAGAGGATAAACTTTGAAATCCGAATGTCGGTCCCACCTCTGAAAAAGTAGTTTTCTTGGAAGTCAAAAAGCTTACGAAAGTTAATTATCTTCGAAAGTTTTAATTAAAAGGCTTCCAAAGCTAAATTGACTTCGGAAGAATTTTTCTGAGAGATTTGAAAATTTTGCTTCGGAAGAAAAATTAAAGCTTGAGTGCTTTGTGTATAACTAACAAAGCTTCCGAGAGTTAATTTTTCTTCGGAAGTAAATGGTCCTTAGAAATGAGTAAGTATCTTAGACAAATATTTAAGCTTCGGAAGATAAGTTTGAAAACTTTTCCGAAGGTAAACTTCTTAGACAGTTATTTATTTTGAAGGCATGATTTACTTCCGAAGTTAAAAACATAACTTCCGAAGTATCAGAAATTTCCAAAAATCTAAGAAAAGTCTTCAAAAAGAAATTTTCATCCAAACAAAACATGAGCTTATGAAAGTGATGAACTAGACAACTTAGGACACACATATTTTAAGAAATAATAAGAATTAGTTTTAAGAAAAGCTTACTCAAAGTTTATCATCCCAATAGCTGATATAAGATATTTAAATCTCTGTTCATCAAAAGCCTTTGTAAACTGATCATCATATTGTTCATCTCTGTGAACCTTGACTAGTTTTATTAATCTCTTTCATAGTTATCACTTATTAAATGATACTTGATATTAATGTGCTTTGTCCTTGAGTGCTGCATAGGGTTCTCTGTGATTGAGATAGCACTGTTGTTTTCTATGTGAATAGGAGTCTCCTTAAAGTTTAATCCATAGTCCAGCATCTGATTTTGAATCCAAAGTACTGGAGCACAGCAGCTTGCAATAGCAATGTATTCAGCTTCGGCAGTTGATCCAGAGACACAAGATTGTTTTTTGCATTCCTATGAGACAACCCTTCCACCAAGAAATTAACATCCCCCAGATGTAGACTTTGCAGTCATGTTGCAACCACCATAATCACTATCTGTATAGGCATACAGATTGAAGTCAAAATTCTTGGGATACCATAGGCCAAGTGTTGATGCACCCTTGAGGTATCTTAGAATACTCTTGATAGTGATAAGGTGAGACATCTTAGGGTTGGCTTGATATCTTGCACAAATACATGTAGCAAACATGATATCAGGCCTGCTAGCAGTAAGATACATGAGAGACCCAATCATAGCCCTGTATAAATGCTCATCTACACACTCCCCCTCAAGATCAGGACCAAGAGAGTGGTTTCTGGCTATGGGTGTCTTAGCAATCTTAGAGTCAGTCATATTAAACCTCTTGAGTATGTTCTGAACATACTTTGACTGACTTATGAAGATGCTATCTTCAACTTGCTTCACTTGAATTCCTAAAAAGAAGTTGAGTTCCCCCATGGCACTCATTTCAAATCTATCTTTCATCAGCTTCTCAAAGTCTTTGTAGAGCTTTGGATTAGTTGAACCAAAGATGATGTCATCCACATATACTTGAACTAGCAATATGTCTTTTCCTTGTCCTTTGATGAAGAGAGTTCCATCTATAGTACCCCTCCTGTATCCATGTTTACAGAGATACTCAGACAGTGTCTCATACCACTTCCTGGGTGCCTGATGCAGCCCATAGAGAGCTTTGTCAAGCTTGCAGACATAATCAGGATGATCAGGATCTACAAAACCAGGTGGCTGTTTGACAATAACCTCTACATCTATCACTCCATACAAAAAGACACACTTCACATCAAGTTGAAAAACCTTGAAGTTCTTGGATGCAACAAATGCCAGGAATATCTTAACAGCTTCTAATCTTGGGAAGAGTATCCAATAAAGAGTCCATCATCTGTTTTCTCAGCAAACTTGGCAATTTGATCTTTGGTATTCAAGATGGTGCAAGGACATCCAAATGACCTGAGAAAACCAATGAAAGGTCTTCTCTTGTGCCAAAGTTCATAAGGAGTTTTACCATGAGTCTTAACTACTAAAAATCTGTTCTGCACATAGCAGGCAGTGTTGACTGCCTCTGCCCAGAAGGTGATGGGCAGTTTAGAGTCAGACAACATAGTTCTTGCAGCTTCAATCAGTGTCCTGTTTCTCCTCTCAGCAACATCGTTTTGCTGAGGAGTCCTGGAGCACTAAATTGTCTTGTAATACCCTTTTCATCATAGAATGTGTCAAGGATATGGTTCTTAAATTCGGTTCCTTGATCACATCTTATGATTTTGACCTTGTGATCAGATTGATTCTCAATCTTCAAGATGAAATTTTTTAGAATCTCAGGAGTCTCATCCTTAGTTCTAAGGAAGAAAACCCAAGTGAATCTTGTAAAGTTATCTGTGATCACTAGACAGTATAAGGTCCTTCCTAAACTCATTACACTGGTGGGGCCAAAGAGATCCATATGTAGCAAGTGTAGGGGAGTAGTGATTGAGTTCTTTTCCTTAGACTTATGAGATACCTTATGTTGCTTCCCTTTCAGGCATGCAACACAATGATCATCACTTGTAAACTCTCCAGAGGAATGAAACTTCCCTTTCAGGAATGCAACACAATGACACTATTGGCTTTAGACCGAAAGCATGAAACTTCTCCAAAGGAAGAGGTTTCTTGCAAATCCATCTTGTAAATGTTTCCTTTCCTGGGGGCTCTAAGCAGGATATGATCATGAGGAATGACCACACCAGGCTTAAGAACAATGCACTCATGCTTAGTAAAGAGCATGTTATGACTCTGATCACAAAATTGAGATACACTCAGAAGATTGTATCCAAGCTCCTTTACAAAGTTTACCTTTTCTATGCTGAGCTTACCATTTGTGACCTTACCCCTTCCAGAAATATAACCACCTTCATCTCCTCCAAAAGCAACAGGTCCTCCATCAATCCTTTCAAAGTTCTGGAGTAGTGATCTATTGCCAGTCATGTGCCTGAAGCAGCCACTATCTATGATCCAAACATTTCTGTCTGTCTTCAGCTGTCCCTGCACAAAAGAGAATAATTAGTTACATATGGAAACCCAAGCCTTGCTTGTCTTGGGCTCATTTGAAGAAGGTAATTTAACAGTAATAGATCCTATGGTTGTACCAAGAGGATCTTGAGCTATTTTTTATGGAGAAATTTCAGTCACTTGGTCTTTCTTAGACGTCCATACCACCTTTGGAGTCTTGGACTTGACCTTCAAAACTTTAGAAGCTTTTGGAGCTTCAGAAGTTTTGATGACTGAACCTTAGGAAGATTCTGCAAACACTGTAGCAGACTTCAGTGCTTCGGAAGAACTCCTTTCTTCCAAGACCAAATATTCTTCCGAAGAGAATTTTCCATTTCCCTTCTTGTTAGATTTGGAACTTCCTAAGGAAACTGGTTTTCCTTCCGAAGCTTGAATCTTCTTAGAACTCTTTGAAGCCTTGTTTTGGCCATATGGACAGTACCTTTAGGATTGAAGGGACAATCCTTTGTAATGTGAGTGGTGCTGTCACACATAACACAATTCATTTTCTTCTTCACAAGAGCCTTGTCTTGAGAGTAAGACTGTCTTTGGTCACTTCCCTTCTCCACCTTCATCTTTGCAGATGCCGAGACAGTCCACTTGGGCTGAGGACTATGCTTGGAGATTGATGGTCTAGGCTGTGCAGCAGTGATACACAACAGATCTGTCTTCTTTTTGTTATTGAGATGAGTTGAACAAGAACCAGAACTCTTAGTAGAAATAAAAACTTGTTTCTGCTTAGAGTCAAAAGCAGCCTTGATCTCTTGAGCCTTCCTTGCCTTTCTTTTGCTCTTTCTGATCAAGTTCTTTCTCATGGACTTGGTTATCACAGTCTTCACTTTCTCCTCAGAAGGATAGTGGCCCTTCTTGGATTCTTCCTCTTCACTCTTTGTAGAGCGATTCTTCACTATCTCTTCTTCATCCTCCTCACTCATAGGATCTATGAGAGGAAGCTCATCTTCATAAGTTCCACACCTAGGAGATCTTACTGACAAGATTGTGTGTGGAGGAGCTATCTCATTGGATCCCAGTCCCTGTCTGTTTTGATAGAACACTTTGTTGTGCAGGGATGAGGATATCATGTTCTTGAAGGTCTCCTCTCCAAGAACACTCTTTTCTGCCCTAGCTTTGCTGATCACAAGCTCAGCCTGGTACTCAGTTAACTTGGTTATGAGATCTTTAATTTGAGTCCTAAAATCTTTGTGTTCATGCTTTAGAACTGAAATGGTTTTCTCTAAGTCCTCTATTTTCAGCTTATAATCATTTTCAACTTTCTAAAATCAGATTTTAAAATGTTTAAGGACTCAACATCAGATCTCAGTTCCAAGTTATAGGACCTGAACCTGTTAACTTTAGCAATGCATTCTGGATTACAGAGATGTTCCAATACCTTGGCTTCATCATGATCTACCATCAGTGCTTGGTTTGGAGAGGCATCTTCCACCTGAAAGCTCCAGTCAAAGCCTCCTTCTTCAACAGCAACAACAACTTGCTGCTTTGACTTCTCATTATGGAGAGCTTTGTCAGTGTAGTTTGGTCTGGATTGTGTTTGGCCACCATTTTTTCTAGGTGCCTTACACTCTATGGCAAAGTGGCCCATCAGGTTACAGTTGTAGCATTTGACTTTGCCTTTGTCCAGTCCAAACTTTCCACTGGTTGTATTGCTTGGAAACTTCCTTCCAGTCCTCTTGTAGAACTTCTTGGCTCTGTGAGTGAGAAGAGCCATCTGCTGGACTATTTCCATGTATTCCAGATCATCTGGATGGATACAGTCCAGGTCTTCAAGAGTAAAAAGAGAGTTGCCATAGCTTTCATCAGAAGACACAAAAGCTTGAGAAGAGCTTGTCTTTTGGAATGGGCTTCCTTGAGTGTAGTTCTCCTTTGGTGTCTCTGGGAAGGTGATGAAAGGACCCTTGGGTGAGTTGTCAGGGTAGCATAAGAGATGATGTTTGGGTTCTATGTTATCCCTTTCAACCACATGTAGGGTTGAACCCATTTGATTGTTGGAGTTTCTAGATGAACCTTGCATGTTCATCTCCATTTGGGTAGCCACTGAGAATCCATATAACTCTGTCAGAGTAAGAGTTTTGAGATTTTAGTTCTCTTGATCACCACACAGTAGTGTATCCACTGCCTAGGAAGTGAGGACTTGAACTTCCTTACAATGTCTCCGTTTTCAAGAGAAACTCCTCTATCCACTAGGGTATCCACAATCTCAACATACCTGAAGTACTATTGAGTCATGGTTTCACCTATTTTGAAGGTGAAGTTTTCAAACTGCTGCTTCAGGAGATCCTTCTTGTTCTCCTTGGCTTCAAAAGAACCCTCATACATCAGTTTCAGTGCATCCCACATCTGTTTGGCTGTTTTGCACTTCTTGAAACCTCTATACACAGAGTTTGGAAGGGTAGTTTAAAGAGCTGCCATGGCTTTTCTGTCTATCTCTACTCTCTCCTATCTTCATCAGAGTAGTTAGCCACATCTTTGGGGATCATACCAGCACCAATAGCAGAAGGTGTGCTGGGTATGAAAGGTCCATTCTCAATAGACTCCAACATTCTTGAATCAAGAGACCTAATGAAACCTTCCATTCTTAAACACCAGGTATCAAACTCATCAAGAGTGATCAGTGGGGACTTATTCCTGGTTCCAGTTTCCATATCAGTTTTGGAAATGGCTGCCATTTGAAAAGTTTAGTATATGTGTGTGTGAGGGATCTAAAGATGGTGAGATCTTATATCAAGAGCCTAAATGCTTTGATACCAAATGCAGGATCATTAAGGGTGTAGAGTTACAACACAACAACACAAAGAGGATATGAACTAAACTTAGATCAAACAGTAAACTGGATTAACCAAGTGGTGACACTAAGGACACAAGTAATATATGAGACAGAACACAAAGAACACAAGTGTTTGGTTTTCAAGAATGCAGTATATTGCCTTCTCTATGTTTTATTACAAGTGTTACAAAAACATATTCGAAAGATACAAGAACATGAGATACTTATACAACATACTACAGCCGACTATACTTTGAAAGCCAGCTGGATACAATTGACTAGACACACACAAAATCAATTGTAGAGTCAAAAGGCAGATTGCCTTTTGACTAGTGACTATGACATGCCATAGCTCACATCCTTATCTATTACAAAAAGGATAAAGTACATAAAGTAGAAAGTTACAGACTCAAGACCTCAATGTACAGTTACCAAAAGCATGGACCTTTTCACCAAACCATGTTAGTGGTGACATGCAGAGTTGCAGCGGAAAGGTGTCCAGCTTTATGGAACAATACATCAGATAAATCATGTTACTAAAAGTCTTCGGAAGAAATCTGTCTTCATGAACTTGAAGCTTCGGAAGACTTTGTCTCTGAAGCTTCGGAAGACTTCATCTTTGGCTTCGGAAGATGTTGGTCTTGGCTTCGGAAGATTTCACACTTAGAGTATTTCTGTTGCACATGTGAAACTACCGAAGCATTCCACTTCAATGCAATTGTGCAACATGTAGGAAAGACTAAAGATGTTTAGGTTGCATCAGCCTCTTCATTAATCTCTACAACAATGTATGGGAGTCTGTCAATCCAAGGATCGCAATCAGGAATTATCAGTGTTGGTTGAAATCAAGTCAACATTTGCGTAATCAACGTTGGCTTGGTTTAATTGTTTGAATTAAATTTCAATATCAATATAGATTCAATAACACAATGAATGCAACACAATTAATGATCGGACAAATATTAAATTCAAATGTATTTTATTAAAACATGTTAATGATTACAAATAAATAATGAACGAATGATATTGAATTTTGTGTTTGATGATGTGACGGTTGCTAGGGTTTGGTTGTGTGTTTTGATGTGATGTTTTTCCGTCATGGAATCATGGTATGATTTGAAACCTAGGATCCATATTTATAAATAATAGTATTTCTATTAAGGAAACACTGGATCTCTTGGGATTTGAAATTGATTCAGTTAAGGAATCACCGGATCTCTTGGGATTCGCATAACTGACTTGTTGACTTGACGACTTGTTGACTTGTAACACTTGTATTATTTATATACAAGTTTTTGGATTCCGTAGGAATATTGTCTTCTGTAGGTAATTGTTCTTGCGCAGGAAACTTGTTGTTCAGCAGGAAACTTGTTGTTCAGCAAGAACTTATTCTTCCGCAGGAGTCTACACTTGGAATTCTCACTTCACTCCAGTTGATTGTTCATCTGCAGATGATCTTTGGATGTTTGTTACTTGTGAGAAACATATCTATGTAAGAACAAAATGTTCATCCGTAGATGTTTCTTACACTTGGTCAATTTTCAGAAATTCACCAATTATAATGTTTTACCTGCAAACATACATAAATCAACACACATATATATGGGTTAACCTATACATTTAATGCATACACAATAATGAATTACAAACATTCATTATAGATGTAATTCAAGTACTAAGCCTATACAAAATGGACTAGATCTACTGATCCTAGACCTAACAGAGTCTATTTATAAACGTTGGCCCAGTACCCGCTTTATGCATGACGGTGGGGTATAGCGCATGGCATTCGTCTGGAATGAAAGATGAATGATAATGATGACTGTATTTTCCCCAGGCCCAAGGGTCAGCTTTGTGCATAATGTTCGGGGTACAATACATGTCATCAGAAGATAACGAATGATAATGATAACATACGATGATAAATGAATGGAAGTTAACGAACGGAAGTTAATGAATGATGATGAAAGATAATAATGATATTATCTATGTGTATGTATGATGTATGATCACATATGGAAGTATAGAATGGTTTTTAACGAAAGAAAAGTATTTTATTTTATAAAACTAGACTCACTCGGCAATGTTGACTTTTATGTGTTTCCAATTGACAGGTAAGGTTGCTGAGGATGGCACGAGACAACTACTTGGATTATATTGGATGGCATCCATTTCACATTATGATAATGTTTTTAGATGTAATGCAAATCATGATATTTTGTAAGTTAACAATGATGTATTATTTTGCAAAAGCAATTATATATAAATAAAATGGTTCATTAAAAGAATTCCGCTGTGATGTTTTAGAAATTGAAGTGTATATTATATGTTTTATGTGCGATGATTAACCAGCTGTAAGCGTTTCGGGAACGGGGCCTTACAGTTGTGACACCAGTGACAATATTAAGTACAAGGGTAGTTTAAATGTAATCATTATCTTTGGTGGGTCCTTTAAGACATAAAAGTTTAATGAAAGTGATGAGAGCTTTTAAAATAAGTGGTTCTTTGATTTAAAGCTGTGGGGAAACACTTTGCTTTTAAAGAGTCCCATGGTGGACATACTTGACTTCCAATCAATCTATGGGAACGCAACACCTTTAATGAAATAACCGGTAACACAGGGAACATTTTATGGTAATCAAGGTTTGAATAGCAGTTGGTAGGGCATGTATTCTCATTAACACAGGAGAAAGAATCAAAAGGAAATTAAACATTAGTTGGAAGGATAAACATTTCGATGTGTGGATGTCAAAATAATAATAACTTAGGTGCCAAAATTTGTAGGCGAGAAAAATTGTTGAAATGATTCTTTAGAGGAATTGTTCCGACCAATAAAGGAGTTCCACACCTTCCAACCGAAGAACATGATATGTCCACCCACCCTATCAAAGAAGACAACGCGTATAGTCACCCCAACTAACTTAAGACCGACAATAAAGGCTCCTTGGAACCAGGTTCAATTGATTCTTCTAGGAAAGTGGATACTCCCAATGACCTAAACTCTCAAAACAACCATAATGGCCTAATGTTCTTTTTCACCGGTCTAGGTCTAAATAGTCCATCCATGAACATGCAATCCATTTTAAGCACATTGTCTCATGTAGCCAGCAGTCCAATTGCCAGCAGAAATACTCCAAAATCAATTGAATTTATTATCGTTTTCCCTAACACTTCAATCTGTGATCCACGACCTATCCAAAATCATACTCTTGACATTCACCACCCCCTTCACCTTCAAATATTTCATGCAAGGTATGGTTAGAAGGAAGAAAATCCATGTTAGTAAGAGGATGATCATAACTAATAAGGCAAAATAGGCTAGAAATTGGGAAATTAATTCATTAATTCAAAACCAGATACCATGAATTGAAGCGAAGATAACAATCAAGGAGTAAAGGAGGTGATTAAAGAAAATTCTCTAACAAATAGAGGAGAAGTCTCAAATGAGGAGAATGAAGAGGTGTTGGACACTGTCCGAGAGGGAAATCATTTGAATCAACTTGATTGGTTTCGCTAAACAAGTATGTGACTTAGTCGTTGGTGATGGTGAATCTTGAAACATCTAAATGAATTTCTTAACCTTAAATATTACAAGGGCGCGGGATTATAAAACACATCTTGGTTAAAAAACATTAAAAAATATGTATGAGCTTCTTATGCCTACAAGAACTATGATGAAAGATGCCTACAAGGAAGGCCTTTTGAAGAATCCATATACAACCGTTGTTGTTTTTGTGTGACAATAACATATCTAAGAGTGTGTTTTGTGCTCAGTCCATTAACTCCTTCCTTATTTGACACATTTAATCCTTGTAAAAGCGTGACATTGTAGAGTTGAATATTGAAATGTGTATATACGATTTAAATGAATGAATTCTTTTGTTTTGAATTGTGAATGAATTGTAAATTTTCTTAAGAAACAAAATGTTATTTGTAGGTATTTTGACAAAATCTTTATATCAAATCCAATAGGACAATTTTACTAAATCACAACTTATTTTTATTGAATTTTTATTTTCAATCAAACAGATGATTGATTTATATAAGGGCACTTCAGAACTTGTAAAGTGCAGTTAAATTTTGAACATAATCTTTATGTAAAATTCAATAGTTGTAAACTGTAAGATTACACTTAGAGACTGATACAACCAAAGAGTTCTCACCATGCACTACTAAAGTACAAGGGAATTACTTCGGAAGATTTGGTACAACTTAGTGGATTATGCTAACTATCAAATCTTCCAAGCCAAAAGACCATATCTTCCAAAGCCAAAGAAGAATTTTTTCAAAGCTTCATAGATAAAGTCTATCGAAGCTAAAGACTGATTTTTTCCAAAAACAGAGAAAACATGCTTTCTTTGACCGCCTTTTGAAAAAATTTGAACCATTTTCCATTGTCATTTCAGAAGACTCACGAACTTATATGAGTTGGTAAAAAGTTCATATTTTTTTCAAACTGTAAATTAAGGTATTTTGTTTGTAACTTTCTACTTTTGTATTTTTATCCTTTTGAAATATATTAGGATGTGAGCTATGCTATGCTATAGTCACAAGTCAAAAGGCCATCTGCCTTTTGACTCTAGTTTGATCTTGTTGTTTAGATTAGTGTTTCCATCTGGCTTTTCAAGTATGGCCAGCTGCAGGATATAGTATAAAGTGTCTCAAGTACTCGTCTTTATTTTAATTCTTTGTACACTTATAATAGAACTTGAGACCAATATACATCATTCTTGAAAACTAATATTATTTTTGTTCTTGTTCTGCTATACACTTGTGTTTTTAGAATTATAATTAGTTGTTTTCATATTTAATCTGATAAGTGTTTTAAGTCTCTGCTCATTGCTCATTATGAAACTGTTGCATTGACCCCCTTCAAAGATCCTGCATAAATGGTAGTTTAGGAATTTGTGAATCGTAGGTTACTTTGCAAAATGTAGTTTAGGTATTTGTAAATGGTAGTTTAGGAATTTGTAAACTATTGGTTACTATATATCAAATCCAATAGTTGTATACAATAGTTTATGAATTATAAGATTTACAAACTGGAGTTTAAAATTTTGAAAATTGCAGTTACTTTTGATAGAATCTTTATATCCAATTAAAGCCTTAATTGATTGTATATGACATTTACGAATTTGAGAACTACAATTTACTTCTAATATTTCTTTCATTAATCATTGGTAGTTTATTACACATATATAATTTTTTATTGTTAAAATGTCTTTTAATGGAACAAATAGAAGGACTTAAATAAAAAAGAAAGGCGTCAAACGGTAAATGGTCATCTTCTAATGCACTTGTTATCTATGAAAACATTCCCCCACCTATAGAATAAGGAAGGCGTCAAGCGACAAATGGGTCATCTTTGACTGATTTTTGAAACTTATGCGTTGCAAAAAAAAACTCTAAACAGAAGTCTTTGTACTTATAGTCATTAATCTCAAAAGTATTAAAACAATGAGGCGTCATCATTTTGCGTGACTTCCTATATACACTATCAAAACATACATGATGACTTAAACCCCTTATTTATTAATATTTTTTGTTTGATGCATTGTTCCGAACCCAGTCGAAATTGAAGCCAAATGTGGTCTGAATTACCAAGAGGCATCATTGGACGAGCAATTATCTAACATAATTAAAAAATATTTATTACAAATACATAACTTTAAGTAACAAGTTAACAAACTTCAATAGTTTATTGTAACTGCACTAAAATGAAATATCAACTGCAAATATAACTTCAAAACTTGCATAAACTAAAAAAACTAACATTTTACCTTACTTTGAATGATGTTGTGATTCAAAATTATAAGAAAAAAATAAATTTTAGTAGAAAGGTTTTAAGAGATTAAAGATGACATTAGTTAAAGGGGATATTTAGATGGAGTAGAAAAATGTTGTTCTGAAGAAAAGAGAGGGTAGATAGATATAAGAGTGTTAAATGGGATAGATAGATTAAAAAATGCAGTACAATATGGATGGACTATATGTAGCTACATGTGTTCTCGTGAGTTGCAAGGATGCAAACGACCATTTAGGGGCGTTGTAAATGGCCATTTATAGGCATTTTCTGACAATGACAGACTTGAACAAAGTGAATGACATTTACATTACAATAAACACCATTTACTACTTGCTAAACGACACCATTTGTGGTCAAATTGTAAATGGTGTATGATTCATGGTGGTATATGTAGCAGATTACCCATTAAAAGCACGGATGGAAATCACTTCCTTCGGCCAATGCCAAGTTCCATTACCATAGACCGAAATTGTTGGTCTCGCTCGCTCTAAACGATTCGTCGACGTCTACGGTCTACCTCAGCAAGAGCCCAAAAAATGCAAACTAAAAATGTCTAGGATCAACATAACAATACAACCATCAATTTGAATGAAATATTAATATATAAATTCAAAAGGAACCATTTTTAGTTCCAAAGTGATAATATATTAGTCCTACCCTTCAAGAGATATCTCAGTTTGTTTTGTCTGATGTTTATTGATGTACAAATATACACAAATTGTCTAAGGGGTTGTTTGAAAATATATGAATGACTAAATGTAAACCAATAGAAGGTCTGAACCATTAGGTGCTTATAAGAGGTCTGAACCATTAATAACTAGTATATCGTTTAACTATTCAAAGAAAATGTCTGACCAATTCAGATAATAGGTATTAACCATTCAGCATTAGACATTTTAACTATTTAGCATTAGTATAATGTTTAACCATTCAGAGACAAATGTCTGAACCATTCAGACATTTGCTCGCGAAACAAATGTCTCAACCATAAGTGCTGAACTATTTAGACATTTGAATCATTAAAAGGTTGATTAAGAGGCTGCCAACAGCCCCTAAGACTATCAATAATTTTGTTCCCAACAACTAATATTATTATATGCGTGATTTTCGATCTCCTAAATACGAAATTATGATTGCTAACAATCAACTTATAATTTTCAACATGTTAATTGAAAATGAGCAAATATCACATACATGTTTCAACAAAATTAGCAAATCATCAAGCTGCAGACCTAGTTTAACACGTCAAAGAAATGATCAAGCATTTAAAGTGCGAAACCGTCATCCACATATGAAGATCAAATGTTAATAAAATTTTGATTCTGATATGGTTTGTTGATGTGATCGAATTGAGTATCTCCGTTGAAGGAGACTTTTACAAAATACATGGAATATTGGATCAAAATAAAAATAGAACATTCTGTGTTGCTTTTGATATCCAAGAAGTCAACTTTTTTCTATTTTGTATTTAAAACTCTTTCTAGTATGTATATGATTTTTTCTTTTTGTAGAGACTTCAAAAGCAAAGATGGTATGTGAAAAAGAGTTTAAAAGTATAAATGTAACTAACATAATATTCACAACATAGGAAACAAGAAAAATGCAATGTTAATTGTCAGTGACAATCGCCCCCAGTACAAATTTGATTATTTGTGGCGGTGAAATTGGGATTTTGTAGCAGCTTTCAGTCGCTGCATACAACATTGTCGCAAAAAAATGCATTTCTTATTTGTGGCCTTTTAGAGAATCATCTGAAAAATACAGTTATTTTTTGTAGCGTTTTAGGGAATCGTCTCGTCGAATAATGATTCACATGCTTCAAAAAAATATATAAATTTTTAGCCTAAAATAACATTAAAAACCGTTACAAAAATACTATTCAAACACGCCTCAAATAATAATGTTCAACACTTTTGAAAACGCATTATATATTTTCTGAAAGAAATTTATAATTTCATATTTTCCGGTAAAATGATTATAACTATATAACAAAAAGAGAACGATACCATGGTCAATTTTACATAAGAAAGTTTAAAATACTCATAAATGGCGTTAGAGATTTCGAGACATACTCAAGGATACCTCAACCCCAACTAGCTAGGCCTAACAATGGGATCCAAATTCCGGCTATGACTAGAACTATGTCTCAATTGAAAACATAGAAACAAATCCACTACCATCCTAGTAAACCAAATAAACAATACAATCAATCAAAACTTATAGAATAAAATATCAAACTGTCTTTGGTCTTGACTTTTATACTCTCCAAGTCTTCCTACAAAAACACCAAACAATATAATTAAAATAAGTTCAAAAATATAGTAAGTACTAACCTCTAATCATGTAATTTTATCATATTTAAGTCTTTACATTTGCATCGATAGTAACAATGATACAAACTAAAAACAATAAATATACAAAAGTGAGATTATATATATATACACACACACACACATAACTAAAAAAGTAAAAAAACATACCTTATAAACCAAACATCTTGCCAAAAAATTTTGGCATCAACTCTAAGATTAATTTGTCAATTTCCTTATGTGGAATATAGCATGTGTTAGGACCGATTACGTACGGAGTACTAACGGATTCCGCGTGTAACCTGATCAAATAGTGCGAAATCCTATATGATTGGCGATCCAATCAGTGAGAACGATAACCCGATCGATCTAACAATGAAACAAACATTAAAAATGAGTAGAGATCGATCAAGAACGAACTATGAAGTTGTATTGGCGTTCTGGACGCTCTGGATGGCTAGGGTTTATGTATATTCGAAGTTTCTCCCAAAGTGTTCTACTTTTCCACAAATTAAGTGATATTTATAGGTTTGCAGCTGCCATTCGTACGACTGAACTATTAGCATGGTTCAGCCGTGCGACTGAGTCATGCGATTAAGTCATACGTACGACTGAATGTTCAGTCGTGCGACTGAGTCAATCTTATGTCTCAATCATACGGATGATCCAGTCTCCCGGTTCAGTCGTACGACTGGTTCATTAATATGACTCATTCATGCGTATGGTTCATAAGTATGATCCATTAGCATGAATAATCACCCGACTATGTTGAACACATTTCTCAATCATTATTGACTAAGAACTATGTACAACAACCTAAAACATAACAATACAACCAATCAATTTGAATGAAATATTAATATATAAATTCAAAAGGAACCATTTTTAGTTCCAAAGTGAATATATATTAGTCCTACCCTTCAAGAGATATCTCAGTTTGTTTTGTCTGATGTTTATTGATGTACAAATATACACAAATTGTCTAAGGGGTTGTTTGATAATATCTGAATAAGTAAGTGCTAAACCAATAAGAGGTCTGAATCATTAAGTGCTTATAAGAGGTCTGAACCATCAATAGTAGTATATCACTTAACTATTCAAAGGAAAATGTCTGACCAATTCAGATAATAGGTATTAACCATTCAACATTAGACCTCTTAACATTTTAGCATTAGTATAATGTTTTTACCATTCAGAGGCAATGTCTGAACCATTTAGACATTTGCTCATGAAACAAACCGTCTCAACCATTAAGTGCTGAACCACTTAGATATTTGTACCATTTAGACATTTGAACCATTAAAAGGCTAATTAAGAGGTTGCCAAACAGCACCTAAAACTATCATAATGTTGTTCCCAACAATTAATATATTATATGCGTGATTTTCGAAATCCTGAATACGAAATTATGATTGCTAACAATCGACGTATAATTTTCAACATGTCAATTGAAAATGAGCAAATATGACATACATGTTCCAACAAAACTAGCAAATCATCAAGCATGTAGACCTAGTGCAGGACCGTTGAAGGACGGTCAAATACTACATAACAACACAAAGAGGAGAGTAACTAGACTTAATTAAACAATGAACTGGAGGACGGTGAAGGGTGGTCACTTACAACATAACAACACAAAGAGGAGAGTAACTTAACTTAATCAAATAGTGAACTGGATTAACCACAAGTAAAGACACTAAGAACGCAAGTAATTAAGAGACATAACAAAGAGCAAGATACACAAGGAGATGGTTTTCAAGATTGCAGTATATTGCTTTCTCAATGTTCTATTACAAGTGTTACAAACCATATTCTGAAAGTTACAAGAACATGAGATACTTATAGTACATCCTACAGCCGGCCATACTTTGAAGGCCAGCTAGATGCAATTGACTAAACACAATACAAAATCAATTGTAGAGTCAAAAGGCAGATTGTCTTTTGACTTGTGACTATGACATGTCATAGCTCACATCCTAATATATTACAAAAAATATAAAGCACATGAAGTAGAAAGTTACATACTCAAGACCTCAATGTACAGTTACCAAAAGCATGGACCTTTTCACCAACTCATGTAAGTTGATAAATTTACATAGTTGCAGCGGAAATGGGTCCAGCTTTATGAAAAGTACATAAGATAAAGCATGTTGTTAAAAGTCTTCGGAAGAAATCTGTCTTCAAGAGTTGACCTTCAGAAGAATTTGTCTCTAAAGCTTTGGAAGACTTCATCTTTGGCTTCGGAAGATATTGGTCTGGCTTTCGAAGATTTCACACTTAGAATATTTCTGCTGCTTGTGTGAAACTTTCGAAGCATTCTTCTTAAGTATTTGTCCAACATGCATGCTGAAAGACTTTGGTTGCTTCAGCCTCTACAAATATTCTTTACAAACTCCCCCTAGGCTGATGCTACCAAAACTCTTGAAGACTTCAAATATCAATAGCCCTCATCAGGATAATAACCAACCCTTCTTTATAAGATGATCAGGATCCTTCGGACTATCAAAGTATCTTCTCATGTCAAAGCAATCATGCAGAGGCAACTAAAACATGTCTTGCCAAGTGTAGACATTCTCAATGCCATGATCTCTGATGACATGCCACCGTTCTGGATTTGTAGTGTATGTCCAGGACAAGATGGGTATTTCTGATGCTAGAGGAGCTATTGGAATGGGAGATGATGGAGCATCCTCTAGCTGCACATCCTCAGGATGTTCTGACTCATCCTAAGGTTCAGAAAAGGATGCAGTCTTCTTCTTCTTTAGCTTTGGTTTTGAAGCCATCCTTTTTTTTCTCTTTACAACTTGTAACTTAGAAGACTAGCCTGCAGTACCAGATTGATCTTCATGTCTTTCTCAATTGGGTCTTCCTCTCTCACAGGTTCAGAAGGAGAGGGAGGTTGACCCTGCTGTGGATCAGAAGATGAAGCTTGCTGAGATTTAGCAGGAAGTCCAGGTGTGTTGTCTCTGGTTGTTCAACCTTAACCTCCACTTCAGGTGGAGCTTGACTTGGAGGGAAATGTAAGTCAACCAGCTCTCCACTCTTTATCTTTTGCTTGATCACCCTAATATGCTCATTCATAGTGGATAGAGACATAGGGCCAAGTCTCCTTCCGGAGAATCCATACAGCTTCAAGAAGCTCATCGTCCTCTGCCTGTCTGCAGACTTCTTCATACATTTCTGGATGATGGCTCTTGACTTAGCAGCTTCTTCCCTTAGCTTTCTTTTGGTTATCTTTCTTTCCTTGACTATGTCAAGTTTAAGTTGTTTGAGATACTCAAACTCAATATAGTCAAAGGATAAGGGAAGAAGTGCTTCTGCCTGATAGAGGCCTGTGGCACTCAAGTAATTGATCATCTTGATCCTTTCTTCTTCTTTATCTACCTGAGGTTCTTATTGAACCGCATCCTCCTATGCAGGACTTTCTTGAACTGGGGTGAGAGTAGGCACATGTTGTATAGTGTTTTCTTCTTCTGTCTTCTTTGATTTGTACTAGTAGCTCTGCATCTTCTGCCTCTTCTTCTCCCTTGACCTTTCCTGGTCAACCAGTTCATTGAGTTCCTCTAAGGGGAGAGAAATGACATTGTCTATGTCATAGTTCCTTGTCTGCAGGTAGTTTATCTTGACTGCCCTTAACTCATCATTCTGAGTATCTAGTCTGGGGGCAGCCTTGATAGCAGACTCCATGAGTCTTGCAGACTCAGAAGAGGAACTTTCTCCCATCAGCTTCCTTTTCCTCTCTCTTCTTCTCCTCCTCAATCTCCTCAGAGGTTATTTTTCTTTTCCCTTTGTCACTCACAGACCTTTGTGACTCAGGGTGGAGAGAGCTTGGCCTTCATTGCTTTGTATAGCTTCCAATCTCTAGCCAGAGAGAGGTTAAGAAGCACCTTCACCAGTAGGTGTCTCAAAAATGGAATTGATCTCTGCAGCAATTGTTTGTGATGAGACTGGGCTCTCAGGTTCTGTCACTAGGCCTTCAGTCAAGGTTTCCCCTATGAAACTAATCTTAGGGTCTGCCTCAACATCCAGTTAACCGATGACATTGCCTGATTGCCATAGTCTTCTTCTAAGGCTGAACTCTGTAGTGATCCAGTCTTGGTTCTTTGGGCCAACTTGTCAGCTTGTCTTGATTGGATTGGATTGAAAAGTGGCATGCTAACTAAATCCAGACTGTCATAGAAGTTCAAGGTTTGAAAGTTGAAGATCTCCTGCTGCCCTTGAACTCTAATGATGATTAGGGCTCTCCTGTTGTTGTCATACCTCTACCCAATAATGTAATTGGAAGATGGTGGAGATGACATAGCCCTTGGTATCCCTTCCTCAAACAGACTCTGTATGAAGAAGTCTATGTATTCCACGTCAATGTGAACTTTAGGAGGTTGCTGAGTATGCACAATTGCAAGTGAAGATGGTGAGTCCTCAGTGTCCATACTCTCTGAAGAACTCCCAGGTTCTGTGATTGTAATACTTTCTACCCTTTTTGGTAGCATCACCCACTTGTATAGGTGAGCCAGGAGTTAGGTCAATTACATCCACAGGTTCTTATGTTCCTGGTTGAGCTCTTCTTAAAGGTCTCCCAGCTAGTTTTTCCTTAAGATATGAAATCTCAAGTTGCTAATCATTGACCCTGTTCTGCAAGGTACTCACTTGAGATTCAAGGTGACTAACCTTGGAGACTAAATAGCTGCATGTTTGTGACAGTTTTTGCATCTTTAGTCTCAAATTCCCCTCATCTTTATTAGAAGAATCATTGGGGGATGAGATGATTGGACCAGAGTCGTCACTCTCACCACCAGCTTCAGGTTCTTGCTACTGGATTTCCTCTGCTCACTGGCAATCTCAGTTGAGATGTCAGTGTGCTGAGTTGCCATGGTTGAGGTCTTAATGATGTAATCACTTTCAAAAGTGAGAGCCTCTTCCATAAGGACATCCTGAATAGGTTCAAAAGTGTCCACCTCAGTAGTAGGTGACTGATGTGGGCTAGAAATAGGAGCCTAAAAAGCACTCATCTCTCTTTGAGTAGGTGAAAAGGAGAGAGAATCATGGTACTCACTGAAACCTAGATCTTCATCAGTGTAGAAGTCAAGGTTGGGGATTGGTTGGTTGAGATCTAAAGGCTACGGATGGTAATTATCCCCTTAAGGTTGATCACTTGAGTGTTTAGACTCAAAGTGATGGCTTCAGACAGTTTGGCTTATAAGCTCATCAGGTTGAGCATGAGGAACCTCAGTACTGATGCTTGAAAAGATGGGAGTGGTCTACTCCTCAGGAGATGTGGGAGCTCCAGTGTCCACTTCTTCCTGTATTGGTGAGTGTATAGGTGCCTCCATAGACTGAATAGCCTGAGTAGGGGTTCGTTTGGATTTGCTTTTGTAGGTGAGAGTGATTTGAGGCTATTTAGGTGGTTAGGATGTAGAAGGTGTGGGTTCAACACTAGATGTTGCTGCTAGGTTGTCACCTTGAGCAATGAGCTTTAACATTTTGGGACCAGGGCTGTTTCTACCCCAGAGAAGCCAATAGTGGGCTTTCTTAGTATTTTAAAGATGCCAGGATTCATCTGTCCCAGTTTAAGAATGTTACCTGTTCCCCTTAACTATGAGCCCAGTTCACAGTTAAGATGTACTGGACATATCTAGGGAACATGTAATATTCTAAGGAGTCCAAGTTTGCAAGCAAATTAGTATAGACAAACTGAGAATACCTGAACTTGACCCCCTGAACCATTCCATGGACAATAAAGGAGAGATCCTCAGGAATCTGGTCCCATCCACCATGCTTGTTTGATAAGCTATGGATAACCACATGGAGCAGGAATGTCCACTGAGATGAGACCTTCCCTTTCTTGAAGGTCTTGACAGAGTAGTCTCCCTCATAACCCATCTGCTCAAAGGAATGATTAACAGCTTCCTGCACTGTGGCAGACAATGCCTTCTCCCCATCCAGTATGACCTCTTGGCAGGTCTTCCAGAATTCTAGCAGATGATCCTCATAGAGTGGAGGATCAATGGTTAGGGAGGTGAAGTAGTTTGATAGAGCTAAGAAGAGACAAACCTTTGAGAAATGAGAATCTTTCTCAGAGCTTAACAAAGCAAGCTGGTTATGTTGCCTATGTAACTGCATGGTAAAGTTCGGGTCATTTATGTGTTGAGGGTTGGCCATTTTGAGAGAGCTTAAGGATGAAGAAAGATGAAAGAAAGAAATTTCAGAGAGAAATTTGGGAATTTAGGTTTGGAGGAAAGAAGCAGATGATAGAAAGAAGGAGAAACCGTTGGGTTTATATGTGAAAAAGGATTTCAGATAAAGTTTAATGAAAGAGGATAAACTTTGAAATCAGAATGTCGGTCCAACCTCTGAAAAAGTAGTTTACTTTTGCTCAAAAAGTAGTTTTCATAGAAATCAAAAAGCTTCCGAAGGTAAATTATCTTCGGAAGTTTTAATGAAAAAGCTTTCGAAGCTAAAATAACTTCGGAAGAATTTCCTAAGGATTCTGAGAATTTTGACTTCAGAAGAAAAATTAAGACTTGAGAGTTTTGTTCGAAAGAACAAAACTTCCGAGAGTTAATTTGCTTTGGAAGAAAATTATCCTTGAAAACATATAAGTGCCAAAGGAGATTTTAAGCTTCGGAAGATATTTTAGAAATTTCTTCTGAAGGTAAATTACTTGGGCAGTTAGTTGTTTTAAAGGCATAAGTTTCTTTCAAAGTTAAAAACATAACTTCCGAAGGTTCAAAAATTTCATAATTCTGAGGGAAGTCTTCAAAAATTTTTTCATCCAAAGAAAACAAGAGCTTATGGAAGTGATGAAGTAGACAACTTAGGACACACATATTTTAAGAAATAATAAGAACTAGTTTTAAGAAAAACCTACTCAAAGTTGATCATCCTAATAGCTGTTATTAGATAAGTAATTCTCTGTTCATCAAAAGCCTTTGTAAACAGATCAGCATATTGTTCATCCTTATGAACTTTAACTAGTTTAATTAATCCCTTTTCATAGTTATCTCTTATCAAATGATACCTGATGTTGATGTGTTTGGTCCTTGAGTGGTGCACAAGATTCTCTGTGATTGAGATAGCACTGTTGTTGTCTATGTGAATAGGAGTCTCCTTGAAGTTTAACCCATAGTCCAGCATCTGATTCTGAATCCAAAGTACTTGAGCACAGCAGCTTGCAGCAGCAATGTATTCAACTTCAGCAGTTGATGCAGAGACACAAGATTGTTTCTTGCATTGCCATGAGACAACCTTCCACCATGAAATTGACATCCTCCAGATGTAGACTTTGCAGTCATGTTGTAACCACCATAATCACTATCTGTATAAGCATACAAATTGAAGGCATGATTTTAGGATACCATAAACCAAGTGTTGAAGCACCTTTAAGGTATCTTAGAATCCTTTTTACAGTGATAAAGTGAGATATGTTAGGGTTGGCTTGATATCTTGCACAGATGCAAGTGGCAAACATAATATCAGGCCTGCTAGCTATAAGATACATAAGAGACCCAATCATAGTATAAGTGTTCATCTACACACTCCCCCTCAAGATCAGGTCCAAGGGAGTGGTTTCTAGCTATGGGTGTCTTAGCAATCTTACAATCATTCAAGTTGAACCTTTTGAGTATGTCTTGAACATACTTTAACTAACTAATGAAGATGCCATTTCAACATGCTACACTTGAATTCCCAGAAAGAAATTAAGTTCTCCCATAACACTCATTTCAAATCTGTCCTTAATTAGCTTCTCAAAGTCTTTGCAGAGCTTTGGATTAGTTGAACCAAAGATGATATCATCTACATACACTTGAACTAGCAATATGTCATTTCCCTGTCATTTGATGAAGAGAGTTCCATCTATAGTACCACTCCAGTATCCATGTTTGCAAAGATACTAAGACAAAGTCTCATACCACTTCCTGGGTGCCTGATGCAACCCATAGAGAGCTTTGTCAATCTTGCTGACATAATCAGGATGATCAGGATCTACAAAACTAGGTGGTTGTTTGACTTACACCTTCTTCATCAATCACTCCATACAGAAAAACACACTTTACATCAAGTTGAAAGACCTTGAAGTTCTTGGATGCAACAAATGCTAGAAATATCCTAATCAGCTTCTCAGTCTACAGGAGCAAAGACATCAGTGTAGTCAATCCTTTCTTCTTGTGTATATCCTTGAACAACTAGTCTAACTTTATTCTTGATGATAAAGCCTCTATCATCCTTCTTGTTCCTAAACACCCATTTGGTTCAAATGGTAGTCTTCCCATGAGGAAGAGGACATAGGTTCCAAACTTTTTGTCTTTTGAATTAAAGCAGCTCCTCTTGTATAGCTTCAACCCAACTTCCATCCTTTAGAGCCTCATCAACTTTCTTTGGCTCTATCTAGGATAAAAAATAAGAGTGAAGACAAACATTTGCTTCATGGGTTTTTCCTCTTGTTCTTACCCCTGAGACAAAATCTCCAATGATGTTTGAAGTGGGATGAGACTTATGGATCCTTAGCTGAGGGATCACAGCAAGTTACTGAGAAAGATCTAAATTAGAGAAATTTAGATCTGGTATAGATGTTTCTCCCACCACATCAGCACACTTATCAGAGAAACTTGATTCAAGGAGTGTGTGACATCATTGATGTTGTCATCTATGGAGTGGTTATCAACATCAAGAAAATCTTGATCACTGTCACCACTACCATCATTGTCTTCTGCATTTGAAGTGTCTTTATCAGGTTGTGGAGCCTCTGAGCTGGAATTTGAAGGCATACCAGATGTATCAGCTGAGTGTGTCATTGTGGTGCTGATAGAGACTTCATTTGCAAAAGTAGTTCCAACTAGAGCTGAAGATGTATTACTTAAAGGTCTTCTTAGCTCAAATCTTGGATCAGGATCACCTGTATTTAAGTTTTCTGCAGATCCTGAAATAGTCTCATAAGATTTATTAAAACAGTTGGTAACTAAATCAAGATCAAATAGCCATCAAGACTAGAACCATCCACATAGGGTGTGTGTTCATTGAAAGTCACACTGGCCGACTCCTCAACAATTCTAGTTCTAAGATTGTATACTCTGTAAGCCTTAGCTTGGGAGGGTATCAAATAAAGTGTCCCTCATCTGATTTCTCAGCAAATTTTTCAATTTGATCCTTGGTATTCAAGATGGTGCAAGGACATCCAATGACCTGAGAAAACCAATGAAAGGTTTCCACTTGTGCCAAAGTTCATAAAGAGTCTTGCCATGAGTCTTAACCACTAAAACTCTGTTTTGTACATATCAGGCAATGTTGACTGCCTCTGCCCAGAAGGTGATGGGCAGCTTTGAGTTAGACAACATGGTTCTTGCAGCTTCAATTAGTGTCTTGTTTCTCCTCTCAGCAACACCATTCTGTTGAGGAGTCCTGGGAGCATTGTATTGTCTTGTAATACCTTTTCATCACAAAATGTTTCAAGGATTTGGTTTTTGAATTCAGTTACCTCATCAAATCTTATGATTTTGACCTTGTGATCAGATTGATTCTCAATCTTCAAGATGAAACTCTTTAGAATCTCAGGAGTCTCATCCTTAGTTCTAAGGAAGAAAACCCAAGTGAATCTTGTAAAGTCATCTGTGATCACCATACACTAAGAGGTCCTTCCTAGACTCATTACCCAGTGGGGCCAAAGAGATCCATATGTAACAAGTGTAGGGAGTAGTGATGGAGTTCCCTTCCCTAGGCTTGTGAGATACCTTATGTTGCTTCCCTTTCAGGCATGCAACACAATAGTCATCACTTGTAAACTCTTTCTTGGCATTCCAGTTACCAAATCATTCTTAATCAGTTTATTCGTATTCTTAAAGTTTACGTGGCACATTCTTTTATGCCATAGGAAAGACTCATCACTATTTGCTTTAGACAGAAAGCATGAAACTTCTCCAAAGGGAGATGTTTCTTGCAAATCCATCTTGTACATGTTCTCTTTCCTGGGGGCTCTAAGCAGAATATGCTCATGAGGAATGACCACCCCAGGCTTGAGAACAATGCACTCATGCTCAAAAAAGAGCATGTTATGACTCTGATCACAAACTTGGGATACACTTAGAAGATTGTACCCAAGCTCCCTGAAAAAGTTTACCTTTTCAATGCTGAGCTTACCATTTGTAACCTTGCCCCTTCCAGACATGTTACCACCTTCATCTCCTCCAAAAGCAACTGGCCCTCCATCAATCCTTTCAAAGTTCTAGAGTAGTGACCTATTGCCTATCTTGTGCCTGGAACATCCACTATCAATGATCCAAACATTTTTGTTTGTCTTTAGCTATCTTGCACAAAGAAAAATGATTAGTTACTTTTGGAAACCCAAGCCTTACTTGTCTTGGGCTCACTAAGTGAAACATAAGGTAATGCAACAGTAATAGATCCTATGGTTGTGCTTGGAGGATCTTGAGCTATTGTTGATGGAAAATTCTTAGTCACTTGGTCTTTCTTAGACTTCCACACCACCCTTGGACTCTTGGACTTGACCTTTAACACTTTGGAAGCTTTTGATACTTCGGAAGTTTTGATAACTGGACCTTTGGAAGGTTCTGCTAACACTGTGCTAGACTTCAGTGCTTCGGAAGTATTCCTTCCTTCCGAGACCAACTTTTCTTCCGAATGCAGTTTTCCACTTGCCTTCTTGGTTTTGGAGCTTTCGAAGGAAACAGATTTTCCTTCTGAAGCTTGAATCTTCTTAGAACTCTTGGAAGTCTTTGGTTTGATCATGTGGAGAGTACTCTTAGGATTGTATGGACAATCCTTAGCCAGATGAGCAGTACTTTCACACATAACACACTCCATTTTCTTCTTCCCAAGAGCCTTCTGGGAACAAGACTGACTTTGGTCACATCCCTTCTCCACCCTCATCTTTGCAGATGCTGAGACAGTCTTTTAGGGCTGGGGACTGTTCTTGGAGTTTGATGGTCCAGGCTATGTAGCAGTGGTACATAGCAGATCAGTCTTCTTCTTGGTACTGAGATGATTTGAACATGAACCAGAACTCTTAGCAGAAGAGTTAAGGTTGATGTCCTTAGTCTTTACCACTTCAAACCCTGCAGAGATAAAAACTTGTTTCTGCTTGGAGTCAAAAGTAGCCTTGATCTCTTGAGCCTTCCTTGCTTTTCTTTTGCTCTTTCTGATCAAGTTCTTCCTTATTGATTTGGTCAACACAGTCCTTTTCTTCTCCTCAGAAGGATAGTGGCCCTTCTTAGAATCCTCCTCTTCACTCTTCTTAGAGGAATTCTTCACTATCACTTCTTCATCCTCTTCACTCTTCTCAGAGGAATTCTTCACTATCACTTCTTCATCCTCTTCACTCAAAGGATCTATGAGAGGAATCTCATCTTCACAAGTTCCACACCTAGGTGATCTTACAGACAAGATTGTGTGTGGAGGAGCTATCTCATTGGATCCTAGTCCCTACTTGTTTTGATAGCACACTTTGTTATGTAGGGATGAGGATATCATGTTCTTGAAGGTCTCTTCTTCAAGATCATACTTGTCTGCCCTGGCTTTGCTGATCACAAGCTCAGCCTGGCACTCAGTCAGCTTGGTTATGAGATCTTTGATTTGAGTCCTAATATCTGTATGCTCATGTTTTAGAACTAAAATAGTTTTCTCTAAGTCCTCTATCTTCAGTTTATAATCATTTTTCAGACTTTCTAAAATCAACTTTTAAAATGTTTAAGGTCTCAAGATCAGATCTTATTTCCAAGTTATAGGACCTGTATCTATTAACTTTAGCAATGCATTCAGGGGTACAGAGATGTTCCAATACCTTGGCTTCATCATGATCTGCCATCAGTGCTTTGTTGGAGAAGCATCTTCCACCTAAAAGCTCAAGTCAAAGCCTCCATCTTCAACAGAAACAGCAGCCTGCTGCTTTGGCTTCTCATTATGGGTGCCTAGTCAGTGTAGTTGGGTCTGGACTGTGTTTGGCCACCACTTGTTCTAGGTGCCTTACATTCCCTGACAAAGTGGCCCATCAAGTTACAGTTGTAACACTTGACTTTGCTTTTGTCCACGCCAAACTTTTCACTGGTTGCACTGCTTGGAAACTTCCTTCCAGTCTGCTTGTAAAACTTTTTGGCTCTGTGAGTGAGAAGAGCCATCTGCTAAACTATCTCCATGTACTCCAGATCATCTGGATGGATGCAGTCCAGGTCTTCAAGGGTTAAAAGAAAGTTGTCATAACTTTCATAAGAAGGCACAAAAGCTTGAGAAGAGCTTGTCTCTTGGAATGCACTTCCTTGAGTGTAGTTCTCCCTTGGTGTCTCTGGGAAGGTGATGAAAGGACCCTTTGGTGAGTTGTCAGGGTAGCATATGAGATGATGTTGGGGTTCTATGCTATCCTTTTTTAACCACATGAAGGGCTGAACCCATTTGATTGTTGGAGTTTCTAGATGAACCTTGCATGTTCATCTCCATCTGGTAGCCACTGAGAATCCCATATAACTCTATCAGAGTGAGAGTTTTGAGATTCTCAGTCCTCTTGATCACCACATGGTAGTGTGTCCACTATCTAGGAAGTGAGGACATGAACTTCCTTACAATGTCTTTGTTCTCAAGAGGAACTCCTCCATCCACAAGGGTGTCCACAATCTCAACATACCTGAAGTATTGCTGAGTCATGATTTCACCTGTTTTGGAGGTCAAATTTTCAATCTGCTGCTTCAGGATATCCTTCTTGTTCTCCTTGGCTTCAGAGGAACCCTCATACATCAGTTTCAATGCATCCCACAACTGCTTAGTTGTTTTGCATTTCTTGAAACCTCTGTATACAGAGTTTGGAAGAGCAGTCTGAAGGGCTGTCATGGCTTTTCTATCAATCTCTACTCTCTTCCTGTCTTCATCAGAGTAGTTTGCCATACCTTGGGGATCATACCACCACCAGTAGCAGAAGGGGTGCTTGGTATGTAAGGTCCATTCTCAACAGACTCCCACATTCTTGAGTCTAGAGACCTGATGAAACCTTCCATTCTTAGGCACCAGGTGTCAAAGTCATCAAGAGTGATCAGTAGGGACTTGTTATGGTTCTAGTTTCCATATCAGTTTTGGAAATGGCAGCCATTTGAAAAGTTTAGTATATGTGTGAGTGAGTGATCTTAAGATGGTGAGATCTTATATCAAGAGCCTGGACGCTCTGATACCAAATATAGGACCGTTGAAGGGCGGTCAAATACAACAAAACAACACAAAGAGGAGAGTAACTAGACTTAATCAAACAGTGAACTGGATTAACCACAAGAAAAGACACTAAGAACATAAGTAATTAAGAGACAGAACACAACAGCAAAATACACAAGTAGATGGTTTTCAGGATTGCAGTATATTGCTTTCTCAATGTTTTATTACAAGTGTTACAAAGCATAAAGATAAAGTTACAAGAACATGAGATACTTATACTACATCCTACAGGCGGCCATACTATGAAAGCCAGCTGGATACAATTGACTAGACACAAAACAAAATCAATTGTAGAGTCAAAAAGGCAGATTGCCTTTTCGACTTTATGACTATGACACGCCATAGCTCACATCCTTATCTATTACAAAAATGATAAAGTACATCAAGCATAAAGTTTACAGACTCAAGACCTCAATGTACAGTTACAAAAAACATGGACCTTTTCACCAACTCATGTAAGTTGGTGACTTTACAAAGTTACAACGGAAAGGGGTCCAGCTTTATGAAAAGTACATAAGATAAAGCATGTTGTTAAAAGTCTCCGGAAGAAATCTCTCTTCAAGAGTTGAGCTTCGGAAGACTTTGTCTTTGAAGCTTCGGAAGACTTCATCTTTGGCTTCGGAAGATATTGGTCTTGGCTTCGGAAGATATTGGTCTTGGCTTCGGAAGATTTCAAACTTAGAATATATATGCTGCTTGTGTGAAACTTTTGAAGCATTCTTCTTCGGTACTTGTGCAGCATGCATGCAGAAAGACTTTGGTTGCTTCAGCCTCTTCAAATATTCTCTACACCTAGTTTAACACGTCAAAGAAATGATCAAGCATTCAAAGAGCGAAACCGTCATCCACATATGAAGATCAAAAGTTTATAAAATTTTGATTCTGATATGGTTTGTTGATGTGATCAAATTGAGTATCTCTATTGAAGGAGATTTTTACAAAATACATGGAATATTGGATCAAAATAAAAATTGAACATTTTATATTTCTTTTGATAACTAACAAGTAAACTTTTTTCTATCTTGTATTTATAACTCTTTCTAGTATGTATACTATTTTTCCTCTGTGTAGAGACTTAAAAAGCTAAGATGGTATGTGAAAAAGAGTTTAAAAGTATGGATGTAACTAACATAATATTCACAACACAAGAAACAAGAAAAATGCGATGTTAGCTGTCAGTAAGAACCGCCCCTAGTACAAATTTGATTATTTGTGGCAGTGAAATTGTGATTTTGTAGCAGCTTTCAGTTGCTGCATATAGCATTGTCGCAATGCATTTCTTATTTATGGCGTTTTAGAGAATCATCTAAAAAATGCATATATTTTTTGTAGCATTTTAGGGAATCGTCTCGTCGAATAATAATTCACATGCTTCAAAAAATATATAAATTTTTAGCCTAAAATAACATTAAAACCACTACAAAAAATACTATTCAAGCACGCCTCAAATAATAATGTTGAACACCTTTGAAAACGCATTATATATTTTCTGAAAGAAATTTATAATTTCACATTTTCCAGTAAAACGATTATAACTATATAACAAAAAGAGAACGATACCATGGTCATGTTTACATAATAAAGTTTAAAATACTCATAAATGGCGTTAGGGATTTCGAGTCATACTCAACGATACCTCAACCCAACTAGCTAGGCCTAACAATGGGATCCAAATTCCGGCTATGAGTAGAACTAATGTCTCAATTGAAAACATAAAAACAAATCTACTACCATCCTAGTAAACCAAATAAACAATACAATCAATCAAAACTTATAGACTAAGAAAAACAAATTGTCTTTGGTCTTGACTTTTATACTCTTCAAGTCTTCCTACATACACACAAACCAATATAATTAAAATAAGTTCAAAAATATAGTAAGTACCTACCTCTAATCATGTAATTTTATCATATTTAAGCTTTTACATTTGCATCGATAGTAACAATGATCCAAACTAAAAATAAATATAAAAATTAAGATTATATATATATATATATATATATATATAGACACATACACACACACATAACTAAAAAGTAGAAAAACATACCTTATAGACCAAACATCTTGCCAAAAATTTTTTTGCATCAACTCTAAGATTTATTGTCAATTTCCTTATGTGGAATATAGCATGTTTCATTCCAAGTCTTCAAAACAATAAATAGCAAGTGTGAGGTTAGAAATATATACATTAACACATACATATTTGTTGCAATAAACATATAAATATGTGAAAAACACTTACATTATCAGAAAAATCATGTTGATAATAGTAGACAAACTCCATCATATGTTTAATCACCATATAAGCATAATCTCAATCTTGTTTTTATTGTTTGCACTATAAAAATTTAAAAATTAATTAATTTAAATAGATAACAATAATTAAAATAATAAAAAGTTACCTTAACTATTTCCTAACTCTATACGCCCCCAAAACATGCTTCAATTATTGAACAAAGTTTGTAATTGATTGCTCTTTTCTCTCTTTATAGAATCTAAAATATATCATTTGTTTGTTGAAGGAGAAATGATAATTAGCGACCAATGTTGCCTAAAAAGTTATAAAATAACTTGGTATGTGTGTATGTGTGAACGTACGTATATATGCACATATTACCCACTTATATATGGTGCTAGAAAACATCTTTTGTCACTATGATATCTGTATATATCTAACATGTGTTGATTAACACCATTAGGATCATCACAACACTGACCGGCTATGGTGAAGTTTAGAGTAAAGAAAGAACATACACAATCGAATGTCTCATAAAGATACCTAAAATAAAGTAATTTAAATAAAATATATTTGTATGTGCATATTTATGTACATGTTACCCGCTTATATACGATGCTAGAAAACATCTTTTGTCACTATGAGATTTGTATATATCTAACATGTGTTGATTAACACCATTAGGATCATCACAACACCAGTCAGCTATGATGAAGTTTGGAGTAAAGAAAGCACATGCAGAATCGAGTGTCTTATAAAGATATCTAAAATAAAATAATTTAAATAAAATATAAAGTTAATAAAACTAATTGTATAAATTAATGTTATAGCACAATACAAAAATAATAATAACCACTTACATCGCAAACCAGTGTATGATGGCAATATCAAGACAACCATGGCAAAATAGTTGTAACAAAGACTCGTATGATATCCAATCAGTATGCAAATAGGGATACATCCCGTCTGGTGAAAGACTTTTAATGTTTTCAAGGATACCAAAGCAATTTGTTAGTTTTTGAGCCATACATTGAATTGCTCGAGGTTTATCTTTTATTTCCTCTAATAAAATAACTATTTGAATATCCAGCTCAGCAGTTGGTATCTGTTGTTTTAGAATGGGATTAGTTGGTATTTGTTAGTTTGAAATAGGATCAGAAACATTAAGAGTTGGCACTTCTTGCTGATATGGCATTACGGGGTGCCCTTGAATTAACTTGAAAACCAACATAAAAACATTAGTAATAATATTATATATGTGAATTGTTATAAAAACAAGATGTTGAATAATTACCATGCTCATAAAACCCATCCTCAAATCATTAATGTCTTGCTGAGATAACATTTGTTCTTCATCACTTAAGGGTTGTTAATATCTATTGAATTCCTCAAGATATAATAAAATGAACATATAAGAGTAAATTAATATAAACTA